>CM054938.1:6801614-6852321 GCA_029168755.2 Tillandsia fasciculata | reverse complement strand
GCAGTGCGACTTTCCTTCACCGGTGTCCTCTTCGTCGCGTTTTTGGTGCGCAGGCTCCCTTGGCTTACTCAGACCCTTCGTTTTTGATGATTTTGTGCGGCAGCGTGTTCAGCGAGAGGTACGGCTTCGTTTTCCGTGCGATTGCTTCCCTTATTTTATTTGTTGGGCACAGTTTCCCGAGGTACCTTGTTACCGACCAATTTTTCTGTGGTGATTTTTGGACAGCATGGGCTTGTCGGATTTGATCTTCTCAGCCTACGGGCATCGGAATTAGGTGTTTAAAGAGTCGATTGATATCTACGCTTCGAGAGAAACGCACCGTATTTTTATTAGATTTTTCTAAGGATGATTCAAAGGTGATAATTAAGCTTTCTGGGACTCTCTTTTCAGCAGAACTTGTTCTTGAGGGAATGGCTTCCTCCAACGGTTGCTCCAATTGTTTCTTGGGCCTACAGGTATCAGAACGGGGCGTTTAAATAGTCGATTTGGGGCTGACTCGTGCGCGAGGATCACAACAATGATTTTTTTTGGAATTTTTGGAGGTCTGTATACAGGTGAAAATGCTTCTTCTCTCTGTTGTTGGTCAAAAACAGCAATATGCTGTTTTTGAGAGTCTGTGTTGTGTTGATGTAATTGATTCTCGGCTTCGATGTTGTTTGTTGAATCATGGTTTGTTGCGACTATTTACCGGGGTGCGGTTCCGGCACGATTTTGGATTTCGTGTGGCTACGTACTTCACCGACTTCGGCTTTGCTGCGGAATGCGTTTCAGGTGAGTGCTTTGTTCCGAGAAACCGGTAGACGGTTCTCTAAATCTATATGTTAAAATTGCTATGCAGGTGTATGGTACATAGCCTTAGATTGATCGGTAAGTCTTAACAATGTTGATTTTTATGGGATATGCAATTAATTCTTCATTCTATGACAATGGTATTAATCGAATATTCATGTGTGATGATTAGTGGAAGCTTACCTCGCACATGGTTACCCTATTATTATTACTTATCATGCCATGTTAGCACATAACCTTTTAATGAGGCTGGTATTATGCAATGGGAATAGGATTATGTAGTTGAGTGCAGGTTCTACTCTGAGGAGCGATTATGGATCGAGGATTATGGACAGGTAGGTCATTGATAATTTTGGCATGAGGTTTATTTTCTTTAATTCTTCTTTGAGGACAAATGCATGCTTGTATGGACATATAGCTAGGCCTCTTTTACTGCTACACTACATATTGGGAATTTGACTTAGGAGAAACCATGTTTGTCTTCTCCTCTTCCTTTGTAGTCAGGCTAGCGGTTCGATCGTTGCTCGTGTTCGAGCAGGGATTTGGGATATGTAGTGGGAGCTTGGTGGTGGCAGGATGGGTTGTGCTGGTTGTGGCTGGCAGTAGTTTTGCGGTGACGCGATTGGGCGGTTGACCGGAGGGTCGGTTATAGGACTTTATGGACGGCACGGTATTGCGGCAACCGCGGATATTGGGGCGGTTGACCGGATGTACTTATGCATCAGATTGGGTATCAGGTTCTCTAGTGGACGGAGTTTCCCACTATTTCAGTACTATTGCATCTGTTTGAGGACCGGGGTTTTCTTTAGTGTTTGAGTTTTTCCACTTTGATCAGAGTCGTGATCCAGTCCTGCTGATTATATACTATGTTACTTATTCACTGAGATACTTGACTCGTGTGGGTCGCTCCCCTCGAGTGCCACTCCGGAGTGTGTTGCATAGACAGACTTTGAGTCCTTGAGACTCCTCTTTGCATCGGTGTTATGCGTAGGCTGGCATACCCGATGCGGCAGGCAGAGCAGGCAGTACCAGTGTTTACTGGTGATGAGATTGGGTTTATTCAGGCAGATACTTTTATTGTTGCACTCGTGCCAGGGGGACTGAGTGGAGTCTAGTAGCTGTGTTTAGACCAGTGCTAGTGTTGTTGGGAGCCGTTTGGTTTGACGGTGGTCCCGTGTCGTTGTGAGTACTTTGACCGTTGTGTGAGAGGTTGAGCATCTTGAGTCTATCCGTTCTGAGAGAGAGCGTGGATTTTGACTATAGCCTGCATGAGCCACTACTCGATAGCGAGTTAGTCCGTTTGGACGCCCTACGTAATTCCTGCCCGTCAGCGGGAGGTGGTTGTAGGTGGGCGCAGGTTTGACTGGACCCATGTGGCAGTCAGCTCGATTGGGTCGATTGAGCACTCGTGTGCTAGTGTTGCATATCTTTATCTGAGTTTCCCCATTGAGCATTTAGATAGAGGCATGGTAGCTGTAAGTGTCTCCAGCTTCTTCTTTCAGTTTTACTGCTTTGGTTATCTTTTGTCTCTAGTGGACTTGGTGGGCAGATCGTCGGGCCTGGTGGCGATACCCACTGAGAACTCCCTTTTTGGTGTAGTTCTCACACCCTTGGGGGTTTTCCCCCTTTTTTTTGTCCCCTCTCTCCTTTGTTTTGCAGAGTCTTAGCGGGTGTTGCAGATTCTGGGTTGCTGTTCGAGGCGAGGGAGTCACGAGCTAGATCCCTACCTAGCTTTGGAGAGTAGCGGTAACCCCTTTCATAGGAGAATTTCAGTACATTTAGATTAGTGTTTTATTTTCTCTTTGAGAGACTGATGTATTGTGAGGATCTGACTTGTTCTGAGAGCCTGTACACTGATGTATCATTTTTATTCAGGATTTACCTCCCTGTTGAGTTTAGAGCTTGTATTGAGGATATTGTATGATTACATTTATGGGAGATGAATATTGTATCTTTATTCCAGTTGTACAGATGGTTGATTTTAGTTTTACAGCACTTTTTATTTATAGCTCTGATATCTGTTAGCTGTAGCCCTTTCTTGCAGGTAGGACGCTTCGCCTGTGCGGGGTTTGCATAGGCGGCGGATCTGTTGGCGAGCCCGGGTCGCAGTTTCGACTCCGGGGCGTGACAGTAAATCTTTTTAATTTTTGTAAATTATTGTGATTGAATGGTACATCTGGTGTGATCTCAAATTTGTCGAGCATTAAATGTTTTTCCTTGATGGCATACAAATCGGTAGTTGAAATTTTTCAAAAAGTTGGATTTGTTTCAAGAATTTTTTGAATTTTACTCTTGAGTACCGGTACGCAATCTACGTCTTTGTTATATACCGGAACTGATCTTTTATCTCTCTTTTCTCTATGAACCTATGCTGTTAGTGATGTTCTTTTTGTCTATATTCACTATTTGACAATTTCTGAGACAAAAGGGGTAGAATAAGAATGATTAGACGAATCAAAAAGGGGGAGAACGAAGATGATGAAAAGATTTACTCAAGATAGGGGGAGATGAAATAATAGATAAGAAAAGATTTTGAGGTACAAGACCGAAAACAAAAAAACCAAAGGACGAATCAAATGTAGGATTTACATTTAATTTTTAACGACTGACTTTTGATTTTGTTTGGAGTTTTTTTTGCAGGAGTTTACATCACTTTAAGACTCCAATTCCTAAGTCTAGAGTTTGTTCTAGGTCTGGTTCACATGTATTTTTATTTATTGGATCTTTCAAGCAAGAAAGTCAATGTTTTGGTGATAACATTGAGTTTCGATTTTTGTTCAGATGAGTGACTTGAGCGTTTTATTTTTTTCGGGTTTTGTCATAAAATTTGCCAAAGTAGAGATTGTTTACGGCTCTTTTGTGTTGGCATATTGCGTGAGTTAGAGTCGGAGTCTTGAGTGATCAAATGTCCAATCAGTAATCTAAGACCCAGAGAAGATTGCTGTTAGGGCTTTTGTTGACACTCAGTGTTTTGAGTCTTGAAGATTGAAGATGAAGAATTGTGGATCAATACATCAATCTCAAGAAGAATGGATTCGGAATGATCAGGTACGTTTAACTAAATAATTTTGGTAATCCGAATACATTTGTGTAGTTTAGAAACACTTGGATAAGTTTTCATTGCATAAAAATAAAAACTGGACATTGGATGTTCAGGATACGGATCAGACCAATCCAGCCCGGACCCCGAACATAGTTTAGTTCATGCGGAATTCCAGTCCGGATCTCCCCTGTTTTTGTCCGGACCCCGAACTTTGTTTGCTGAAATCGCATTAACAGTCCGATTAGGAAATTCCAGTCCGGGCCCCGAACTGTTCAGGAAAATTGCTGAAAAAAAGACGACAGCCCGATCAGCCAAATCCAGTCCGGACCACCAGCGGGAAAAATTCCGTTAAGTCAGTTTTTGATGCTTATTGTAGTGTCCCAGGTTCCCCAGTGTTTTTCCCCTGTTTCGGGGTGGAATACCTATTATTGGTGTGTTGGGCCCCAACATGTCAAAGGGATGTGTTGATTTGGACTCAGTGAGAATTGGGATCAACCCTGACCTCGACTGCTTTTGCTGAATTTGGGAAGTGGATTCAGGCTGAACGGAGGCTGTATATGGATTCAGCGCGAAAAAACGCTTGAAAACGGCTATTATTTATATTTTTTCTGAGTCCGGATGCCCAAAAACGGACCCCCGAAAGTTTTCTGGCAAAATGGTGCATGGGGGGAGCCGTGGACCGGCCAGGACACGTGGCGGCCCCTTATTGGCCGACGCACGGCTTCCCGGGTCCACGAAACGGCCGCCGTGCACGGTGGATCGGCGGGCCACGTGGCAGGAGCCGGTTGGTCCGGTGCAGCGCGCGGCGGCGCATGGACCGCTGCGGCCAGCGCGGGCAGGCCGGGCAGGCGGGGGGCAGAGGCGCGGCGCACGGTGCACCGGGGCGCGCCACATGCCGGCCCCGGTTGGACGGCGCAGGTGCGCGCGGTGCACCCGCTGGCGCGCGCCTGCGGCCGTACGCGCACGCGGGCGCAGGCGCGCAGCGGCGCGCGCGGCGGGCGTGTGCGGGCGGGAAAGGGGGCGCCACGTGGCGCCACGCCACTGGCTGGCGCCACCCACCCCGCCGCCCCGCATGGGGCACGTGGCCGCGCCCGGTTCGCCGGGCGCGCTGTCCCCTGTGCGGGGGATACGTGTCGAACGTCCGGGCGGGTTGGACCGGCGTTCGGTCCGACCGGATCCCGTGTTCGGAAGTGGGCCGAGTTGGGCCGGGCACTATTTGGGCCCGGTTTCGGGCGCCCGAAACCGGGACACATTGGGTATTTCCTCAATTGTTTTTGGTGGGCCTATAAATAGGCCTCCCCTCCCCCTCCTTCTTCTGCTTTTTTCGAGAGATAGAGAGAGAACCTGTAGTGACCCGACCCTTTGGGGCATTTTCGAACTCACATGTAATCGCTTAGGCCTTAAGCGGAATAAAATTATTTAATTTTTGAAAGTCGGCCGGGCAAGGTGTGTGTATTTTTCTGCGATAGGGCGCGAAAAACGATGACCGACGGTGCGATCGGATTCGAAATCCGATATCGGGATCTCCCGGAACGGGGTCCTTAGCGATGCGGTTATTAGTCGCGCATCGGAAACCGTGCAAAATAACTTGCACCCGAAATAGATAAGGTGGGTCATCTCGTAAGGATAATTAATTAATTAATTAATTAATTATCCGGTGACGAAATTTAAATCCTCCTACGTACGAATTAATTGTAGGATTTAAATCGGTGGGACTTTTATCTCATGGATAAGAGAGGGATAAAAATCAGGATATTTAATTGAAAAGTATGGGATTTTATCTCATGGATTGGGAAGGGATAAAATCAGGATATTTTTAGTTAAGGGATTTGAATTAAGGGATTTTATCTCACGGATTGAATAAGAGATAAAATCCGGATATTTAAGTTGGGAGTTGGTTTTTTTTCCCTTGATTATTTAATAAAGGTGGTTAAATAATCGGTGACCGGGAATCGGATATTTGAGATTTAAATATCCGGGTAATTGGAATCCAACTGGGAATTTGATTTCCCAAGATTAATTAATAAAGGTGATTAATTAATCGGTGGTCAGGATTTAAAGTTAGAAATATCTCGTCAGTTGGATATTCTCTTGAGAAACAGAATCGGGGGATTATAGGTTCCTACATACGTAAATAAAGAAATTAACGATCAATTTGGGGAATTGACGGTGAGGATAATAATTAAACGATTAATTAAATAGGGTTATCGGTGGGGATTAATTAATTGGTAAATTAATTAATCGGATCGGTAGGGATTAATTAATTGGTAAATTAATTAATCGGATCGGTAGGGATTAATTAATTGGTAAATTAATTAATCGGGTCAAAATACCCGAAAGGGATTTTGACGGTGCGTATGCGGAAAGGGAATGCAAGGATAAATAAATAGGGTATTTATTTCCCCGCTTACCGAGCAAACCCTATTTTTATTTCTCCGCCTCCCCAAACCCTCCTCTTTCGTACGTACCGAGACCCCAAAGAAAGAAAAGAACCTTAACCGGAGAAAGGAGAAGGAAAAGGGAAGGAGCCGATCGCCCCAAACGTCGACTCGAAGGCAAGAACGAGACCGGGCGACCCTCCCAACAATCCTCGGTGAGCAAATAATTTTTAGAAAATTATTTGGGGCTTTTCCAACTATCTTTGTTGTTAGTTTTGCGGAGTAGATAAATAAAATAAAATAAAATAAAATTAATCGTGCACGGGGAAGGCGCACGGATCGCGCGACGCACGGGCGAACCCGCGCGCGGCGCCGCACGGGCGACCCGTGCGGGCGTCGCGCGGGGGGCGGCCCCGCCGCGCGGGGCGCCGCGTGGGCGACCCGCGCGGGCGCCGCGCGGGCTGTGCCCGCGCGGGCGCCCGCGGGGCGCCGCGCGGGCCCGCGCCCGCGCGGGCACCGCGCGGTGCGCCGCGCGGGGCCCCGCCCGCGCGGGCACCCGCGCGGGCCCGCATCCGCCCGCGGGCGCCGCGCGGGCTCCACCCGCGCGGCGCCGCGCGGGCTTGCACCCGCGCGGGCGCCGCACGGGCGCCGCGCGGGCCCGCACCCGCGCGGGCGCCGCGCGGGGCTCCGCCCGCGCGGGGGCCGCGCGGGCGCCGCTCGGGCACCGCCCGCGGAGCCCGCCGCGCGGGTCCGAGCCGCGCGGGGCTCCGACGGGCGGCGACGGCGGTGCGGGCGAAAGTCCGGTTTTGCGACCGGACGGTGCCGGGTTCTTTTTCGTTAAAATGTAAGGTGTGGGGTTTTCCGTTTTCAAGGTGTTAGTATGTGTTTTGACCATAGTTTATCCGTGCGGACTTTTCTTAGGTCCGGGTACACAGCGGGAGAGCGCGAAGGATATTGGTGTTCCGATTTCTCTCCAATAAGGTGGGTACGGTTGCGATGAGTGCAACCGGTGCTGTAAGTGCATCTATCATCATTAAAAGTACTCCTTAAATTACCTAACAAAGTAGATGGATAGTTTAACCTTTCGATTGTTGTTAATTATCTAATAAATGTGCGGCTGCGGTCGCGGTGCCCAGTACACGCCAATCTTGGCAATCCGGTTTCGGATGCTGCACGTACACAGGCGGATTGGCCTCCGCATGGGTGTACTTTTCCGGAAAAGTGGTCTCTAATGACCCGTGTGCCCCGCAAAGGTAACGGTGCAAGCGGGGACCTCTTCGCGCCAGCTGAATCGTCACATCAGCACCGCGAGTGAGAGGTAAAAGCATCAAGTAGGTGTTTGTGCACGAGGGGGGACTTTAGTCTCCCCGACAGTCTGGGAAAGGTGCCCAGGGTAAACTAATTTGCAATTGTTTAACGAAAGGTTATGGTGTAGTCGGTGCATTTTGTATGATTCATTCCCCTTGATACTGTTACACATCTACTTTGTTTGTCACTGACTTTACCCACTCCGTGACAGGTATTTCTAGGTGCGTTAGCCGGGGTGGCGGTGGGACTGCGACGTGAGGATCGTAGTCGGAATCTTGGTTATCGTACTTATGACTCATTTCCTATTTATGATACTTTCAGTTTTGCTTGTGGATTACTTTATTTCAGGACATGTTTTAGTTAGCATTGTGGATGTGGTGACCCCTTATGTTTCATGTTACTAGTAGTGTTTTTCCTTATGCTTCATTCGCGGCATGTTTTTATGAGAAGATAAAGGTTTGCGAAAATGTTTTCTAAAAAGGGAAGTGCCGTGTGGGCACGGGTTTTACAACTCTGGGTTTTATCTTTTCCAAACACGGACGCCGCTTAAATAACATACTTTGGATTAAATGGTTAAACTCTGATTATGTTGAATGTCTACTGTATGGTTGTTGGTTGATGTGTGTTGTTTATGAATGATTTATAAGTTGTAAAGAGACGCCGTGCATACACGAAGGAGACTCTGTCCGTGGACGGAGTGAATTCGAGTATGTGGCGGTCTGGCACGCACCGGGGTGAAGTGTAAGCTACCTTATTAAAAGAAAAAAAAAAAATAGACACGTTTTCCGCATCAAAAGACTCAAAAACCCCCGGGGGCGTGACAGATTAAATGGTATCAGAGAAATTACAACCACAACCATAGTAGACGTGTTTTACATCCACAGTGCTAGGTGCCACAAGCAAATCGGAAATGAGATAACCAAGGTGTAGGTGTAGTACGTGAGAGTACGGGGAAACGGGGACGTAATATAGGTGAATTCGTGAAACGGTGGGCTAGGGTTGTGACCTTAGGGTTGACACGGTTTCTTTGGTGACAGCAAGCAATGGCACGGACCAGGTCGTCTACCGAGAATGCAGACGCGGACGGAGCGGCCATGGCCGCCGCAGAAAACCAGACTCTCCGGCAACAGCTGCGGGACATGGCCGGGCAATTAGCGACGCTGACGGAGCAGGTTCGTCAGCTGACGCAACGACAGGCTACTGCAGCCACTGAACGTCAACCAATCCCTCCGCCCGAAACCACAGCGCCCACTGCGGAGCCCCACGGGGCGGGCGACACGACGACGGAGCAACCCCCAGCCCCAAGGGAAGTACTCACCCCAACAACGTCGGGGCCCGCGCTGGGAGTGGCAACGGGGGAGGCAGGGATGACCCCTACCCTTGGGGGATCCGCCACCGCAGGAGAAGCCGCGGAGCGGCAAGCGACGCGGGAGAAGATCAGGACGAATCTGGCCGCGTTCAAAAAGCATGACCCACCCACCTTCGAGGGAGAGACGACCGACCCGTGGGTCGTTGAGAAGTGGGTGGATACCATGGAAAAGCTGTTTGAAGATTTAATGATGGAAGAACAAGAGCGGGTTCCACTGGCTGTCCACTTTTTGGAAGGAAACGCTCGCATCTGGTGGAAGACGGTGCGACCGGACCCCGCCACCAACGAGCCGCTGCCGACGTGGTCGGCCTTCAGAGAGGAACTCTTTGGCGCGTTCTTCTCCGATAGCGTTAAGCGGCAACTGGAGGACGATTTGAAGAACATTAGGCAAGGAAGCCGCTCGGTCGTAGAGTATCAAAGGGAGTTTGTGAGGTTGGTCAATTGTGTCCCGTTTGCCATACGGGACGAACCTCACAAGGCTCGTCTCTTCGTCGACGGACTGCGAAGTGACATCTTCGAGATGGTGCAGGCAGCGGACCTACGCACGTTCCGAGAAGTGGTGGACAGAGCCACCATTGTGGAGCGGGGGTTCGCTATTACTCGAGCTCGACGAGAAGGAACGGAGAACAACCGGGAAAAGAAGCGAACTCAGACTTACCCGGGAGGGGGCCCTCCTGGCGGGAGTCGACCCCCGAAATATCCTAAGACGCAACAAGGAAACAGGAGTGCGCCGGCCGGGAAGCCTCGACCAACCACCAAGCCGTGCGTTATTTGCGGAGGGCCGCATCCGGTAACGGAATGTCCCAAGAAACAGGATCACTGCTACCGCTGCGGCAAACAGGGACATCTTCGATATAACTGTCCCCTGAACCCTGGAGTGGCCTCTTCCGCAGCATCCACTCCAACGGCACAGGCACCAGGGCGGGGTAGAGCCCCTACGGGAGCCCCTCTGCACCCACCGGCGCCAAAAACAGGAGGGGAGTCGCGGCCGCAACCAGGAGGAAGGCTCTACTCCATGGACCAGCACGGAACTGTACCGCCAGAGGAAGTGGTAGCAGGTATTACCTCCGTCTCTAGTTTTCGAGCTCGAACTCTGTTTGACACCGGGGCGACTCGCTCCTTTATTTCCCGTTCCTTTGCGCAAACTCATCAGTTAGAAAGTAGTCCTCTGGATGTCTTAATGACCGTCCAGACCCCTGGAGGATCCATCACGGCAACCGGCTTAGTAACCTCATGTCCAATAAGGTTGGGAAGGTTGTCGTGCCCCTGGGATCTGGTAGTCATACCGTTAAAAGAATACGACGTGGTCTTGGGCATGGACTGGCTCGCCGAGTATCAGGCGGTCATCGACTGCGAGAAGCGACAGGTGCAACTACAGAAGCCGGGGTTCCCAGAAAATGTGTACTTGGCATGCAAGAGCACGTCCTTTCTAGCCGTCATCTCCGCGACACGGGCTAGGAAAATGATGGAGGGCGGGTGCGTGGCTTACCTAGCCTCGGTGGAACTAACCACCCGACCCGTCCCCTCACCCACAGAAATTCCCGTAGTAAGGGAATTCCCGGACGTGTTTCCGGCGGAACTTCCGGGAATGCCGCCGGAACGAGAGGTAGATTTTCCAATTGAACTACCCCCCGGCACCAAGCCCATCACGAAGGCACCGTACAGGATGGCCTTCGCGGAACTGAAGGAACTCAAGGCACAGTTGGAGGACCTTCTGGACAAGGGATTCATCAGACCAAGCGCGTCACCTTGGGGCGCGCCCGTCCTGTTTGTGAGGAAGAAGGACGGAAGTCTCCGGTTGTGTATCGATTACCGGGAGATAAATAAGGTGACGATCAAGAACAAGTACCCCCTTCCAAGGATCGATGATCTATTTGACCAGTTGCGGGGGGCGACGGTGTTCTCAAAAATCGACCTGCAGTCGGGCTATCATCAAGTCCGGGTCAAGGGGGAGGACATCCCCAAGACAGCTTTCCGTACTCGTTATGGCCATTACGAGTTTACGGTGATGCCGTTCGGGCTCACAAATGCCCCGGCGGTGTTCATGGACATGATGAACAGGGTATTCAAGCCCTTCCTGGATTTGTTCGTAGTGGTCTTCATTGACGACATCCTCATCTACTCGCGCACCGATGAGGAACACGAGGAACACCTGCGCACAGTCCTCCAGACCCTTCGGGAACAGAAACTCTACGCCAAACTCAAAAAGTGTGAGTTTTGGCTCCGTGAGGTCGGTTTCTTGGGGCATGTAATTTCGGCGGCTGGAGTCGCGGTAGACCCAAAGAAGATAGATTCGGTGACTGACTGGCCCCGACCGACCACGGTGACGGAAATTCGAAGTTTCCTGGGTTTGGCCGGGTACTACCGGCGCTTTGTGGAGGGTTTCTCCAAAATAGCCACCCCCTTAACCCGTTTGACGAAAAAGGGGGAAAAGTTTGTCTGGACGGACAAGTGTCAAAGAAGCTTCGAGGAGCTCAAGGACAGGTTGACGCGGGCTCCGATCCTCGCCCTGCCAGAACCTGGGGAGGATTACGAAGTGTACTGCGACGCGTCGAGAAATGGATTGGGTGGAGTACTCATGCAACGGGGGAAGGTAATCGCCTATGCATCAAGGCAGCTCAAGGACTACGAGCGGAACTACCCCGTGCATGATTTGGAACTCGCAGCGGTGGTGTTTGTGCTCAAGCTCTGGAGGCACTACCTGTACGGGGCACACTGTAATGTGTACTCAGATCATAAGAGCCTCAAGTACCTATTCACCCAAAGGGAACTAAATTTGCGACAAAGGCGGTGGCTTGAGCTGTTAAAGGATTACGATCTGACGATCCACTACCACCCGGGAAAGGCCAACGTGGTGGCCGACGCCCTGAGTCGCAAAGGACAGGCCGCGGAAGCGGATGTAAGCGCCATTACGCAGCAGGATAGTCTAATCGCGGAGTTCTCGCGATTGAGACTAGAGGTGGTACCTGCAGGGACGGTCGCCCAACTTCTGACGCTAGTGGTCAGACCTACTCTGCTGGACAGGATTCTCGAAGGCCAAACGACTGATGGTCAGCTCCAGCTGGTGCGAAGTAGAATAACTGCCGACAAGGAGGGCGACTTCGTGGTGAGCTCCGACGGTGCGATACGATTTCGCGGACGAATCTGCGTACCGGATCTGTCGGAACTCAAGGAAGAAATCCTACGGGAGGCGCATACTGCCCCGTATGCGGCGCATCCCGGAGGAACCAAGATGTACAAGGACGTCAAGCAAACCTTCTGGTGGCCCAAAATGAAGGAAGACGTGACCCGATTCGTGGCTCACTGCTTAGTGTGCCAACGGGTAAAGGCCGAACATCAACGGCCGGCGGGGAAATTGCAACCTTTACCGATTCCCGAGTGGAAATGGGACATGATTACCATGGATTTTGTGACCGGTTTCCCGAGATCGCCACAGGGACACGATGCGATATGGGTGATCGTGGACCGTTTGACGAAATCGGCCCACTTTTTGCCCATACACACGACATGGACCCGGGAACGACTGGCGCAAACGTACCTCGATGAGATAGTAAGGTTGCACGGTGTACCGACATCCATCACGTCGGACAGAGACACACGTTTTGTGTCGAACTTTTGGCGAAGTTTGCAACAAGCGATGGGGACCAAGTTGCACTTCAGCACAGCTTTTCATCCGCAAACCGATGGGCAATCGGAGCGGGTGATACAGATCGTGGAAGACATGCTTCGAGCATGCGTTCTGGACTTGGGCGAAGGGTGGGCACGGTGTCTGCCCCTGGTAGAATTTGCCTACAACAACAGTTACCAGGCCAGTATTCAGATGGCGCCGTACGAGGCCCTGTACGGGCGCCGCTGTCGGTCTCCGATATGCTGGGATGACTTAGGTGAGCGAAAGTTTCTGGGCCCAGATCTGGTGGAAGAGACCGAAGCAAAGGTGCGTTTGATTAAACAAAGGCTGCTGACCGCCCAAAGCAGACAGAAAAGCTATGCAGATAACAGACGCCGAGACTTAGAATTCATGGTGGGCGAGCACGTGCTGCTCAGGGTTTCACCCTCCAAGGGGAACCGACGCTTCGGCATAAAGGGGAAGTTGAGCCCCAGATACGTGGGACCGTTCGAAATCCTGGAGCGCGTAGGACCGGTGGCGTACCGGTTGGCCCTGCCCCCGAACCTCGAACGAGTCCACAACGTGTTCCACGTTTCGATGCTCCGAAAGTACCTGGCAGACCCCTCTCATGCCTTGGATGCCTCCACCATTGAGCTGCGGGAGGACTTGAGCGTCGAGGAGACGCCGGTGCGGATTTTGGCAAGAGAGGACAAGAAGCTACGCAACCGAACGATCCCCTATGTGAAAGTCCAGTGGAGCAACCACGAAGAGCGCGAGGCGACGTGGGAACTGGAATCAAAGATGAGGGAATGTTTTCCCGAGTTGTTTAAGTGAGGTTTGAGTTTAAGTTTCGGGACGAAACTTTTTATAAAGTGTGAGTGGTGTAGTGACCCGACCCTTTGGGGCATTTTCGAACTCACATGTAATCGCTTAGGCCTTAAGCGGAATAAAATTATTTAATTTTTGAAAGTCGGCCGGGCGAGGTGTGTGTATTTTTCTGCGATAGGGCGCGAAAAACGATGACCGACGGTGCGATCGGATTCGAAATCCGATATCGGGATCTCCCGGAACGGGGTCCTTAGCGATGCGGTTATTAGTCGCGCATCGGAAACCGTGCAAAATAACTTGCACCCGAAATAGATAAGGTGGGTCATCTCGTAAGGATAATTAATTAATTAATTAATTAATTATCCGGTGACGAAATTTAAATCCTCCTACGTACGAATTAATTGTAGGATTTAAATCGGTGGGACTTTTATCTCATGGATAAGAGAGGGATAAAAATCAGGATATTTAATTGAAAAGTATGGGATTTTATCTCATGGATTGGGAAGGGATAAAATCAGGATATTTTTAGTTAGGGATTTGAATTAAGGGATTTTATCTCACGGATTGAATAAGAGATAAAATCCGGATATTTAAGTTGGGAGTTGGTTTTTTTCCCTTGATTATTTAATAAAGGTGGTTAAATAATCGGTGACCGGGAATCGGATATTTGAGATTTAAATATCCGGGTAATTGGAATCCAACTGGGAATTTGATTTCCCAAGATTAATTAATAAAGGTGATTAATTAATCGGTGGTCAGGATTTAAAGTTAGAAATATCTCGTCAGTTGGATATTCTCTTGAGAAACAGAATCGGGGGATTATAGGTTCCTACATACGTAAATAAAGAAATTAACGATCAATTTGGGGAATTGACGGTGAGGATAATAATTAAACGATTAATTAAATAGGGTTATCGGTGGGGATTAATTAATTGGTAAATTAATTAATCGGATCGGTAGGGATTAATTAATTGGTAAATTAATTAATCGGATCGGTAGGGATTAATTAATTGGTAAATTAATTAATCGGGTCAAAATACCCGAAAGGGATTTTGACGGTGCGTATGCGGAAAGGGAATGCAAGGATAAATAAATAGGGTATTTATTTCCCCGCTTACCGAGCAAACCCTATTTTTATTTCTCCGCCTCCCCAAACCCTCCTCTTTCGTACGTACCGAGACCCCAAAGAAAGAAAAGAACCTTAACCGGAGAAAGGAGAAGGAAAAGGGAAGGAGCCGATCGCCCCAAACGTCGACTCGAAGGCAAGAACGAGACCGGGCGACCCTCCCAACAATCCTCGGTGAGCAAATAATTTTTAGAAAATTATTTGGGGCTTTTCCAACTATCTTTGTTGTTAGTTTTGCGGAGTAGATAAATAAAATAAAATAAAATAAAATTAATCGTGCACGGGGAAGGCGCACGGATCGCGCGACGCACGGGCGAACCCGCGCGCGGCGCCGCACGGGCGACCCGTGCGGGCGTCGCGCGGGGGGCGGCCCCGCCGCGCGGGGCGCCGCGTGGGCGACCCGCGCGGGCGCCGCGCGGGCTGTGCCCGCGCGGGCGCCCGCGGGGCGCCGCGCGGGCCCGCGCCCGCGCGGGCACCGCGCGGTGCGCCGCGCGGGGCCCCGCCCGCGCGGCACCCGCGCGGGGCCCGCATCCGCGCGGGCGCCGCGCGGGGCTCCACCCGCGCGGCGCCGCGCGGGCTTGCACCCGCGCGGGCGCCGCACGGGCGCCGCGCGGGCCCGCACCCGCGCGGGCGCCGCGCGGGGCTCCGCCCGCGCGGGGGCCGCGCGGGCGCCGCTCGGGCACCGCCCGCGGAGCCCGCCGCGCGGGTCCGAGCCGCGCGGGGCTCCGACGGGCGGCGACGGCGGTGCGGGCGAAAGTCCGGTTTTGCGACCGGACGGTGCCGGGTTCTTTTTCGTTAAAATGTAAGGTGTGGGGTTTTCCGTTTTCAAGGTGTTAGTATGTGTTTTGACCATAGTTTATCCGTGCGGACTTTTCTTAGGTCCGGGTACACAGCGGGAGAGCGCGAAGGATATTGGTGTTCCGATTTCTCTCCAATAAGGTGGGTACGGTTGCGATGAGTGCAACCGGTGCTGTAAGTGCATCTATCATCATTAAAAGTACTCCTTAAATTACCTAACAAAGTAGATGGATAGTTTAACCTTTCGATTGTTGTTAATTATCTAATAAATGTGCGGCTGCGGTCGCGGTGCCCAGTACACGCCAATCTTGGCAATCCGGTTTCGGATGCTGCACGTACACAGGCGGATTGGCCTCCGCATGGGTGTACTTTTCCGGAAAAGTGGTCTCTAATGACCCGTGTGCCCCGCAAAGGTAACGGTGCAAGCGGGGACCTCTTCGCGCCAGCTGAATCGTCACATCAGCACCGCGAGTGAGAGGTAAAAGCATCAAGTAGGTGTTTGTGCACGAGGGGGGACTTTAGTCTCCCCGACAGTCTGGGAAAGGTGCCCAGGGTAAACTAATTTGCAATTGTTTAACGAAAGGTTATGGTGTAGTCGGTGCATTTTGTATGATTCATTCCCCTTGATACTGTTACACATCTACTTTGTTTGTCACTGACTTTACCCACTCCGTGACAGGTATTTCTAGGTGCGTTAGCCGGGTGGCGGTGGGACTGCGACGTGAGGATCGTAGTCGGAATCTTGGTTATCGTACTTATGACTCATTTCCTATTTATGATACTTTCAGTTTTGCTTGTGGATTACTTTATTTCAGGACATGTTTTAGTTAGCATTGTGGATGAGGTGACCCCTTATGTTTCATGTTACTAGTAGTGTTTTTCCTTATGCTTCATTCGCGGCATGTTTTTATGAGAAGATAAAGGTTTGCGAAAATGTTTTCTAAAAAGGAAGTGCCGTGTGGGCACGGGTTTTACAACTCTGGGTTTTATCTTTTCCAAACACGGACGCCGCTTAAATAACATACTTTGGATTAAATGGTTAAACTCTGATTATGTTGAATGTCTACTGTATGGTTGTTGGTTGATGTGTGTTGTTTATGAATGATTTATAAGTTGTAAAGAGACGCCGTGCATACACGAAGGAGACTCTGTCCGTGGACGGAGTGAATTCGTGTATGTGGCGGTCTGGCACGCACCGGGGTGAAGTGTATGCTACCTTATTAAAGAAAAAAAAAAAATAGACACGTTTTCCGCTTCAAAAGACTCAAAAACCCCCGGGGGCGTGACAGAACCAGAGGGAGGGCCTTGAAGCAAGTTTGTTCCCCTTTTGATTTTACATCTCGTGGTGCATTCCCAGATTTTTCGGAAGTTCGACAACGGCGATCCGGATTTTACAGTGTGCCTCGGTTTTCCCCGATTTCGGTCCGTTATCGTCACATTTCAGTCCGAGGAGTCCCCTGCATAGTACAGGAGTCCTTTTTCGACGATTTCTTCGCCGGTGTGTTCCTGAGAGGTAGGGCTTTGTTTTCCGTGTTGGTGATTTTTCTGGATTCCGATTTCTCATAGTTCCCGAGGTGTTTTGACCCCCCTTTTGCTGTTTGGATTTTTGGACAGCGGCAACTTCGACGAATTATTTCTTGGCGTAGGAATATCGGATCGAGGCGTTTAAACAGTCGATTTGGGGCTACTTTTCGCGAGGAACGCAACCGTGATTTTTCTGGATTTTTGGAGCTCGGGACAGAGGTGAAATTTCTCGTTTTGCGTGCTGATTATAAAACAGCAAAAATCTGTTTTGGGACTTGTAATTTTTACACCGTGTACACTGTGTGTGTTGTAGGACACTGTTTCAGCTGACTGTGTGCTTAGAGGACAGCAGATAGCGGGTTTTCTTGGGTGTTGTGCACGCTTTTCGAGGTGGGTGGTTGTGTTTCCCTCTTTGTTGACATGCTCACTAGGAGTATTAGAGTTCCCCAATTATAATGTGACAATTAGCTGTTAGTATATGAACCTGATGCAATGCCCCCTAATTTAATTGATAGCCTTTATGTGATAAATTGGGACAATAATGTTGGACAATTGCTATATCTTAACCCCGCATGCAAATAAGTACCACATTAATGTTTTAAAATAATTCTTGCAATAAACCTTAGTCACTTTTCTAATGCTTTTTAAAAGGAAATTGCATGCTTATTTGGACACCTAGTTAGGCCACTATTTACTGCTGCACTATATTATGGGATTGACTTAGGAGAAAACATGTGTTATTGTTCTTCTTCTCTATCGATGCATGATGCTCGAGTCTGATCGGGATTTTGGGATAGTGCAGTCTGGACCTTGAGTCTGGGACAGTTTAGACTCGTCTTGGGGATTGTGGGGCATAGTGGCAACCGCGGATGTTAGGCGGTTGGCCAGATGTTTTTACTTATCAGATTGGGATTTATGGGTTCAGCGGCGACCGCGGATTTTGGGCGGTTGACCGGATGTTATTATCACATCAGATTGGGGATCGGGATTGCATTAGTGGATGGAGTTTTCCCACTTTGATCATAGTCATGATCCAGTCCTGCTATTGTGAGACATTGGTTACAGAGATGCTTGATACAGAGATACTTTACTCGTGTGGGTCGCTCCCCTCGAGTGCCACTCCGGAGTAGGCTTTTGACCGTGATGGGTGCCGGTCAGTTGGTGAGTTGTGAGTGATGACAGAGCAGGCAGTGCCAGTATTTCCTGGCCCTTGATTGGGTTTCTTTGGGCAGTTAGCTTTATAGTTGCATGCATACAGTTATCTTTTGGCACTGCATTTAGAGGCATAGTAGTGGTAGTTTCTTTTCAGCAGTCTTTATAGCTTACCACTGTTCTTTCCTTTTTGCCTCTTTATTCCTAGTGGGTGCGTCAGCATTTGAGGTTTTACCCACTAGGGGAGGCTACTGGTTTATCTAGTAGTTCTCACCCCCATTGTTGTTTTCTGTCCTTTTTCCCCTTTGTTTTGCAGAGTCGTCTGTGGGAGCTGCTGGGCCTTCAGCGGCAGATCGAGGTAAGAGGATCGCCGACTAGCTAGATCATCTACCCCGAGCGAGAGATTAGCTAGACTTTTATTGTACCCCCTTTTGTATCTCAGACTACAGTAGTTTACTTTTGGGTCTGGCTTTGGCCAGCTGGTTGTATATTTGTGGTGAGCTGGGAGTTTATTGTACCTTTATTTCAGCTTGTACTTTATTTCAGTCTGAGATTACTTTTTGTTCTTTTAGTTCAGCTCTGTTTATGCTCTTTTATTGTATATTATATATCTGAGCAGGTTACCAGCGCTTCGTGTACATGGAAAATTCTGTGTGCACGGTGGATCTGTTGGCGGGCCCAGGTTCTGGTTTACACACGGGGCGTGACAGATTAAGTTGGTATCAGAGCTTAGGGATAGGTCAGTTGGGACTTAGGAAACCCTAGGCTTTTGGCAGACCCTAGGATGATAGGGCGTGAGAGACGTGACACTTTGCGAAAGTCGTTGATTTATTTATTGGACTCTTCCAGTGAGTGAAGAGGGATCGACATACCCAATTTCTGGTGGACAGTTATGTTGGCTGCAGACAACATAAAGTCACAGAAATAGGGGGATGTCTTTGACTTTCGCTAGATTGGGTCGTGTGGGGTTATGTTACTGATTGTGGTTTCTTGTGGCAGGATGCCTCCGCGACGCAGGATGTTGACGCGTTCGCAGCCTTCTTCCCCTGAGCCCGAGCAGCAGGAGTCCGGGCAGGGCCAGCAGAGTGAGGTGCAGGAGCTACAGGCTCAGATGGCCCAGATGGCGGAGGCTGTTCGGCGTCAGGAGGAGGCCATGGGTCGGCTGACGCAGATGTTAGAGCAGAGGGTGCAGCCAGTTGTAGCACCCCCGGAGAGTTCTCCCGTACCATCTTCCCCTGCTGTGGCTCCCCCAGCTGTACCAGTGACCCCGGCATCCCCTATTGCTCGGGGCACTGGGGGACAGCCCTCTGGATTGACGGGACCTCTGACCCCGGCAGAGCAGCGGGAGATGGTTGACTTACTGATGAGGTTCCGCCAGTTTGACCCACCCCGTTTCTCGGGGCAGAGCGCCGAGCCGTGGGAGGCAGAGTCGTGGATCACGGCGATGGAGCGACGCTTTGAGACACTGTTCATCGAGGAGCGGTACCAGGTGTTATTGGCGACGAACTTTTTGGAGCGCAACGCCGAGGCTTGGTGGCGGCGTGTGCGACCGGCTGGTCCGCCTGGGGCTCAGCTCTTGACCTGGGCGGAGTTCCGCAGTCTTCTTCTTGGGGCCTTCTTTCCGGAGAGCGTCCGGCAGAGATTGGAGGAGCAGTTGAAGAAACCTTCGACAGGGCGATCGGCCCGTGCACGAGTATATTGGATTTCAATCAGTTGTTGGCATGTGTACCACACGTGGCTAGAGATGAGGCGCACCAGATTTACATGTTCGAGCGAGGGTTGCGCCGGGAGATTTTTCAGCTGGTTCGCTCACGAGGTTGCAGACCTTGGAGGCCTCGATGGAGCAGGCACTCTATGTGGAGTGCGGGGAGGCAGTGATGGAGGAGTAGCTCCAGCTCCCGTAGTGATCCCGGGGCGAAGCGACCAGCACCGGAGGTTGGGGGACAGGCCAGTTCGTGGAGGCCGCCACGACCGCCTCAGCCTCAGTTTTCCGGCCGTGGGCGTTCTGAGCGGCGAGGGCCTGGTGGATCCCAGAGGCCCCAGCAGCAGCAGCAGCAGCAGCAGATCGCAGTCGTCGCAGCGTGGATCGCAGCGGCAGCCTCAGCGACAGCGACAGTCTCAGCAGCAGCAGCAGTCACGACAGCCACGGGCCCCAGCAGTTGTATTTTCTGTGGAGGTCAGCATTTCCCGGGCACCTGCGACCAGCGGTGGGGTCGTTGCTACGGATGTGGACAGCCCGGGCACATTCGAGCTTCGTGCCCCTTTTCGACCTCCGCCGCCCCTTCTTCAGCATCTGCCCCATCATCATCGCAGCAGCGGTCGACGGCTCAGCGGCCTTATGCTCCAGCGAGCAGGCCATCTTCTTCCCATCCCACAGATTATCGCCCTCCAGCTCAGAGTGGGCGAGTGTATGCTGCACAGGTAGAGGATTCTTCAGCAGCAGACCATGTGGTGGCAGGTATCACCTTACTTTCTGGCATTAGGACTCGTACTTTATTTGATACTGGAGCATCGCATTCTTTCATTAGTAGATCTTTTGCATCATTACATGGGTTAGAGGTAGGACTTTTGCCACGTGCACGAGAGGTTCAGATTCCCGATCACACTTTGCACGTGGAGGAGTGTTGTTGGTCCTGCCCGATGCAGATCGAGTCCTGGATTATGCCAGCAGACCTGTTGGTCTTGAGACAGCTGAGGGACTTTGATGTGGTTCTCGGGATGGACTGGCTGGCTCGGTATTTCGCGACTATTGATTGTGCCGAGAGGACTGTCACTTTTAGAGAGCCAGGCCAGGAGGTGTTGGTATACCGGGGATGTCAGAGTGCTTTCTTTGCCTCTATGGTTTCGACTTCCCGAGCGAGGCGGATGATTCATCGAGGATGTGTAGCCTTTTTGGCTAGTGTTGTTGAGGGGCCTACGGCGGCACCGGGACTCGGGGATATTCCTATTGTCCGCGAGTTTCCGGATGTGTTTCCACCTGAGCTGACTAGTATGCCGCCCGACAGGGAGATTGAGTTTGTGATTGACGTAGTTCCAGGAACTGTGCCAATCTCTAAGGCTCCTTACCGGATGGCACCGGCTGAGACGCGAGAGCTTAAAGCACAGTTGCAAGATTTGATGGATAAGGGCTTTATTAGACCCAGTGTGTCGCCCTGGGGAGCACCGGTGCTATTCGTGAAGAAGAAGGATGGATCACTTCGACTGTGTGTGGACTATAGGGAACTGAATAAAGTGACCATCAAGAACAAGTACCCTTTGCCGCGCATCGACGATCTCTTTGATCGGCTGCAAGGGTCTTGTGTCTTCTCTAAGATCAATCTACAGTCTGGTTACCACCAACTGAAGGTGAAGGCCGAGGATATTCCTAAGACTGCTTTCAGATCACGGTACGGGCATTATGAGTTTACAGTTATGCCGTTTGGATTGACTAATGCCCCTGCCGCCTTTATGGACTTGATGAACAGGATATTTCGGCCATTTCTGGATCGATTTGTGGTGGTGTTCATTGATGATATCCTTATTTACTCCCGGAGCGAGGCCGAGCATGAGGAGCACTTGAGGACTATGCTACAACTTCTGCGAGAGAAGAAGTTGTATGCCAAGCTGGCGAAGTGCGAGTTTTGGCTTCGGGAGGTAGCTTTCTTGGGCCATGTGATTTCCGCCGCCGGTGTGGCTGTAGACCCGGCGAAGATTGAGGCAGTTCGAGATTGGCCCCGACCGACGACTGTATCAGAGGTGCGCAGCTTCATGGGATTAGCTGGTTATTATCGTCGGTTTGTGGAAGGCTTTGCGAAGCTTTCCACACCCCTCACTCGGTTGACGCGTAAAGGAGTTAAGTTTATCTGGAGTGAGGACTGCCAGAGGAGCTTCGAGGAGCTGAAGGATAGACTGATGACCGCTCCTATCCTTTCCCTCCCTGTTATGGGGAAAGGATATGTGATCTACAGTGACGCATCGCACAGTGGACTTGGTTGCGTGTTGATGCAGGAAGGGAGGGTAATTGCTTATGCATCGAGACAGCTCAAGGATTACGAGAAGAATTACCCTACCCATGACTTGGAGCTCGCTGCCGTGGTGTTTGCACTGAAGCTTTGGCGCCATTACCTGTATGGAGAGCATTGTGAGATCTACACCGACCACAAGAGCTTAAAGTATCTGTTCACTCAGAAGGAGCTGAATTTGAGGCAGCGCAGGTGGTTAGAGCTACTAAAGGATTATGATGTGGACATCCTTTACCACCCAGGCAAGGCTAATGTGGTCGCTGATGCATTGAGCAGGAGAGCAGTACAGAGTTTGTCTATGTTGATCACAGACCAGGCGCCCTATTAGAGGAGATGAGACGGCTCGAGATAGAGGTTGTGTCCCCTGGGGTCTCTGCTAGACTGACGTCTTTAGTCGTGCAGCCCACTCTGCTGGACAGGATCAGGGAGAAACAGAGTGAGGACCCCCACTTGACCAGGATTCGAGATCAGATTCCGAGTGATCAGTCAGGGGACTTTACAGTGGATGCTGCGGGAGTACTGAGGTACAGGGACCGAGCATGTGTGCCAGTGGATGCTGAGATCAGAGAGCAGATATTGAGAGAGGCCCATTATACACCTTATACCCTTCATCCTGGGGGACTAAGATGTATAAGGACCTCAAGGCACATTTCTGGTGGAATGGCATGAAGAGGGATATCGGGAGATTTGTGGCCCAGTGTTTAACTTGTCAGCAAGTAAAAGCTGAGCATCGAGTGCCAGCTGGCAAGTTACAAAGTCTCCCAATCCCTGAGTGGAAATGGGACCACATTACGATGGATTTCGTGGTCGGATTGCCGAGGGCACAGGGCGGAGCAGATGCTATCTGGGTAGTTGTGGATCGACTTACCAAGTCAGCGCACTTTTTGCCTATGCAGACTACTTGGCCACTCGAGCGACTAGCCCAGTTATACCTTGATGAGATAGTGAGGTTGCATGGAGTACCCGCCTCCATTGTGTCAGATAGAGATCCGAGGTTTGCCTCGCGTTTCTGGAGGAGTTTGCAGACCGCCTTGGGGACTCAGCTCAGATTCAGTACAGCTTTTCATCCACAGACTGATGGGCAGTCAGAGCGGACTATACAGATCTTGGAGGACATGCTGAGGGCTTGCGTCTTGGATTTCGGCGGAGGTTGGATTCGACACTTATCTTTGGTTGAGTTTGCGTACAACAACAGCTTTCAAGCGAGCATACAGATGGCTCCGTTTGAAGCGTTGTATGGACGCAAGTGTCGATCACCACTTTATTGGAGTGACGTAGGCGAGAGACGGACCTTGGGGCCAGATATACTGCTAGAGGCAGAGGAGAAGGTCCGAGTGATTCGACAGCATCTTCAGACCGCTCAGAGCCGACAGAGGAGCTATGCTAATGTTCGGCGACGAGACTTAGAGTTTCAGGTTGGAGATCATGTATTTCTGAAAGTCTCGCCGTCCAAGGGGATTAGGAGGTTTGGCATTCGCGGGAAACTCAGCCCCCGATACATTGGACCCTTTGAGGTGTTGGAGCGTATCGGGCCAGTTGCTTATCGACTTGCACTTCCCCCGAGACTTGCTGGTGTCCACGATGTTTTTCATGTTTCCACTCTGAGGAGGTACGTCTTCGACCCGTCGCACGTCATCGACTTTGCACCACTCGAGATCAGCGAGGATTTGAGATATGAGGAGCGCCCACTGCGGATTCTAGATCGGGAGGTGAAAGAATTGCGCAATCGGACCATCCCCTATGTGAAGATCCTCTGGAGCAATCATGATGAGCGCGAGGCGACGTGGGAGCTCGAGTCAGAGATGATGGACGCCTACCCCTACCTGTTCGAGGCTCAGGATTGAGGTATGATTTTCGTTTCGAGGACGAAACTTTTGTTAGTGGGGGAGGATGTAGTGTCCCAGGTTCCCCAGTGTTTTTCCCCTGTTTCGGGGTGTGGAACACCTATTATTGGTGTGTTGGGCCCCAACATGTCAAAGGGATGTGTTGATTTGGACTCAGTGAGGAATTGGGATCAAGCCTGACCTTCGGCTGCTTTTGCCGAATTTTGGGAGTGGATTCAGGCTGAACGGAGGCCGTATTTGGATTCAGCGCGGAAAAACGCTTGAAAACGGCTATTTATTTATATTTTTCTGAGTCCGGATGCCCAAAAACGGACCCCCGAAAGTTTTCTGCGCAAAATGGTGCATGGGGGGAGCCGTGGACCGGCCAGGACACGTGGCGGCCCCTTATTGGGCCGGCGCACGCTTCCCGGTCCACGGAACGGGCCGCCGGTGCACGGTGGACCGGCGGGCCACGTGGCAGGCGCCGGTTGGCCCGGTGCAGCGCGCGCGGCGCATGGACCGCGCGCGGGCAGGCGGGCAGGCGGGGGGCAGAGGCGCGGCGCACGGTGCACCGGGGCGCGCCACGTGGCGGCCCCGGGTTGGACGGCGCAGGTGCGCGCGGTGCACCCGCGGGCGCGCGCCTGCGGCCGTACGCGCACGCGGGCGCAGGCGCGCAGGCGCGCAGCGGCGCGCGCCGGCGGGCGTGTCGGGCGGGAAAGGGGGCGCCACGTGGCGCCACGCCACTGGCTGGCGCCACCCACCCCGCCGCCCCGCATGGGGGGCACGTGGCCGCGCCCGGTTCGCCGGGCGCGCTGTCCCCTGTGCGGGGGACACGTGTCGAACGTCCGGGCGGGTTGGACCGGCGTTCGGTCCGACCGGATCCCGTGTGCGGAAGTGGGCCGAGTTGGGCCGGGCACTGTTTGGGCCCGGTTTCGGGGCCCGAAACTTTCGGGCGCCCGAAACCGGGACACATTGGGTATTTTCCCAATTGTTTTTGGTGGGCCTATAAATAGGCCTCCCCTCCCCTCCTTCTTCTGCTTTTTTCGAGAGATAGAGAGAGAACTAGAGGAAGGGCCTTGAAGCAAGTTTGTTCCCCTTTTGATTTTACATCTCGTGGTGCATTCCCAGATTTTTCGGAAGTTCGACAACGGCGATCCGGATTTTACAGTGTGCCTCGATTTTCCCCCATTTCGGCCCGTTATCGTCGCATTTCAGTCCGAGGAGTCCCCTGCGCAGTACAGGAGTCCTTTTTCGACGATTTCTTCGCCGGCGTGTTCCTGAGAGGTAGGGCTTCGTTTTCCGTGTTGGTGATTTTTCTGGATTCCGATTTTGGCACGGTTCCCGAGGTGATTTTGACCCCCCTTTTGCTGTTTGGATTTTTGGACAGCGGCAACTTCGACGAATTATATCTTGGCGTAGGAATATCGGATCGAGGCGATTCAAGAGTCGATTTTGGGCTACTTTTCGCGAGGAACGCAACCGTGATTTTTCTGGGATTTTTGGAGCTCGGGACAGAGGTGAAATTCCTCGTTTTGCGTGCTGATTATAAAAACAGCAAAAATCTGTTTTGGGACTTGTAATTTTTACACCGTGTGCAATGTGTGTGGTTGTAGGACACTGTTTCGGCTGACTGTGTGCTTAGAGGGCAGCGGATAGCGGGGTTTGTCTTCGGGTGTTGTGCACGCTTTTCGAGGTGGGTGGTTGTGTTTTCCTCTTTGTTGACATGCTCACTAGGAGTATTAGAGTTCCCCAATTATAAATGTGACAACTACCTGTTAGCATATGAACTTGATGCAATGCCCCCTAATTTAATTGATAACCTTTATGTGATAAATTTGGGACAATAATGTTGGACAATTGCTATATCTTAACCCCGCATGCAAACAAGTACCACATTAATGTTTCAAAATAATTCTTGCAATAAACCTTAGCCACTTTTCTAAGACTTTTTAAAAGGATAATTGCATGCTTATTTGGACACCTAGTTAGGCCACTATTTACTGCTGCACTATATTATTGGAATTGACTTAGGAGAAAACATGTCTTATCGTTCTTTTTCTCTATCGATGCATGATGCTCGAGTTTGGTTAGGATTTTGGGATAGTGTAGTCTGGACCTTGAGTCTGGGATGGTTTAGACTCGTCTTGGGGATTGTGGGGCTTAGTGGCAACCGCGGATGTTAGGCGGTCGGCCAGATGTTTTTACTCTATCAGATTGGGATTTTATGGGTTCAGCGGCGACCGCGGATTTTGGGCGGTTGACCGGATGTTATTATCACATCAGATTGGGGATCGGGATTGCATTAGTGGATGGAGTTTTTTCCACTTTGATCATAGTCAAGATCCAGTCCTGCTATTGTGAGACATTGGTTAAAGAGATGCTTGATACAGAGATTCTTTACTCGTGTGGTCGCTCCCCTCGAGTGCCACTCCGGAGTAGGCTTTTTGACCGTGATGGGTGCCGGTCAGTTGGTGAGTTGTGAGTGATGATAGAGCAGGCAGTGCCAGTGCTTTCTGGCTTTTGATTGGGTTTCTTTGGGCGGTTAGCCTTATAGTTGCATGCATACAGTTATCTATTGGCACTGCATTTAGAGGCATTGTAGTAGCAGTTTCTTTTCCAGCAGCCTTTATAGCTTACTACTGTTCCCTCCTTTTTGCCTCTTTATTCCTAGTGGGTGCGTCAGCATTTGAGGTTTTTACCCACTAGGGGAGGCTACTGGTTTATCTAGTAGTTCTCACCCCCATTGTTGTTTTCTGTCCTTTTTCCTCGTTGTTTTGCAGAGTCGTCTGTGGGAGCTGCTGGGCCTTCAGCGGCAGATCGAGGTAAGAGGATCGCCGACTAGCTAGATCATCTACCCCGAGCGAGAGATTAGCTAGGCTTTTATTGTATCCCCTTTTATATCTCAGACTTCAGTAGTTTACTTTTGGTCTGGCTTTGGCCAGCTGGTTGTATATTTGTGGTGAGCTGGGAGTTTATTGTACTTTTATTTAGCTTGTACTTTATTTCAGTCTGAGATTACTTTTAGTTCTTTTAGTTCAGCTCTGTTTACGCTCTTTTATTGTATATTATATATCTGAGCAGGTTACCAGCGCTTCGTGTACATAGAAAATTCTGTGTGCACGGCGGATCTGTTGGCGGGCCCGGGTTCTGGTTTACACCCGGGGCATGACACTTATCTCTTTCCAAAGATTTCTAACCTATAAATAGACATTTAGGGTTCCTCAAGAACGACCGATCAATTCAGAAACACTCGAGAGCAACCCTAGAGGCTAGGTTTTTATTGTTCTTCTCTTTAGCATCTTTTAGGTCAATTCTACGGTTCTTCCAAGACATACTTTTTATCGAATTGATCTAGTCTTTGCTTAGAGATTCCATCCATGGTTCTTCAATGATAATCTAAGCAAAGAATCACCAACAAAGCCTATATTCTGTATCGGCTGAGTTTGCGTCGTGGATTCGACGTAGCATCGTGGATTCGGTGTGTTGAAGCCGTTTCGTGGATTCGAAACGTGTTGCTCATGGATTCGAGTGGCGTTCGTGGATTCGAACGTGTGCAGTGGACGTGCAATCGGTGAGCGCAAGATCCAAAGAAGTTGAAGGAGGGGTTTGAGTCCGTGGAGTCGGTAATCACCTTGTTATTCTTCTATTCTTATTGGATTGTTATTACGTGTTGGTACCGTGGTTTTTCTCCTGGATTGGAGTTTCCACGTAAATCTCGGTGTGCTATTTTTTATTTTCCGCATTGGTTTTTATTTTGCACTGAGATTGATTTTTGAGTATTACACCTATTCACCCCCCCTCTAGTTGTTTGATAGTACCTATTTAGATCCTTGTGGATCCTTATAAAAAACCCACAAGGCTGAGGGGAGGGAGAGGGCGATTCCGTGGGGGGTTTTCGAGGGCGCGCGAGCGCGCCGTGGACCCCGTGGAGCGCGCAAAGTGTTCCAATGAGCCGAATGGACGCGTGTGCACGCGGTGGACGGCGCGACGATGTCAAGGTAGATCCCGTATGTCATTTTGCGGTATTTTTGGCACATTGTTGAGATTTCCTTTTGGATTTTGGATTTGACCCCATGCCATTGTGCGTGATAGGGACCGAGTTTTACTGTGCCGTTTTGCTACGCGGGGTGTCGCCGGGCGTTTGGCGCGCATTGCTTTGCGTGCAAGCTTGTGGAAGACATGCATCGTTTTGCGTGCGGACTCGACGAACATGCGCTGTTTTGCACGCAAACTCGAAAAGTGCGCACCGTTTTGCGTGCAACATTAAAAAGGAATATGCACCGTTTTGCGTGCCAATCCGAGGTACGTGCTCCGTTTTGCGTGCAGGTTGAATTGATGTGCACCGTTTTGCGTGCAGTCTCTAATGTTGCGCATCATTTTGCGTGCAGGATTAGAAGAATGTGTACCGTTTTGCGTGCAACCCTACAGTAAAGCGTGCACCATTTTGCGTGCAGATTTGAGGTACGTGCACTATTTCGCGTGCAGGTTGAGTTATCGCGCACCGTTTTGCGTGCCGTCTCTAATGTTATACATCGTTTTTCGTGCAGGGTTAGAAAAATGTGCACCGTTTTACGTGCAACCTTAAAGAAAAGCCTGCACCGTTTTGCGTGCAGGCTAAAATGGCGCGCACCGTTTTATGTGTGGGTTTTAATAACATGCACCGTTTTACGTGCAGGTTTGGAGGACGTGCACCGTTTTGCGTGTGGACTCGAGGGATGTGCTCCGTTTTGCATGCAAGCTCGAGGAAACAAAAGAAATCGCGCGGAGACCAATTGCAAGTGTTTACAAGCAATTGGGTACACCACAAGGTAGGGGATTCTGCCGAAATTGGGTGACCTCTCCTCTTGCTCCTTTGCTTTTCGATCTAGAAGCATGATAGTAGCCTGTTAGAAGCGTTAGGGAATCATGATAATAATTGCATGCATAGAGGATAAATATTATTTTATGATGGGTATGGAAATAATTGCATGCATGAAAGTGATAAACAATTATTATTATTGTGATCATGTTAGGGTGTAACCCTAGGAACCATGTGAAAGCATAAGGGAAAAGAAATGTATGATGGTAGTGAGACCTAGGAGGAAACCTAGATTTAGGTTTAACGAGTAGCATGATGACCTAGGAGATACACCTAGATGGACGAGTGGCGTTATCTTAGGAAATAACCTAAGGTTGAGAATAGAGTATTAAACATAAAGTCAAGGAACTCTAGGATGAGCATAATATGGAACTTAGGTAAAGGAACCTAAGGTGAACTAGTGGAGTTAAACTCTAGTGATGAAATAGAGTGAGTGCAACCCTAAGTTAAACATGGAACAGGAAAATAGAGTTAGTATAACTCTAGGATTCAGTGAGGAATCAGGAAAAAGGGGATTAGATCCCAAAGTTAAAGAATTAAACAAATATAACCCTAAAAAGTCATATGACGTCTGGGTAAATGGACAAATTAGTTTAACTTCAATCTGAGTTACATAAAGGAAAGAAAAAATGGAAAATAGAGTTAATAAACTCTAAGTTAGATAAAATTGAAAGTGACTAGTGTCCTTGTGACATAGTGTAACTTTAAAGGTAATTGAAACATAGGGTTGTGAATTGAGAACAAGTAAAGAAAAGTTTAAAAGGGGCTAGGGAACTACAGAAATTTGCCAAGTGGCAAAATAAGTGTAAATGTAAATGAACAAGAAGTTCAAACCTAAATTGGTGTTAGAGACACCCAAATTATCCTAGAGTAAAGAACTTAGGATAAAAGAGATAAAGCTTAAGAGAAAGCTAAAAGTGGCTTAGTAAGCAAGACAAGCAAATCGCTCAAGAAAGAGCTAAAATTGGTTAATAAGCAAGACAAACAAATTGCTTAAGAGAGAGCTAAAAGTGGTTAATAAGCAAGACAAGCAAATTGCTCAAGAAAGAGCTAAAAGTGGTTAATAAGCAAGACAAGCAAATTGCTTAAGACAAAGAGAACAGAAAGAGAACAGAAAGAGAATATAATTGGCGCCTTCGAATTTGAGACTCGTCAAGTGGAGTAGGACTCCCTGGGCAGTGACCTGTCGGACGAGGTACTTTCGAAAGGCTAAAAGTGAAAGTAAGAGAGCTAAATGCTTAAAGGAAAGAGAAAGAGATTGCCAGTGGCAAAAGGGAGCTATAAGCTCGAATAAGAAAGAAAAGCAAGTGTTTAAGAGCAAAGAGGCAAAGTGCTAAAGTAAAAGAAAAAGAAAAGAGAAAGAAAAGAAAGAAAAGAAAAGAAAAAGATAAAACGGGCGTACCTCCGAGGGTGAACGTACAACTGTCGGAGTTTGGGCAGCGTCCCTCTCCCGGGCAGCGACCCGTATGACAGGTTCCAGAGTACTCTTGTTGGAGTTGGGCAGTGTCCCTCTCCCGGGCAGTGACCCGTATGACAAGTCCCCTAGGTAGGACGGGGTAACACTAGCGGTGTTATCGGCAACCTTAGAGATTCCTGTCTTATAGTAGCATGACTACCGGGCTGGGGCCCTTTGGGCAGGAATCTCCGAGGGTTTAGCAACTTGAATTAAACCACCATAATGTAAAGAATAAAAAGAACAGAGAGTGGCCAAGGTGGCCGGGTTAGTTTAACCCCGTATACAGCGGCATAGTGGCCGAGTTGGTGGTTAGTAGCCTAGTATGGCTAGACAGAGTAGTGCTAGGTTGATGATTATACACAAATAGTGCAGTGACATATTATATTGCATAACAACATATTAATATTGAGGATTTTAGTTTCCTAGCATTCTATTATTATTGCTTCCATTGGACCAAGTGGTGTAGGACACTTTTTCTCGGTGGTTGAACCCACTGGGAACTTTAAGTAGTTCTCACACCCTCGGGTGACCATTTTTTCAGGTTCAGATGCAGACAGCGAGGTATACGACAGGGGCAAGGGCCCAGCAGCATAGAGACCTAGAGGGACTAGCAGAGATACCCTTTTTATATTTCTTGAGTGAACCTTGTATGGTGAGGAAATGATGTAAAGAGAATTGTAATAATTTTAATTGCAAGTTCAGTAACATAAAGTGTAATAAATTTAATTTATGGCTCACTCTCGTATTCTTTCATTTCCGCTTAACTGTTTGTTATTGAATGAAAGTTTTAAATTAGTAGTGATTTTTAGTACTCTGATATTGTAGTGTCCCAGTTTTCCTCAGTGTTTTTCCCCTGTTTCGGGGTGTGGAACACCTATTGTTTGTGTGTTGGGCCCCAACATGTCAAAGGGATGTGTTGATTTGGACTCAGTGGGGAATTAGGATCAAGCCTGACCTTCGGCTGCTTTTGCCGAATTTTAGGAGTGGATTCAGGCTGAACGGAGGCCGTATTTGGATTCAGCGCGGAAAAACGCTTGAAAACGGCTATTTATTTGTATTTTTCGGAGTCCGGATGCCCAAAAACGGACCCCCCGAAGTTTTTTGCGCAAAATGGTGCATGGGGGGAGTCGTGGACCGCCTCGACACGTGGCGGCTTCTAATTGGGCCGGCGCACGGCTCTCGGTCCACGGAGCGGGCCGCCGGTGCACGGTGAACCGGCGGGCCACGTGGCAGGCGTTGGTAGGGCTGGTGCAGTGCGCGCGGCGCACGGGAGTGTGCGCGGGCAGCGCGGGCAGGCCGGGCAGGCGCGGGCGGTGGCGCGGTGCACGGTGGACCGGGGCGCGCCACGTGGCGGCCCCAGATTGGTCGGCGCAGGTGCGCGCGGTGCACCCGCGGGCGCGCGCCTGCGGCCGTACGAGTACGCGGGCGCAGGCGCAGGCGGCGCGCAGTGGCGCGCCGGCTTGCGTGACGTGCGGGAAAAGGCGGGGACACGCGGCGCCACCCCATTGGCTGGCGCCACCCACCCCGCCGCCCCGCAGGGGACGCGTGGCGCTTCCCTGCTGGGCCCGCACTGTTGGGTTATAAGTAATTGGATCTAAATAGGGAAAAAAACACCTAGAGGGGGGTGAATAGGTGTAAACAATAAACACTCAAAAATCGTTGCGCTATAAAACCCAATGCGGAAAAATAAATGAACACGCAAGATTTTTACGTGGAAAAACTCCAAACCGGAGTAAAAAACCACGGGACCGATAACACGGCGAAATCCACTAGAATTGAAACACGTACAAGGTGATATAACGTACTCACAGACGACTCAACCTCTTACCATACGCTCCTAGTAGATCTTCTCCGCTCGCTCCACGACGCTTCTCGAATCCACGATCCACGCCCAACGCTGAGTCCACAGCGTCCAACGTCGAGTCCACGACGTCCGACCGAATCCACGGTCTTCACCCAATACACGCTTCGAATCCACGAACGTAGTTGCACCTTGAATCCACAAGGCCACGCGAGTCCACGCGCCGATTTAGGGTAAATCGTTGTTTGTTTTGGGTGGTGATGATCCGCCGAATACTTAGATTAGAAATAGATCGGAAATACCATCTAAGTATTCATTGATTTGATTCTACTCAAAATGTGAGTATGGAAAACCTAGAATCAAATCAATCAATATAGATGAAGAAACATAGAATAAATTCTATTGATTTCCTTTCTTCTCTATATGTGGATTTTTTCTTTTCGGCTATCTTTTTCTATTTTGCCGATCAATGTGGATGCCCTAGAAAATGAATACAGGGCCTATTTATAGGTTAGAAACCATTGGAAGAAGATAGGGATCAAAAACTGCCTTTTCTGGAGATTTTACGACGGCGATCCGGATTGGAATTGGACGATCCGGATTGCAGAAGCAAGAAAGACGATTTCCAGAAAAATGCAAGTTCGGGATCCGGATCGAAGTCCCCGATCCGGATCGTTCATACAGTTTCACCAAACATCACGTTCGGGATCCGGATTGCAATTCCTGATCCGGATCGTGCAAGTGAAAAGGTAAAACCAGTGTTCGGGATCCGGATCATGAAATGCTGCGATCCGGATTGAAACAGTGTATGAACGAACACCCTTCGGGATCCGGATTGCCGAGCCCGATCCGGATCCTGAACATGTCCCATGTCCAGTTTTTGATGTTTATGCAATAAAACATTCTTCCAGGTGTTTCTACACTACAAGAAGTATTCGGATCACCAAAAATCTTTAGTTAAACATACCTGATCCTTTTGAATTCTTCTTTCTTGAGATTGAGGTATATGATCCAAAGTTTTTCATCTTCAATCTTCAAGACTTAATACTTTCACGAAATACGCCAACTCAAATTCCGTAACAATCTCCCCCTTTGGCGGTTTCGTGACAAAACACAAATCCACAAAAGAAAATTCAAAAAGATATTTTTGTTGCTATCACCATACAACAAAAATTTACAATGGAGATCCAAAAATTAAAAACATGAGATAAACTCCTAAAACAGACTCTAGACTTAGACATCTGTACTCTCTGCACAAAGAAAGCATTCTTGACAAACAAAATCGTTAGATACCTCAAGAATTGAAACATACAAAACCAAGTACAGAGATAGAGTTTATTCTCATCATGACATTTGAAGAATTCAGATATGTAAGAGAATCATAGTTAAAAACCAACATATCTTCTAAGCATTCAAAACCAAATGTCACAAACTGTTAGTCCAACATCAACTTGTTAGTCATATTACATGCCCAAATAGTTAGTCGAATAGTTAGTAGGGACATGTAACCAATCAACAAAAGAAAAAAACCAAAGTTGAAGTTGAGATCATACTTACCTTGATATTCACAATGTTCATACATTTTCGTCATTGTTCAAGTTGCATTGTCCAAGTTCTCTCTAAACTCTCTCCCCCTTTTTGTCACAAACAAAGCCAAAAACGTAGCAAAAGCTACAAAATGTAAGGAGAGTTAAAAAGTTCTATTAATATGCACAACCTGAGAACTAAACTACAAGTTAGAACAAAAACTAAGTCCTAAAAATCGAAACTAAATGTTAAGAACCGAAGAACTGAGAACTGCAAGAGAGTAAGGTCATAGAAAAAGTGAACAGAAGGTGCTGCTTAGTCTGAAGAGTCTGAACTGGTACAGCTCAGCGTGCTCAAAATCCCCTTAAGCATTTTCGAAATATTTGAATACTTTTTCTTGATCTTCTTGTGCTGAGAGGAAATTTGCTGAAGTTTTTTCGATATTCTTTCTTGTTCAGCAGAGAGTCTTTGTTGTTCCTGGCGAACTAATTCCAAAGCCTCTGTGTCTGTAGTCCGTGTCTTCGAGTGTGATGGATGCTGTGTAGAGGCAGATGGTGCATCCAGTCCCTTAACCCATGGAGATTCAGTTTGTAGAACCCCAGAGAGTGAGCGTGCTCTGGTAAGGGGCCCACTACGCTGACTTTCATTTCTTTGGACATTCTTCCGTCTTGTATACTGTTTAGTTGTTGAGGCAGATTTCATAAGTCTTTTTCCTTTGACAAATTTCCTGTTCTCCTCATCAATTTTTCGTTGAACATCTTTGAAAAATTCATCCCATTCCTCCTCATCATAGTCTGAGCTGTCCTCCCCAGCTTCTTTAGTCTTTTCTTGAGTGGAATCATCCTGTTCCTTTTTAACAGATGTACTCGTGTGCACCATAGTGACCAACAAAAGAAAGAACCAGGAGAATGCCATTGAACACAGTGCGTTAAGAAGTTGAAGTCCTGTGAAGAGCAACTCAAGAACACATGAAAAATCGTCAATTTTGAAAAATTTGAAAAATTGTACCCAAACAATCATAATCATGTAGAGAAGCTAAGAATCAAATTAGTTTTGCAAAAAGAATTTTAAAAATAGATCAATCGCATGATTTTCAAAAATTCCTCTTTTATGCCCTAAAACAGAATTTTTAGAAATCGAAGCCTAAAAACTCGTTAATCAGGTAAAAACCCAGCATAAAAGCAAAACAAATCGACCCAGAGTTCTTATTTCAAAAGAAATTTGATCAAAAACCATTCACAAACGAAAAAGATCCATGATTTCAACTCACGTTTGATGAAAAAATATAAAAACTGTGAAAAACCGAGATTTGATCAACAAAACTTACTTGAATTGAAGAACTTTGAGTTTGGAAGCTCCAAGATGCAAGAAATCTAGAGAGAGAAGCTCTAGAGACTTGAGAACAAAAGATTAGGGTAAAAGAAATCAAATCCTCTTTGTTCTTATAAAAACCCTAGCCGTGATCCGGATCGGATCGAGAATGTGATCCGGATCGGCTACCCGCAGGAAGAATCCTGCGTTCGGGATCCGGATCACTTACTCCGATCCGGATCGGCTTCAACTTTTTCTCCAGAAAATTTTAGAAAAATTCCATAAAATCCAGAAAAAGTATGTAAGCACTTTACCATATCAACTTTAAACAAAAATCATCGTTTCATACAACAAGAAATAGATTATGCAAAATCTATCAAAAATACTCAAAAATGAAACGAAAATTTACGAAAATTAAAACACTTAAAGTTGAACAACTTCAATTACATCTATCCTGATCTTATGTGTAATGCCTTTATCAAATCATCAATTTTGGTAAAGAAAATGAAATACCAAGATCAATAGATGTTTGAAATCCCAGATAAGTTAGATAATATATCTAGACAATCTGTTGAAGGAGTGGCTCTTTGAGCATCTTTTATCAAAAATCCCACCTTATACCAACCATGAAATACGACTGAGTCAAGTATTTCAATATGCATTTCATCAACATTTTTAAAACAAAAATTTGCTTTGCATTCATGGAGTATCTTTTTCTTTCTTTCATTTTCTCCATGTGGTGGTAGTTTTCACACTCCTCATTGGGATGTAACTCTTTCCACATCTTTTGAGCATTTTACATTTCTTTGACTCCCCCTCAATTGGCTATCAATTATTTAATATATAAGGTATTCAACCAAAAATTGATCTCGCATTCATACTCGACTAAGCAATCAAATATGATAATGACTATACCAAGAGATCATTGAGAGAGAAATTGACTTTGATCACTTAAAAGATGGTTTAATTAACGTAAATGATCATTGCAACATTGAAATATTATGATATCAAAAGCATAATAAATTTCTAAATGCATAAAAGGATGCAATTAAAGTCAATTATGATTTATGCTCAATTAATGTCCTATGTACAAAACATAGATAAAGAACAAAACAAAAACAAAAACAAAACCTAACCTAAGCAAAGGTTTCAAAAAGAGATTATTTCAAGGAAAGCATGCCAATTGCTTTACGCAAGTGAATAAAACGTTTTTGATCCAAAGGTTTTGTTAAGATATCAGCTAATTGATCCTCAGTTGAAATATATGACAGTTGAAGAATATTTGATTCAACTAGCTCTCTAAGAAAATGATATCTAAGTTCAATATGTTTTGTTCTAGAGTGCAACACAGGGTTTTTGAAATGTTAATAGCACTAGTGTTGTCACATAAAATGGTTACCGAAGTTGCTGAAATCCGGAAATCGCTCAACACGCTTTTCATCCAAATCAATTGGGTTGAACAACTTCCTGCAGAAATGTACTCCGCTTCGGCAGTCGAGAGTGCTATGCAATTCTGCTTTTTACTGTGCCATGCAACAAGGCAATGGCCAAGATAGAAGCATGCACCACTCGTGCTTTTCCGGTCATCCACTGATCCAGCCCAATCGGCATCTGAGTATCCAACAATATCCAAACTTGTTCCCATAGGATACCAAATTCCGAAATTGATTGTACCTTTGATATATCGGATGATCCGTTTCACCGCTTTCAGGTGAACCTCCTTCGGTGCTGATTGATATCTCGCACAAATCCCAACACTGAAGGATATATCCGGGCGACTAGCCGTGAGATATAGTAGACTTCCAATCATACTGCGATACAGTTTCTCGTCTACATTCTCACTATGTGATTCACTTCCAAGTCCCTTATGGCTAGTTCCCATTGGAGTCGGAAAATCCTTAGAATTTTCTAGATCAAACTTTTTGACCAACTCCATTGCATACTTGGATTGACACAAGTGAATACCTTCATCGTTTTGTTTAACTTGTAATCCAAGAAAATAAGTCAATTCGCCCATCATGGACATCTCAAATTCGCTTTCCATGGTCTCCGCGAATTTAGAAGCATCATTATCTCTTGTTGCGCCAAAAACAATGTCATCGACATAGATTTGAGCAACTATGAAATTGTTTTGATAATGCTTCACAAAGAGAGTCCTGTCAGCTCCCCCTCGAGTGTAGCCCTTTTCCAAAAGGTGCTTTGTCAACCTTTCGTACCATGCTCGCGGTGCTTGTTTCAGACCGTAAAGAGCCTTTTTCAGACGAAAAACATGGTTAGGTAGTTTATGATCCACAAAACCTTTCGGTTGAGCCACATAAACTTCCTCATTTAAAAACCCATTTAAAAAGGCGCTCTTAACGTCCATTTGAAATAATTTGATTTTAAAATGACAAGCTATCGCAAACAAGATACGAATGGACTCGAGTCTAGCTACAGGGGCGAAAGTTTCATCAAAGTCTATACCTTCTACTTGAGAGTAGCCTTGAGCAACTAACCTTGCTTTGTTCCTGATGATAGTACCTTCTTCATTTTTCTTGTTCTTGAAGATCCATTTGGTACCTATCACATTGTGTTGCTTCGGAGGCTTCGTTAATTCCCAGACTTTGTTTCGCTCGAATTGATGGAGCTCTTCCTGCATTGCTTTAATCCAGTAGTCATCTTGGAGAGCTTCATCAACATTCTTTGGTTCGATTTGAGATACATAGCATGCAAATCCGCAAACCAATTGTCTCCGTGTTCTAACTCCTTCTTGTGGATCTCCAATGATGTTCGATTCAGGGTGATCCTTGGAGATGCGTAACGTTTGAGGTAGAGGAGTAGACGGAGGTACACGAGATGATTCCTGCACATCAGATGAACTTGAAGAACCGTTAGATGCATCAACATTATTATCGAAAGAATTGTTAGAAGAAGATGCATTAGCAGGTGTATCATCATCAAGAGAGATATCGAGGGTAGATTTTTCAGATTCAAAATGAAAAGCTTCATCTACCTTAACATTTATCGATTCTACGATCGTCTTAGATTCTAAGTTAAAAACTCGATATGCTCTGCTGTTTGTAGAATAACCTAAGAAAATCCCTTCGTCACTTCGAGAGTCAAATTTTCCAAGATTTTCGCGATCACGTAAAATAAAACACCGACTCCCAAAGATACGAAAATATTTGATGTTAGGTTTTCTACAAAACCAAAGTTCATATGGTGTATTCAATGTCCCCGGGCGCAAATACACGCGATTAATAACATAAACAGCAGTGTTCACCGCTTCAGCCCAAAAATAAAAAGGTAAGTTCCGGCTGTGAAGCATAACACGTGCCATTTCCTGTACGACCCTGTTTTTGCGCTCGACTACACCATTTTGTTGAGGTGTATAAGGTGCAGAGAATTCATGTTTAATGCCGTTAGAAGTGCAAAAATCAATGAATTTGGAATTTATGAATTCCCCACCTCTATCACTCCTAACTCGAGTAATCCTATCATTCTTTTCAATCATAATACGATGGCAGATATCGAGAAAAGAATCAAAGGTATCAGCTTTTTCTTTTAAAAATGCTACCCAAGTATATCTAGAAAAATCATCAACCAATAAGAAAATATACCATTTACCTCCCAGAGATGGTTGACGAGTTGGCCCCATTAAGTCCATATGCAAAAGTTCCAAAGGCCGTTTTGTACCTATGTGGTTCAAGTTCTTGTGTGCAGTCCTAGACTGTTTTCCTTTTGGCAACCGCCACACACAAGGTTTTGTTCAAAAGAAAGTTTCGGAACCCCCTTGACCACATCTTTGTTCGAAATTCTAGCAAGTTCCTTAAAGTTTATGTGACCTAGCCTTTCATGCCAAAGTGTTTCATTTTTCAAAGATGCTAGGTTACATTTTTCAGAAATCTTATGAGGAACTACATAACAATTGTTTTCTGATCTAACCCCTTTTAAAAAGAAAGCATGGTTCTGTCAGTTACAGTGCATTTATCAGATGAAAAATTAACTGAATAACCACTATCACAAAGTTGACTTATGCTTATGAGGTTAGTCTTAAGGCCATGAACAAATAACACATTATTTAGAACCGGGCCATCTGGAATAGCTACCGTTCCCTTTCCAACAATTTTGGAAGACCGACCATCTCCGAAAACAACAAGTCCTCCGGAGTTTTTCTCAAATGTTTGAAAACAGTTTTTGTCACCGGTCATATGACGGGAACACCCGCTATCCAGATACCAAGACGAACTATCATATGCATGCAAGGAAACATTGGTAACAAGACAAGGGAAAATTTCACCTTTGCGCACCCAAACCTTTTTGGAGTGCGTCGGTAATGATCGTGAAGTTGATCTCCTAGGTGAGAGCGTCTTGCTTGAAGAATTGCTGCTCCTTGATGATGTCGTCTTGAGCGGTGACTACCAAGGCTCTTTTCCTTCAATTGAATTGCAGTTGATTTTCGAGGAATAGCCTTTTGGTAGTCATTGCAAGAGGTGCTTGAGGTGTGCGTTTGGCTTCCGTCTTGCAATTTCTCCTTATGTGCCCTGAAATGCCACAACGAAAACATACCTTAGATCTTGACGATCCCGAGGAGGATGAAGTAGGCTTGTTGTCGTTGCTTGTCGTGAATTCCGGTGTCGGAGGAGGAGATACCGACTGAGGCACAAATACTGTCCCACTCGAACTTGGAATGTCTCCAGTTTGAGTGTATCCGAGGCCGAACTTATTTGTTTGACCAAGACCAAGAAGTCTGTCCAACTTACTCCTTCCAGAAGAAAATCTCTTTAAGTCATCCTTCAGTTGGCGTATGGTCTCCGTCATTTCCAATTTTTCCTGTCGAGCCTCGCCGTTGAGCTTCAAGAAGTAATTCGCTTTGTTCACCATATCCATATAATTCTTCTCGAGTTGCTCATTGGACTCTTGAAGGGAAACATTTGTTTTAATCAGATTATCCCTTTCCACTTCAAGATCGGTTGAGAGAGAGGTTACCCTTTTTACTTCTTCTTCGAGATCCTGCAATCTCCCTTTCAACCCCTTGTTTTGCTTAGCCAGTTTCTTTGAATCCCTCAAAAGTCTGTGGTAGGCTAGAGCAAAATCTTCACCTTCCGAATCATCTGATTCATCGTCCGTTGCAATCTTTTCAACAGTGGAGTTGGACAGTGAGTCGGATGTACTTGCCATTAAGCACATGAAGGGTGAAGAGGTGGACGCGTGGAATGCTGTCGCGTTGTCTTCTTCATCACTTGAGGATGACTCATTTGACGTGGAGTTGTCATCCCAAGTGACGACTTGCATCGCCTTCTTCTTTGCCGGATTCTTGTTGGGACACTCCGTTGAAATGTGGCCGTAGCCTCGACATTTGAAGCACTGAACTTGTCCCTCTGAACTTTTCTTATCCTTTGAGAAGTTCTCTTGCTTTCTTGACTTGTAACTTGAAGAACCCTTGCCTTTCTTCGACTTTCCGAAGGATGGAGTTTTGCTTGGATTTCCCCTTCGAAAGTTGCGGCGAAACTTCCTTGTCAAGAGAGCGAGCTGCTTCTCAAAGTCCTCCATAGAAAGGTTCTCGTCGTCGTCCGAGGAGGATGAATCCGCGTCTTCTTCTTTAGTTGATTTCAATGCGTAACCTGAAGACTTAGAAGAGGATGCCTTTCCAGAAGAATAGTTAGTAGGAAATGTCATTTCATAAGTTTGTAAAGCACCTACTAATTCTTCTACACGCATTTCGTCCGGGTGTTTAATTGTTTCAATGGCTGCGACCTTCGGGCGAAATCGTTCAGGAAGAGTTCTTAGAATTTTTCTTACAACTTTAAATTCTGGAATCTTCTCTCCCAAGTTAGCACATGAGTTTACGATGTCTTGCAATCGTGTGTAATAGTCAGTGAAAGATTCATTCTCTGCCATAGAGATAGAGTCAAACTTGCTCGTAAGCATTTGCAGTTTCTGAATCTTCACAAGGTTAGTTCCCTCATGCGTAACTTGAAGAACATCCCAGATTTCTTTCGCAGTCTCACATGCCGAGACGCGAGAGAACTCTGTTTGTGACAAGGCATTAAATAGAGCATTAATTCCTTTGCCATTGTAAGAAGATGAATCTATCTCTTCCTTGGTCCATTTCGACCTAGGTTTTAAGGTGCGAACATCATCTAATAATTTCAGTTGGATTAGACCATCCTAATTCAATTGATTGCCACACCCTTTCGTCGATGGAAATTAAAAAGGCTTTCATCCGCACTTTCCAGTACGCATAATTTGTTCCATCAAAGAAAGGGGGTCGATTGATGTTTCCACCTTCAACCATTGTTTACAACCCTATTCCCGCTCTGATACCACTTGTTGGGTTATAAGTAATTGGATCTAAATAGGGGAAAAAACACCTAGAGGGGGGTGAATAGGTGTAAACAATAAACACTCAAAAAATCATTGCGCAATAAAACCCAATGCGGAAAAATAAATGAACACGCAAGATTTTTACGTGGAAAAACTCCAAACCGGAGTAAAAAACCACGGGACCGATAACACGGCGAAATCCACTAGAATTAACACACGTACAAGGTGATATAACGTACTCACAGACGACTCAACCTTTTACCATACGCTCCTAGTAGATCTTCTCCGCTCGCTCCACGACGCTTCTCGAATCCACGATCCGCGCCCAACGCTGAATCCACAGCGTCCAACGTCGAGTCCACGACGTCCGACCGAATCCACGGTCTTCACCCAATACACGCTTCGAATCCACGAACGTAGCTTGCACCTTGAATCCACAAGGCCACGCGAGTCCACGCGCCGATTTTGGGTAAATCGTTGTTTGTTTGGGTGGTGATGATCCGCCGAATACTTAGATTAAAATAGATCGGAAATACCATCTAAGTATTCATTGATTTGATTCTACTCAAAATGTGAGTATGGAAAACCTAGAATCAAATCAATCAATATAGATGAAGAAACATAGAATAAATCTATTGATTTCCTTTCTTCTCTATATGTGGATTTTTTCTTTTCGGCTATCTTTTTCTATTTTTGCCGATCAATGTGGATGCCCTAGAAATGAATATAGGGCCTATTTATAGGTTAGAAACCATTGGAAGAAGATAAGGATCAAAAACTGCCTTTTCTGGAAATTTTACGACGGCGATCCGGATTGGAATTGGACGATCCGGATCGCAGAAGCAAGAAAGACGATTTCCAGAAAAATGCAAGTTCGGGATCCGGATCGAAGTCCCCGATCCGGATCGTTCATACAGTTTCACCAAACATCACGTTCGGGATCCGGATTGCAATTCCTGATCCGGATCGTGCAAGCAAAAGGTAAAACCAGTGTTCGGGATCCGGATCATGAAATGCTGCGATCCGGATTGAAACATTGTATGAACGAACACCCTTCGGGATCCGGATTGCCGAGCCCGATCCGGATCCTAAACATGTCCCATGTCCAGTTTTTGATGTTTATGCAATAAAACATTCTTCCAGGTGTTTCTACACTACAAGAAGTATTCGGATCACCAAGAAACTTTAGTTAAACATACCTGATCCTTTTGAATTCTTCTTTCTTGAGATTGAGGTATATGATCCAAAGTTTTTCCATCTTCAATCTTCAAGACTCAATACTTTCACGAAATACGCCAACTCAAATTCCGTAACACGCAAGGCTGCCGCCTGTTTGGCGGACACGTGGCGGGCCCTGGGCCGGGTCGGACGGACGAAAGGCGTGCGGCGGGATCCGATGCGCGAGCGGGCTGGGCCGGGCCGCACTGTGCGCGCCCGGAAATTGCCGGGCCGGACCGCACTGTTTGCGCCCGAAATGGGCTGGGCCGGACCGGGCGCCCGAATCTGGGACATATTGGGAATTTTCCTAATTGTTTCTTTTGGGCCTATAAATAGGCCTCCACCCCCTCTCTTCTCTGGCCTTTTTCGAGTGATAGAGAGAGAACCAGAGGGAGTTCATTGAAGAGAGTTTGTTCCTTATTTGATTTTCTACCTCGTGGTGCGTTCCCAAATTTTTCGGAAGATCGACAACGGCGATCCGGATTTTACAGTGTGCCTCGGTTTTCCCCCATTTTCGGCCCGTAATCGTCGCATTTTAGTCCGAGGAGTCCCCTGGGCAGTACAGGAGTCCTTTTTCGACGATTTCTTCACCGGTGTGTTCCTGAGAGGTAGGGCTTCGTTTTCCGTGTTGGTGGTTTCTCTGGATTCCGATTCCTTGGCACGATTCCCGAGGTGTTTTGACCCCCTCTTTTGCTGTTTGGATGTTTGGACAGCGGCAACTTCGACGAATTGTTTCTCGGCGTAGGAATATCGGATCGAGGCGATTCAAGAGTCGATTTTGGGCTACTTTTCGCGAGGAACGCAACCGTGATTTTTTTGAGATTTTTGTAGCTCGGGACAGAGGTGAAATTCCTCGTTTTGCGTGCTGATTATAAAAATGGCAAAAATCTGTTTGGGACTTGTAGTTTTTACACCGTGTGCAATTGTGTGATGTTGTAGGATACTGTTTCAGCTGACGGTGTGCTTAGAGGACAGCGGGATATTTCTTGGAGTGTTGTGCACGCTTTTCGAGGTGGGTGGTTGCGTTTTCCTCTTTGTTGACATGCTCACTAGGAGTAGTAGAGTTCTCCAATTATAAATGTGACAGTTAACTTGTGGTATATGAACCTATTGCATTGGGCCCCCCTAAATTAATTGATAGCTTCTATGTGATAAATCTGGGACAATAGAGTTGGACAATTGCTATATCTTAACCCGCATGCAAATAAGTAACCCAATAATATTTTAAAATGATTCTTTGAAAGAAACCTTAGTCGCTTTTCTAATGCTTTTTAAAAGGACAATTGCATGCTTAATTGGACATCTAGTTAGGCCACTATTTTACTGCAACACTATATTATGGGACTTGACTTAGGAGAAAACATGTTTTATTGTCATTCTTCTTTGTCGATGCATGATGCTCGAGTCTGATCGGGATTTTGAGATAGTGTAGTTGGATCTTGAGTCTGGGACAGTTTAGACTCGTCTTGGGGATTGTGGGGCTTAGTGGCAACCGCGGATGTCAGGCGGTTGGCCAGACGTTTCTATCTTCTCAGATTGGGATTTACGGGTTCAGCGGCGACCGCGGATTTTGGGCGGTCGGCCGGATGTTATTATCATATCAGATTGGGGACCGGGATTGCATCAGTGGATGGAGTTTCCCACTTTGATCATAGTCATGATCCAGTCCTGCTATTGTGAGACATTGGTTACAGAGATGTTGATACAGAGATACTTTACTCGTGTGGGTCGCTCCCCTCGAGTGCCACTCCGGAGTCGGCTTTTGACCGTGATGGGTGCCGGTCAGTTGGTGAGTTGTGAGTGATGACAGAGCAGGCAGTGCCAGTAGTTTCTGGCTTTTCTGATTGGGTTTTCTTTGGGCGGTTAGCCTTATAGTTGCATGCATACAGACATCTTTTGGCACTGCATTTAGAGGCATTATGGTAGCAGTTTCTTTTCCAGCAGTCTTTATAGCTTACTACTATTCTTTCCTTTTTGCCTCTTTATTCCTAGTGGGTGCGTCAGCATTTGAGGTTTTACCCACTAGGGGAGGCTACTGGTTTATCTAGTAGTTCTCACCCCCATTGTTGTTTTCTGTCCTTTTCCCCTTTGTTTTGCAGAGTCGTCTGTGGGAGCTGCTGGGCCTTCAGCGGCAGATCGAGGTAAGAGGATCGCCGACTAACTAGATCATCTACCCCGAGCGAGAGATTAGCGAGGTTTTTATTGTACCCCCTTTTGTATCTCAGACTTCAGTAGTTTACTTTTGGGTCTGGCTTTGGCCAGCTGGTTGTATATTTGTGGTGAGCTGGGAGTTTATTGTACTTTTATTTCAGCTTGTAGTTTATTTCAGTCTGAGATTACTTTTAGTTCTTTTAGTTCAGCTCTGTTTATGCTCTTTTATGGTATATTATCTATCTGAGCAGGTTACCAGCGTTTCGTGTACATGGAAAATTCTGTGTGCACGGCGGATCTGTTGGCGAGCCCGGGTTCTGGTTTACACCCGGGGCGTGACAGATTAAGTTGGTATCAGAGCTTAGGTATAGGTCAATTGGGACTTAGGAAACCCTAGGCTTTTGGCAGACCCTAGGATGATAGGGCGAGAGAGACGTGACACTTTGCGAAAGTCGATGATTTATTTATTGGACTCTTCCAGTGAGTGAAGAGGGATCGACATACCCAATTTCTGGTGGACAGTTATGTTGACTGCAGACAACATAAAGCCGCAAAAATAGGGGGATGTCTTTGACTTTCGCTAGATTGGGTCGTGTGGGGTTATGATTCTGATTGTGGTTTCTTGTGGCAGGATGCCTCCGCGACGCAGGATGTTGACGCGTTCGCAGCCTTCTTCCTCGGAGCCCGAGCAGCAGGAGTCCGGGCAGGGCCAGCAGAGTGAGGTGCAGGAGCTGCAGGCACAGATGGCTCAGATGGCAGAGGTTGTTAGACGTCAGGAGGAGGCCATGAGTCGGCTGACACAGTTGTTAGAGCAGAGGGTGCAGCCAGCCATAGCACCCCCGGAGAGTTCTCCCGTACCATCTTCCCCTGCTGTGGCTCCCCCGGCTGTACCAGTGACCCCAGCATCCCCTATTACTCGGGGCACTAGGGGACAGCCCTCTGGATTGACGGGACCCCTGACCCCGGCTGAGCAGCGGGAGATGGTTGACTTGCTGACGAGGTTCCGCCAGTTTGACCCGCCCCGTTTCTCGGGGCAGAGCGCCGAGCCGTGGGAGGCAGAGTCGTGGATCACGGCGATGGAGCGACGCTTCGAGACGCTGTTCATTGAGGAACGGTACCAGGTGTTATTAGCGACGAACTTTTTAGAGCGCAACGCCGAGGCTTGGTGGCGGCGTGTGCGACCGGCTGGTCCGCCTGGGGCTCATCTCTTGACCTGGGCGGAGTTTCGTAGTCTTCTTCTTGGGGCCTTTTTTCCAGAGAGCGTCCGGCAGAGGCTGGAGGAGCGGTTGAGGAACCTTCGACAGGGCGATCGGCCAGTGCACGAGTATATTGTGGATTTCAATCAGTTGCTGGCATGTGTACCACACGTAGCTCGAGATGAGGCGCACAGGATTTACATGTTTGAGCGAGGGTTGCGCCGGGATATCTTTCAGCTAGTTCGCTCACGCAGGTTGCAGACCTTGGAGGCCTCGATGGAGCAGGCGCTCTATGTAGAGTGCGGGGAGGTAGTGATGGATAGGTATCTCCAGCTCCCGTAGTGATCCCGGGGGCAAAGCGACCAGCACCGGAGGTGGGAGGACAGACGAGTTCGTGGAGGCCGCCACGACCGCCTCAGCAACAGTCTTCCGGCCAGGGACGGTCTGAGCGGCGAGGGCCTGGTGGATCCCAGAGGCCCCAGCAGCAGCAGCAGCAGCAGCAGCGAGATCGCAGTCATCGCAGCGTGGATCGCAGCGGCAGTCTCAGCGACAGCGACAGTCTCACCAGCAGCAGCACCAGTCGCGACAGCCACGGGCCCCTGGCAGTTGCATTTTCTGTGGAGGTCAGCATCTTCCGGGCACCTGCGACCAGCGGTGGGGTCGTTGCTACGGATGTGGACAGCCCGGGCACATTCGAGCTTCGTGCCCCTTTTCGACCCCTGCCGCCCCTTCTTCAGCATCTGCCCCATCAACATCGCAGCAGCGGTCGACGGCTCAGCGGCCTTATGCTCTAGCGAGCAGGCCCTCTTCTTCCCATCCCACAGATTATCGCCCTCCAGCTCAGAGTGGGCGAGTGTATGCTGCACAGGTAGAGGATTCTTTAGCAGCAGACCATGTGGTGGCAGGTATCACCTTACTCTCTGGCATTAGGACTCGTACCTTATTTGATACTGGAGCATCGCATTCTTTCATTAGTAGATCTTTTGCATCATTACATGGGTTAGAGGTAGGACTTTTGCCACGTGCACGAGAGGTTCAGATTCCCGATCACACCTTGCACGTGGAGGAGTGTTGTTGGTCCTGCCTGATGCGGATCGAGTCCTGGATTACGACAGCAGACCTGTTGGTCTTGAGACAGCTGAGGGACTTTGATGTGGTTCTCGGGATGGACTGGCTGGCTCGGTATTTCGCGACTATTGACTGTGCCGAGAGGACTGTCACTTTTAGAGAGCCAGGCCAGGAGGTGTTGGTGTACCGGGGATGTCAGAGCGCTTTCTTTGCCTCTATGGTTTCGACTTCCCGAGCGAGGCGGATGATTCATCGAGGATGTGTAGCTTTTTTGGCTAGTGTTGTTGAGGGGCCTACGGCGGCACCGGGACTCGGGGATATTCCTATTGTCCGCGAGTTTCCGGATGTGTTTCCACCTGAGCTGACTAGTATGCCGCCCGACAGGGAGATCGAGTTTGTGATTGACGTAGTTCCAGGAACTGCGCCAATCTCTAAGGCTCCTTACTAGATGGCACCGGCTGAGCTGCGAGAGCTTAAGGCACAGCTGCAAGATTTGATGGATAAGGGCTTTATTAGACCCAGTGTGTCGCCCTGGGGAGCGCCGGTGCTATTCGTGAAAAAGAAGGATGGGTCACTTAGGCTGTGTGGACTATAGGGAACTGAATAAAGTGACCATCAAGAACAAGTACCCTTTGTCACGCATCGACGATCTCTTTGATCAGCTGCAAGGGTCTTGTGTCTTCTCCAAGATTGATCTACAGTCTGGTTACCACCAACTGAAGGTGAAGGCCGAGGATATTCCCAAGACTGCTTTCAGATCACGGTACGGGCATTATGAGTTTACAGTTATGCCATTTGGATTGACTAATGCCCCTGCCGCCTTTATGGACTTGATGAACAGGATATTTCGGCCATTTCTGGATCGTTTTGTGGTGGTGTTCATTGATGATATCCTTGTTTACTCCCGGAGCGAGGCCGAGCATGAGGAGCACTTGAGGACTGTGCTACAACTTCTACGAGAGAAGAAGTTGTATGCCAAGCTGGCGAAGTGCGAGTTTTGGCTTCGGGAGGTAGCTTTCTTGGGCCATGTGATTTCCGCCGCCGGTGTGGCTGTAGACCCGGCGAAGATTGAGGCAGTTCGAGATTGGCCCCGACCGACGACTGTATCAGAGGTGCGCAGCTTCATGGGTTAGCTGGTTATTATCGTCGGTTTGTGGAAGGCTTTGCGAAGCTTTCCACACCCCTCACTCGGTTGACGCGTAAAGGGGTTAAGTTTATCTGGAGTGAGGACTGCCAGAGGAGCTTCGAGGAGCTGAAGGACAGACTGATGACTGCTCCTATCCTTTCCCTCCCTGTTATGGGGAAAGGATATGTGATCTACAGTGACGCATCGCACAGTGGACTTGGTTGCGTGTTGATGCAGGAAGGGAGGGTAATTGCTTATGCATCGAGACAGCTCAAGGATTACGAGAAGAATTACCCTACCCATGACTTGGAGCTCGCTGCCGTGGTGTTTGCACTGAAGCTTTGGCGCCATTACCTGTACGGGAGCATTGTGAGATCTACACCGACCACAAGAGCTTAAAGTATCTGTTCACTCAGAAGGAGCTGAACTTGAGGCAGCGCAGGTGGTTAGAGCTACTAAAGGATTATGATGTGGACATCCTTTACCACCCAGGCAAGGCTAATGTGGTCGCTGATGCATTGAGCAGGAGAGCAGTGCAGAGTTTGTCTATGTTGATCACAGACCAGGCGCCACTATTAGAGGAGATGAGACGGCTCGAGATAGAGGTTGTGTCCCCTGGGGTCTCTGCTAGACTGACGTCATTAGTCGTGCAGCCCACTCTGCTGGACAGGATCAGGGAGAAACAGAGTGAGGACCCCCACTTGACCAGGATTCGAGATCAGATTCCGAGTGATCAGTCAGGGGATTTTACAGTGGATGCTGCGGGAGTACTGAGGTACAGGGACCGAGCATGTGTGCCAGTGGATGCTGAGATCAGAGAGCAGATATTGAGAGAGGCCCATTATACACCTTATACCCTTCATCCTGGGGGGACTAAGATGTATAAGGACCTCAAGGCACATTTCTGGTGGAATGGCATGAAGAGGGATATCGGGAGATTTGTGGCCCAGTGTTTAACTTGTCAGCAAGTAAAAGCTGAGCATCGAGTGCCAGCTGGCAAGTTACAAAGTCTCCCAATCCCTGAGTGGAAATGGGACCACATTACGATGGATTTCGTGGTCGGATTGCCGAGGGCACAGGGCGGAGCAGATGCTATCTGGGTAGTTGTGGATCGACTTACCAAGTCAGCGCACTTCTTGCCTATGCAGACTACTTGGCCACTCGAGCGACTAGCCCAGTTATACCTTGATGAGATAGTGAGGTTGCATGGAGTACCCGCCTCCATCGTGTCAGATAGAGATCCGAGGTTTGCCTCGCGTTTCTGGAGGAGTTTGCAGACCGCCTTGGGGACTCAGCTCAGATTCAGTACAGCTTTTCATCCACAGACTGATGGGCAGTCAGAGCGGACTATACAGATCTTGGAGGACATGCTGAGGGCTTGCGTCTTGGATTTTGGCGGAGGTTGGATTCGACACTTATCCTTGCTGAGTTTGCGTACAACAACAGCTTTCAAGCGAGCATACAGATGGCTCCGTTTGAAGCGTTGTATGGACGCAAGTGTCGATCACCATTTATTGGAGTGACGTGGGCGAGAGACGGACCTTGGGACCAGATTTACTGCTAGAGGCAGAGGAGAAGGTCCGAGTGATTCGACAGCATCTTCAGACCGCTCAGAGTCGACAGAGGAGCTATGCTGATGTTCGGCGACGAGACTTAGAGTTTCAGGTTGGAGATCATGTATTTTTGAAAGTCTCGCCGTCCAAGGGGATCAGGAGGTTTGGCATTCGCGGGAAACTCAGCCCCCGATACATTGGGCCCTTTGAGGTGTTGGAGCGTATCGGGCCAGTTGCTTATCGACTTGCACTTCCCCCGAGACTTGCTGGTGTCCACGATATTTTTCATGTTTCCACTCTGAGGAGGTACGTCTTTGACCCGTCGCACGTCATCGACTTTGCACCACTTGAGATCAGTGAGGATTTGAGATATGAGGAGCGCCCACTGCGGATTCTAGATCGGGAGGTGAAAGAATTGCGCAATCGGACCATCCCCTATGTGAAGATCCTTTGGAGCAATCATGATTAGCGCGAGGCGACGTGGGAGCTCGAGTCAGAGATGATGGACGCCTACCCCTACCTGTTCGAGGCTCTGGATTGAGGTATGATTTTCGTTTCGAGGACGAAACTTTTGTTAGTGGGGGAGGATGTAGTGTCCCAGTTTTCCCTAGTGTTTTTCCCCTGTTTTGAGGTGTGGAACACCTATTGTTGGTGTGTTGGGCCCCAACATGTCAAAGGGATGTGTTGATTTGGACTCAGTGGGGAATTGGGATCAAGCCTGACCTTCGGCTGCTTTTGTCGAATTTTAGGAGTGGATTCAGGCTGAACGGAGGCCATATTTGGATTCAACGCGGAAAAACGCTTGAAAACGGCTATTTATTTGTATTTTTCGGAGTTTGGATGCCCAAAAACGGACCCCCCGAAGTTTTCTGCGCAAAATGGTGCATGGGGGGAGCCGTGGACCGGCCTGGACACGTGGCGGCTCCTTATTGGGCCGGCGCACGCTCTCGGTCCACGGAGCGGGCCGCCGGTGCACGGTGGACCGGCGGGCCACGTGGCAGGCACCGGTTGGGCCGGTGCAGTGCGCGCGGCGCACGGGAGTGTGCGCGGGCAGCGCGGGCAGGCCGGGCAGGCGCGGGGGTGGCGCGGTGCACGGTGGACCGGGCGCGCCACGTGGCGGCCCCGGGTTGGACGGCGCAGGTGCGCGCGGTGCACCCGCGGCGCGCGCCTGCGGCCGTACGCGCACGCGGGCGCAGGCGCGCAGGCGGCGCGCAGGGCGCGCCGGCGGGCGTGACGGGCGGGAAAGGCAGCCACGTGGCGCCACGCCATTGGCTGGCGCCACCCACCCCGCCGCCCGCAGGGGACACGTGCGCGTCCCCGGTGGGCCCGCACGGCTGTCCGCCTGTGCGTGGGGGACACAGTGGCGGGCCCTGGGCCGGGTCGGACGACG
>CM054938.1:6710974-6801514 GCA_029168755.2 Tillandsia fasciculata | reverse complement strand
AGAGGAATGAGACGGCTCGAGACTAGAGGTTTGTCCCCTAGTGTTCTCTTGCTAGACTGACGTCATTAGTCGTGCAGCCCACTCTGCTGGAGAGGATCAGTGGCGAGACAGACTAGAGGGACCCACCATTTGACCAGGATTCGAGATCAGATTCCGAGTGATCAGTCAGGGGATTTTCAGTGGATGCTGCGGGAGTACTGAGGTACAGGGACCGAGCATGTGTGCCAGTGGATGCTGAGATCAGAGAGCAGATATTGAGAGAGGGCCATTATACACCTTATACCCTTCACCCTGGGGGGACTAAGATGTATAAGGACCTCAAGCACATTTCTGGTGGAATGGCATGAAGAGGGATATTGGGAGATTTGTGGCCCAGTGTTTGACTTGTCAGCAAGTAAAAGCTGAGCATCGAGTGCCAGCTGGCAAGTTACAAAGTCTCCCAATCCCTGAGTGGAAATAGGACCACATTACGATGGATTTCGTGGTCGGATTGCCGAGAGCACAGGGCGGAGCAGATGCTATCTGGGTAGTTGTGGATCGACTTACCAAGTCAGCGCACTTCTTGCCTATGCAGACTACTTGGCCACTCGAGCGACTAGCCCAGTTATACCTTGATGAGATATGAGGTTGCATGGAGTACCCGCCTCCATTGTGTCAGATAGAGATCCGAGGTTTGCCTCGCGCTTCTGGAGGAGTTTGCAGACCGCATTGGGGACTCAGCTCAGATTCAGTACAGCTTTTCATCTACAGACTGATGGGCAGTCAGAGCGGACTATACAGATCTTGGAGGATATGTTGAGGGCGTGTGTCCTGGATTTTGGCGGTGGATGGATTCGACACTTACCACTTGCTGAGTTTGCGTACAACAACAGCTTTCAAGCGAGCATACAGATGGCTCCGTTTGAAGCGTTGTATGGACGCAAATGTCGATCACCGCTATATTGGAGTGATGTGGGGGAGAGACGGACTCTGGGACCAGATTTATTGCTAGAGGCAGAGGAGAAGGTCAGAGTGATTCGACAGCACCTTCAGACCGCTCAGAGTCGACAGAGGAGCTATGCTGATGTTCGGCGACGAGACTTAGAGTTTCAGGTTGGAGATCATGTATTTTTGAAAGTCTCGCCGTCCAAGGGGATCAGGAGGTTTGGCATTCACGGGAAACTCAGCCCCCGATACATTGGGCCCTTCGAGGTGTTGGAGCATATCGGGCCAGTTGCTTATCGACTTGCACTTCCCCCGAGACTTGCTGGTGTCCACGATGTTTTTCATGTTTCCACTCTGAGGAGGTACGTCTTCGACCCGTCGCACGTCATCGACTTTGCACCACTCGAGATCAGCGAGGATTTGAGATATGAGGAGCGCCCACTGCGGATTCTAGATCGGGAGGTGAAAGAATTGCGCAATCGGACCATCCCCTATGTGAAGATCCTTTGGAGCAATCATGATTAGCGCGAGGCGACGTGGGAGCTCGAGTCAGAGATGATGGACGCCTACCCCTACCTGTTCGAGGCTCTGGATTGAGGTATGATTTTCGTTTCGAGGACGAAACTTTTGTTAGTGGGGGAGGATGTAGTGTCCCAGTTTTCCTTAGTGTTTTTCCCTGTTTTGAGGTGTGGAACACCTATTGTTGGTGTGTTGGGCCCCAACATGTCAAAGGGATGTGTTGATTTTACTCAGTGTGGAATTGGGATCAAGCCTGACCTTCGGCTGCTTTTGCCGATTTTAGGAGTGGATTCAGGCTAAACGGAGGCCGTATTTGGATTCAGCGCGGAAAAACGCTTGAAAACGGCTATTTATTTTTATTTTTCGGAGTCCGGATGCCCAAAAACGGACCCCCGGAAGTTTTCTGCGCAAAATGGTGCATGGGGGGAGCCGTGGACCGCCTGGACACGTGGCGGCTTCTGATTGGGCCGGCGCGCCTCTCGGTCCACGGAACTGGCCGCCGGTGCACGGTGCACCGGCGGGCCACGTGGCAGGCGCGGTTGGGCCGGTGCAGTGCGCGCGCGCGCAGGGAGGGTGCGCGGGCAGCGCGGGCAGGCCGGGCAGGCGCGGGCTGGGGGCGCGGTGCACGGTGGACCGGGGCGCGCCACGTGGCGGCCCCGGATTGGTCGGCGCAGTGCGCGCGGTGCACCCGCAGGCGCGCGCCTGCGGCCGTACGCGCACGCGGGCGCAGGCGCGCAGGCGGCACGCAGCGGCGGCCGGCTTGCGTGACGGGCGGGAAAAGGCGGGGACCCGTGGCGCCACGCCATTGGCTGGCGCCACCCACCCCGCCGCCCCGCAGGGGGCACGTGGCGCTTCCCCGCTGGGCCCGCACGCTGCCGCCTGTTTGGCGGACACGTGCGGGCCCTGGGCCGGGTCGGTGGACGGACGGAAGGGTACGCGGGATCCGGTGTGCGGCGGGCTGGCCGGGCCGCACTGTGCGCGCCCGAAATTGCCTGGGCGGGCCGCACTGTTTGCGCCCGAAATGGGCTGGGCCGGACCGGGCGCCCGAATCTGGGACATATGGGAATTTTCCCAATTGTTTTTTGGGCCTATAAATAGGCCTCCACCCCCTCTCTTCTCTGGCCTTTTCCGAGTGATAGAGAGAGAACCAAAGGGAGTTCATTGAAGAGAGTTTGTTCCTCATTTGATTTTTCTACCTCGTGGTGCGTTCTCAGATTTTTGGAAGATCGACAGCGGCGATCCGGATTTTACAGTGTGCCTCGGTTTTCCCCCATTTTCGCCCGTTATCGTCGCATTTCAGTCCGAGGAGTCCCCTGCGCAGTACAGGAGTCCTTTTTCGACGATTTCTTCGCCAGTGTGTTCCTGAGAGGTAGGGCTTCGTTTTTCGTGTTGTGGTTTCTCTGGATTCCGATTCTTGGCACGATTCCCGAGGTGTTTTGACCCCCTCTTTTGCTGTTTGGATTTTTGGACAGCGGCAACTTCGACGAATTGTTTCTCGGCGTAGGAATATCGATCGAGGCGATTCAAGAGTCGATTTTGGGCTACTTTTCGCGAGGAACGCAACCGTGATTTTTCTGGGATTTTAGGAGCTCGGGACAGAGGTGAAATTCCTCGTTTTGCGTGCTGATTATAAAAATGGCAAAAACTGTTTGGGACTTGTAGTTTTTACACCGTGTACACTTGTGTGATGTTGTAGGATACTGTTTCAGCTGACGGTGTGCTTAGAGGACAGCGGGTATTTCTTGGAGTGTTGTGCACGCTTTTCGAGGTGGGTGGTTGCGTTTCCCTCTTTGTTGACATGCTCACTAGGAGTAGTAGAGTTCCCAATTATAAATGTGACAGTTAACTTGTGGTATATGAACCTATTGCATTGGGCCCCCTAAATTAATTGATAGCTTCTATGTGATAAATCTGGGACAATAGAGTTGGACAATTGCTATATCTTAAACCGCATGCAAATAAGTAACCCATAATATTTTAAAATGATTCTTTGAAAGAAACCTTAGTCGCTTTTCTAATGCTTTTAAAAGGACAATTGCATGCTTAATTGGACATCTAGTTAGGCCACTATTTTACTGCAACACTATATTATGGGACTTGACTTAGGAGAAAACATGTTTTATTGTCATTCTTCTCTGTCGATGCATGATGCTCGAGTCTGATCGGGATTTTGAGATAGTGTAGTTGGATCTTGAGTCTGGGACAGTTTGACTCGTCTTGGGGATTGTGGGGCTTGTGGCAACCGCGGATGTCAGGCGGTTGGCCAGACGTTTCTATCTTCTCAGATTGGGATTTACGGGTTCAGCGGCGACCGCGGATTTTGGGCGGTCGGCCGGATGTTATTATCATATCAGATTGGGGACCGGGATTGCATCAGTGGATGGAGTTTCCCACTTTGATCATAGTCATGATCCAGTCCTGCTATTGTGAGACATTGGTTACAGAGATGTTGATACAGAGATACTTTACTCGTGTGGGTCGCTCCCCTCGAGTGCCACTCCGGAGTAGGCTTTTTGACCGTGATGGGTGCCGGTCAGTTGGTGAGTTGTGAGTGATGACAGAGCAGGCAGTGCCAGTATTTCTGGCCCTTCTGATTGGGTTTTCTTTGGGCGGTTAGCCTTATAGTTGCATACATACAGACATCTTTTGGCACTGCATTTAGAGGCATAGTAGTGGTAGCAGTTTCTTTTCCAGCAGCCTTTATAGCTTACTACTGTTCCCCCCTTTTTGCCTCTTATTCCTAGTGGGTGCGTCAGCATTTGAGGTTTTACCCACTAGGGAGGCTACTGGTTTATCTAGTAGTTCTCACCCCCATTGTTGTTTTCTGTCCTTCTTCCCTTTGTTTTGCAGAGTCGTCTGTGGGAGCTGCTGGGCCTTCAGCGGCAGATCGAGGTAAGAGGATCGCCGACTAGCTAGATCATCTACCCGAGCGAGAGATTAGCGAGGTTTTTATTGTACCCCCTTTTGTATCTCAGACTTCAGTAGTTTACTTTTGGGTCTGGATTTGGCCAGCTGGTTGTATATTTGCGGTGAGCTGAGAGTTTATTGTACTTTTATTTCAGCTTGTAGTTTATTTCAGTCTGAGATTACTTTTAGTTCTTTTAGTTCAGCTCTGTTTATGCTCTTTTATGGTATATTATCTATCTGAGCAGGTTACCAGCGCTTCATATACATGGAAAATTCTGTGTGCATGGCGGATCTGTTGGCGAGCCCGGGTTCTGGTTTACACCCGGGGCGTGACAGATATTGAGCTTCCGCATACACTTTGTAGTGGCCCTAGTTCCCATGCAGTGTTTTTCCGATGGATCCACTGTTAGAACACCTAGTATTGGTGTCCCTGGCCCACAGTGCATCAATTGGGTGCTATTGGTGGACCCTGTGTGCTTTATTTACTGTTTTGGCCTTCGGCTGGGTTTGCCGAAATTTCTGAAAAGATTTAGGCCAAACAGAGGTCGTAGATGGATTCAGCACGGAAAAACGCTTGAAATCGACTATTTATTTGCTTAATTTGGAGTCCGGATGCCCAAAAACGGACACCCGGAAGTTTTAGGTGGAAATTGGTGCATGGGAGGGGCCGTAGACCGCCGGGATGCCACGTGGCAGCCTCTGATTGGCCGGTTCAGGATGCGCGGTCCACAGAGCGGCGCGGCGGGGTGCACAGACCCGGCGCATGGACACGTGGCACCGCCTGATTGGCGGGCCCAGGGCGCGCGGTCTACCGGGTGGAGCGCGGCGGTGCATGGACCAGGCGGGGGACACGTGGCAGTCACCGGTTGGTCGGTGCACGCGGCGCGGTCCACGGAATTCCTGTCGAAGGCGTGGACCGGGTGCAGGGGACACGTGTCACTTCCTCGTTGGCGGGTGCAGCGCGCGGGGTGCACGGAGCGCGGGGCAGGTGCCTCGGGATGCGTGCGCACGTGCGACCCACGTCGCGCGGCAGGCGCGCACGTCGCGCGGTCGGGGTCAACGGGGTGGACACGTGGCGCCCGCTCATTGGCGGGCGCCACCGCCTTACTGTGCCCGGGGAGCGGACACGTGGCGGGCGGTGAGTGGCCCGCTTCGGTGTTCGCTGTTCGGGCGACACGTGGCGGCTCCGAGGCGGGTCGGACGGATCTGGGATCCCGTCCGACGGCGTGTATCGGGCCGGGCCGCACTGTGCGCGCCCGAAAGTTGTGGGCCGGGCCGCACTGTGCGCGCCCGAAAATTTTCGGGCGCCCGAAAGATTGGGCCCGAGCCCAATAATAGGTGATTTTTGGGGCTTTTTCTTGGAGGCCTATATATAGGTCATTTGGGCTGGGATTTTCACCCATTTTCCTTGGGAATTAGCCGTGAGCCCTTAATGAAAAATCTTCCTCTCCCTCTTACCTATCTTCCGACAAAGTTTCAGAAAATCTGGAAGCCGTGACGACTGTGTTTCTACCTCGTAGTGCGGAGCGACGTTTACAGTTTGAGGCCCACTTCCGTCGCATTTTCTTCTGGGAGACCTACAGAGCTACCCCGACCACATTTTTGGACGATTTCTTCGCCAGCGGTTGCACAAGAGGTATATCTACGTTTTCCGTGTTGATCATTCTTCCCAGAAATGAGTTTTTTTGAGGGTTTGGGGTACATTTTTACGCCCCTTTGCTACAGTTTGGAATCTTGACAGCAGCGGCTTCGCGGAATTTTATCTTCACTTCTGGACATCGGATTTCGACGATTCAAGAGCCTATCGACATCTACTCTTCGCGAGGATCGTCGTGATATTTTTATTGGAATTTTGTGAATTTTATTTTCAGGTAAAATTCGCGTGTGAACAGTAACAGTACATGCAGATTTTTGGAATGTGTTGTTATGTGAAAATTGGTTGTAATTGTGAGTTGTTGTTGTACCCAGGACTGTAAGAGCACTTTTTCTGTGCTCCTGGCTCTGTGGATCTAGGAAATTGTCGATTCTTGGACTGTATATCTGTACCAGCTCGGACAGTTAGCGAGTTCAGGTGGGTGTTTCTGCTTTCAATTTCTATGGACTGCACTCTAATTCTGCATTATAGATGCATGCATGATAGTATGTGAGCTAATAAAACTGTGCAATTTATATGTTAGTAACCACAGTTAATAATTGCTAAAATTGATAATCTTTTTGGAACTCTTGCATCATATGAACCACAAATTGGAGAAAGACTTGACTTAGCACATCTATTAGACATTGTATGTCATCCTCAGACAGCTACTATTGGATTTATGCCTTTACTGTAGTTCTCCCATGTTATTGTTACTTTTGTCATCTGGGACATAGTGGTCTTCCCCTGAGTTGTGGGTTGGGAGGTTTAGTAGCTTTGGATGCATTGTACTCGTGTCTGGGGACCGAGTAGAGTTGACAGCAGTCTATAGTTTGTTCATCATTTGAGATAGTGATATGTGGGACTGGGATCTTTGGGTGATGATCATAGTGACAGTGTGGATCCTCTTTTAGTGAGTGAGTCAGGGATTGGATCATAGCCTGCAGGAGCCATTCTTGAGATCGACAGAGATGCGCAGATATTTTGCTCGGTGGGGTCGCTACCCACGAGTGCCACTCCGGAGTTGGGCTTGCTACTTCTTTCGCGGCTTGTCGATGTTGGTGTCCCTCTGACTGAGCCAGTTTTGGCAGTCATGGACATCGTCCCTCTGGCTGAGCCAGTTTTGGCAGCTATGGACATACCTACAGCAGTAGGTAGGCGCAGGTTTGACTGGACCCGTTTGGCAGTCAGTTTGGATTGGGTGACCTGAGTCGAGTATCAGTAGTGACATTTTGATCTTCGATCCTTTTCCTTGAGCATTGTAGATAGGGGCATAGTAGCAGTAGATGTTTTACCTTCCTGCTTTCTATTCTGCATTTTTCTTTGGTTACTTTTTGCCCCTTGTAGACTTAGTGGGCAGGCCGTCGGGCTTGTTGGCGGCACCCACTGAGAACTACTGTGGGAGGTAGTTCTCACACCCGTCGTGGTGTCTTTTCCCCAGGGACTCCAGCTCCAGTTCCTGCGGTGCCCGTTGCTGATCCAGCTCCTTCAGACCGAGGTAAGGGAATCGCGAGGTAGATCTTTTCCCTTCAGCAGCAGCGAGAGGTAGAGGTACCCGATGTACTTTTGGTTGTGTCTTTTAGTATGAGAGATTTTGTAGTGAGGGATCGAGTTGTACTCTTCTGTTTTCTTTTGAGAGACTCCTGTATTTTGAGTGAGGACTTTATGTATATATTTGTGGGACAGTTTTACTTCTTGTATATCTGTTAGTTTTATGTTTACAGCTCTGATATCTGTTAGTTTAGATACTTACTTGCAGGTTAGACGCTACGTCTCTACGGGGCTTCCTGTAGGGGCGGCGGATCTGTTGGCGAGCCCGGGGTACAGTTCTGACCCCGGGGCGTGACAGATTAGAGTGGTATCAGAGCCTAGGATGTAGGTCATGGAGGACTTAGGAACCCTAGGCTTATGGTTAAACCCTAGGATGACCCACGTGAGAGCCGAGATTTTTAGCGAAAGTCTTGATTGGGTTTTTGAACTCTCCCGAGTGGATAGGGACGAGTGATAGACATGTCTTCCTTTTGTAGCAACTATGTTGGCTGCAGACAACATAGTGCTTCGGAAAGGGGGACATGCCTTTTGACTTTCGCTAGATTGGGTCGAGTGTTGCTTCTGGTTCTGATTGTGGTTTGTTTTGTCCCTCAGGTGGGGATGCCTCCTCGACGTTCTATGGTGACGCGCTCGCAGCCTTCGTCCTCTGAGCCCGAGCAGGAGGACTCGGGGCGAGGACCTCAGGCTGAGATACAGGAGCTCCGTGCCCAGATGGCACAGATGGCTGAGGCGGCTAGACGCCAGGAGGAGGCGATGGCGCGGCTGACGCTCTTATTGGAGCAGAGAGCACAGCCGGCAGTGGCACCCCCTGAGGCTTCGCCGGTGCCTTCTTCCCCTGTTGAGGCACCCCCTGTGGCGCAGACTGCACCGGCGGTTCCTGCTGTGCCGGTTTCGAGTAGGCCACCGGCCGGGGCGACGGGAGCGTTGACTGAGACAGAGCAGCGGGAGGTTGTTGATTTGCTGATGAGATTCCGACGGTTTGATCCGCCCCGCTTTTCGGGCATGAGTGCTGAGCCTTGGGCAGCCGAGACGTGGATTACCACCATGGAGCGCCACTTTGAGAGCTTATTTGTGGACGACCGGTATCGGGTCATTCTGGCTACCCATTTTCTGGAGAGCAACGCCGAGGCGTGGTGGCGGCGTGTGCGACCAGCTGGTCCACCTGGGACGCAGCTTCTTCCTTGGGCCGAGTTCCGGAGCATGTTGCTGGGAGCTTTCTTTCCGGAGAGCGTCAGACAGCGGCTGGAGGAGCAGTTGAAGAATCTCCGCCAGGGAGATAGATCGGTGCAAATGTACATCGCCGAGTTCAACCAGCTTTTGGCTTGTGTGCCACATGTGCCAGGGACGAGAGCCATCGTGTCTACTTGTTCGAGAGAGGACTTCGTCGAGACATCTACCAGTTCGTCCGCTCCCGCAGATTGCAGACCGTGGAGGCCTCGATGGAGCAGGCCTTGTATGTGGAGTGTGGAGAGGCCGTGATGGACGAGGTGTCTCCCGCCCCTGTAGCGACTTCTGGGGCGAAGCGCCCGGCTTCCGCGGAGGAGGGGCAGTCTAGCAGGCAGGGACCCCCGAGACCCCCGCGTTTCCATCCATCCTCAGGGCCGGGGGCACCAGGGACGCCAGAGATCGGGGGCGTCTCGACAGTCACAGCAGCAGCAGCAGCAGCAGCGTCGACCCCCGCGACAGCAGCAGCCCCCACAGCAGTCTTCTCGGCAGCAGCGCTCAGATCGGTGTGTTATCTGTCGGGGCCCTCATCCGCCGACTCAGTGCCCGCAGAGACAGGGCCGGTGTTTTCGATGCGGGGAGGCCGGCCATATTGCGAGTGCTTGTCCCAGGGCCGGCCATCCAGCTCCTTCTTCTGCATCAGCACCGACCGTTCCTTACCAGCCAGCCGGACCTTCTGCAGCCTACAGCAGGCCAGATTTCGCCTCTTCTTCTTCTCGACAGCCAGAGCGACGTCCCCCGGCACCGAGCGGTCGTGTATATGCCGCTCAGATAGAGGATGCTTTCGCAGCAGAGCAGGTCGTCGCAGGTATTATTCTGATCTCATCAGTCCGTGCTCGGGCTCTTTTCGATACCGGTGCTTCTCATTCATTCATCAGTAGATCATTCGCATCCTTGCATGGTATAGCGGTAGCTTCTTTATCATCTGCATTAGAGGTTGAGATACCGGGTCATGTCCTTCATGTTGAGGAGTGCTGTAGAGATTGCCCCATTCAGTTGGGATCCTGGATTCTGCCGGTCGACTTGCTTGTCTTACGACAGCTCCAGGATTTCGATGTTGTTCTGGGTATGGATTGGTTGTCGAGATATTATGTTACCATTGATTGCCGCGATAGGACTGTTACTCTTCGTGAGCCGGGGCAGGAGGTGTTCGTCTTCCAGGGCTGTCAGAGCTCCTTGTTCGCCTTGACTATTTCTTCGGCGAGGGCCAGGCGGTTGATGAGTAGAGGATGCACCGCATTTCTGGCGACGATTGTGGAGGCGCCTTCGGCGGCACGGGGACTCGAGGATATTCCAGTGGTCCGCGAGTTTCCCGATGTGTTTCCCCCAGAGCTGACGACCATGCCGCCAGAGAGGGAGATCGAGTTCGTGATTGATGTGGTACCCGGAACCGCACCAATCTCGAAGGCACCTTACAGGATGGCGCCTGCCGAGCTGAGAGAGTTGAAGGCCCAGTTGCAGGATCTTTTGGACAGAGGCTTCATTCGGCCCAGTGTTTCGCCGTGGGGAGCGCCTGTTTTGTTCGTGAAGAAGAAGGATGGGACACTTCGCTTATGTGTGGACTACCGGGAACTGAACAAAGTGACCATCCGGAATAAGTATCCTCTGCCACGAATCGATGACTTGTTTGATCAGCTACAGGGAGCCTCCGTATTTTCGAAGATTGATCTCCAGTCAGGTTACCACCAGCTTAGGGTGAGGGCCGAGGACATCCCCAAGACGGCGTTCAGATCCCGGTATGGACATTATGAGTTTACGGTTATGCCGTTTGGTTTGACCAATGCCCCAGCTGCATTCATGGATCTGATGAACCGGGTTTTTCAGCCGTACTTGGATCGATTCGTGGTTGTGTTCATTGATGACATCCTGATTTACTCCCGGAGCGATGAGGAGCACGAGGAGCACCTGAGGATAGTGCTGCAGCTTCTACGTGATAAAAAGCTGTATGCCAAGTTAAAGAAATGCGAGTTTTGGCTTCGGGAGGTTGCTTTCTTGGGCCACATTGTTTCAGCTGCTGGAGTAGCGGTCGACCCGACGAAGATTGACACAGTTCGGGATTGGCCGAGGCCGACGACGGTTTCTGAGGTACGGAGTTTCTTGGGCCTAGCCGGTTATTATCGTCGGTTCGTGGAGGGCTTTGCGAAGCTCTCTACTCCCCTGACCAGTTTGACTAGGAAGGGGACGAAGTTTGTTTGGACCGAGCGATGTCAGCAGAGTTTCGAGGAACTGAAGAGAAGATTGATCTCCGCACCAGTTCTTGCACTGCCGTTATGGGAGAGGGTTTCGTGATCTACAGTGACGCCTCACACAGTGGACTGGGTTGTGTTCTTATGCAGCATGGTAGGGTAATTGCCTATGCTTCACGGCAATTAAAGGATTATGAGAAGAATTACCCTACACATGACTTGGAGCTTGCAGCTGTTGTTTTTGCACTGAAGCTGTGGCGGCATTACCTCTATGGCGAGCATTGTGAGATTTATACGGATCATAAGAGCTTAAAGTATCTGTTCACCCAAAAGGAGCTGAACCTTAGGCAACGCCGGTGGTTGGAGTTGTTAAAGGATTACGATCTGAGTATCCTTTACCACCCCGGCAAGGCCAATGTGGTGGCAGATGCTTTGAGTAGGAGGTCAGTGCATAGTTTGAGTTTGATGATTACCCAGCAGGCACAGCTGATAGAGCAGATGAGGCGACTTCAGATTGAGGTAGTATCCCCTGGGGTCTCTGCGAGACTTATGACTATGGTCTTGCAGCCCACTCTGCTGGACAGGATCAGGGAGATGCAGAGTGAGGACCCCCACTTGGAGAGGATCAGGGCTCAGATTCAGGTTGATGAGAGAGGGGATTTTGCAGTGGACAGCTCGGGAGTACTACGGTACAGGGACCGAGTTTGTGTGCCATCAGATTTGGAGATTAGAGATCAGATTTTGAGAGAGGCCCATTATACACCTTATACCATCCATCCTGGAGGTACTAAGATGTATAAGGACCTTAAGGCACACTTTTGGTGGTCGGGGATGAAGCGGGATATTGGAAGGTTTGTTGCTCAGTGCTTAACTTGCCAGCAAGTGAAGGCAGAGCATCGGGTTCCTGCTGGCAAGTTGCAGAGCCTTCCAATTCCCGAATGGAAGTGGGACCACATCACCATGGATTTCGTGACTGGGCTACCGAGATCGCAGAGTGGAGCCGACGCAGTCTGGGTGATTGTTGATAGACTTACCAAGTCAGCGCATTTTCTGCCTGTACAGATGACTTGGTCCTTGGAGCGCCTGGCACAGCTATATTTGGATGAGATCGTGAGGCTGCACGGAGTACCAGCGTCCATCGTTTCAGATCGAGACCCGAGATTTGTGTCACGGTTTTGGGGGAGCTTACAGTCAGCCATGGGTACTCGGCTTAGTTTCAGCACGGCATTCCACCCACAGACAGACGGTCAGTCAGAGCGCACCATTCAGACGCTTGAGGATATGTTGCGTGCGTGTGTTATGGATTTTGGAGGAGGTTGGCACCGACACCTACCCCTGGTTGAGTTCGCGTACAACAACAGCTTTCAAGCGAGCATTCAGATGGCTCCGTTTGAGGCGTTGTACGGACGCAAGTGTCGGTCGCCCCTATACTGGAGTGATGTGGGTGAGAGGAGGACGCTGGGGCCAGACTTACTGCTGGAGGCAGAGGAGAAAGTCCATGTTGTTCGTCGGCACTTGGAGACAGCCCAGAGTCGCCAGAAGAGTTATGCTGATGTTCGGCGGCGAGACCTTGAGTTCCAGGTTGGTGACCACGTCTTCTTGAAGGTCTCGCCCTCGAAAGGGGTCCGAAGGTTCGGAGTGCGGGGGAAGCTCAGTCCCCGCTTCATTGGACCCTTTGAGGTGCTTGAGAGGGTAGGCCCTGTGGCTTATAGAGTTGCTTTACCTCCCCGCTTGGCTGGTGTTCATGATGTCTTCCATGTTTCGGCCTTGAGGAGATATGTGTTCGATCCGTCTCATGTCATCGACTTCGCATCCTTGGATATCGGCGAGGACTTGGTTTACGAGGAGCGCCCATTGCGGATTCTGGCTCGTGAGGTGAGAGAATTGCGCAACCGGGCAATACCCTATGTGAAGATCCTTTGGAGCAACCATGAGGAGCGAGAGGCTACCTGGGAGCTTGAGACGGCGATGCGAGATGCCTACCCTTTTCTGTTCGAGACTGCTGGTTGAGGTACGTTGTCTTTGTTCCGTTTCGTTTCGAGGACGAAACTTTCTTTTAGTGGGGGAGGATGTAGTGGCCCTAGTTCCCATGCAGTGTTTTTCCGATGGATCCACTGTTAGAACACCTAGTATTGGTGTCCCTGGCCCACAGTGCATCAATTGGGTGCTATTGATGGACCCTGTGTGCTTTATTTTACTGTTTTGGCCTTCGGCTGGGTTTGCCGAAGTTTCTGAAAAGATTTAGGCCAAACAGAGGTCGTAGATGGATTCAGCACGGAAAAACGCTTGAAATCGACTATTTGTTTGCTTAATTTGGAGTCCGGATGCCCAAAAACGGACACCCGGAAGTTTTAGTGGAAAATGGTGCATGGGAGGGGCCGTAGACCGCCGGGATGCCACGTGGCAGCCTCTGATTGGCCGGTTCAGGATGCGCGGTCCACAGAGCGGCGCGGCGGGGTGCACAGACCCGGCGCATGGACACGTGGCACCGCCTGATTGGCGGGCCCAGGGCGCGCGGTCTACTGGGTGGAGCGCGGCGGTGCATGGACCAGGCGGGAGACACGTGGCAGTCACCGGTTGGTCGGTGCACGCGGCGCGGTCCACGGAATTCCTGTCGAAGGCGTGGACCGGGTGCAGGGGACACGTGTCACTTCCTCGTTGGCGGGTGCAGCGCGCGGGGTGCACGGAGCGCGGGGCAGGTGCCTCGGGATGCGTGCGCACGTGCGACCCACGTCGCGCGGCAGGCGCGCACGTCGCGCGGTCGGGGTCAACGGGGTGGACACGTGGCGCCCGCTCATTGGCGGGCGCCACCGCCTTACTGTGCCCGGGGAGCAGACACGTGGCGGGCGGTGAGCGGCCCGCTTCGGTGTTCGCTGTTCGGGCGACACGTGGCGGCTTCCGAGGCGGGTCGGACGGATCTGGGATCCCGTCCGACGGCGTGTATCGGGCCGGGCCGCACTGTGCGCGCCCGAAGTTGTGGGCCGGGCCGCACTGTGCGCGCCCGAAAATTTCGGGCGCCCGAAAGATTGGGCCCGAGCCCAATAATAGGTGATTTCGGGGGCTTTTTCTTGGAGGCCTATATATAGGTCATTTGGGCTGGGATTTTCGCCCATTTTCCTTGGGAATTAGCCAGTGAGCCCTTAATGAAAAATCTTCCTCTCCCTCTTACCTATCTTCCGACAAAGTTTCAGAAAATCTGGAAGCCGTGACGACTGTGTTTCTTACCTCGTAGTGCGGAGCGACGTTTACAGTTTGAGGCCCACTTCCGTCGCATTTTCTTCTGGGAGACCTACAGAGCTACCCCGACCACATTTTTGGACGATTTCTTCGCGAGCGGTTGCACAAGAGGTATATCTACGTTTTCCGTGTTGATCATTCTTCCCAGAAATGAGTTTTTTTGAGGGTTTGGGGTACATTTTTACGCCCCTTTGCTACAGTCTGGAATCTTGACAGCAGCGGCTTCGCGGAATTTTATCTTCACTTCTGGACATCGGATTTCGACGATTCAAGAGCCTATCGACATCTACTCTTCGCGAGGATCGTTGTGATATTTTTATTGGAATTTTGTGGATTTTATTTTCAGGTAAAATTCGCGTGTGAACAGTAATAGTACATGCAGATTTTTTGGAATGTGTTGTTATGTGAAAATTGGTTGTAATTGTGAGTTGTTGTTGTACCCAGGACTGTAAGAGCACTTTTTCTGTGCTCCTGGCTCTGTGGATCTAGGAAATTGTCGATTCTTGAACTGTATATCTGTACCAGCTCGGACAGTTAGCGAGTTCAGGTGGGTGTTTCTGCTTTCAATTTCTATGGACTGCACCCTAATTCTGCAATTTAGATGCATGCATGATAGTATGTGAGCTAATAAAACTGTGCAATTTATATGTTAGTAACCACAGTTAATAATTGCTAAAATTGATAATCTTTTTGGAACTCTTGCATCATATGAACCACAAATTGGAGAAAGACTTGACTTAGCACATCTGTTAGACATTGTATGTCATCCTCAGACAGCTACTATTGGATTTATGCCTGTACTGTAGTTCTCCCATGTTATTGTTACTTTTGTCATCTTGGGACATAGTGGTCTTCCCCTGAGTTGTGGGTTGGGAGGTTTAGTAGCTTTGGATGCATTGTACTCGTGTCTGGGGACCGAGTAGAGTTGACAGCAGTCTATAGTTTGTTCATCATTTGAGATAGTGATATGTGGGACTGGGATCTTTGGGTGATGATCATAGTGACAGTGTGGATCCTCTTTTAGTGAGTGAGTCAGGGATTGGATCATAGCCTGCAGGAGCCATTCTTGAGATCGACAGAGATGCGCAGATATTTTGCTCGGTGGGGTCGCTACCCACGAGTGCCACTCCGGAGTTGGGCTTGCTACTTCTTTCGCGGCTTGTCGATGTTGGTGTCCCTCTGACTGAGCCAGTTTTGGCAGTCATGGACATCGTCCCTCTGGCTGAGCCAGTTTTGGCAGCTATGGACATACCTACAGCAGTAGGTAGGCGCAGGTTTGACTGGACCCGTTTGGCAGTCAGTTTGGATTGGGTGACCTGAGTCGAGTATCAGTAGTGACATTTTGATCTTCGATCCTTTTCCTTGAGCATTGTAGATAGGGGCATAGTAGCAGTAGATGTTTTACCTTCCTGCTTTCTATTCTGCATTTTTCTTTGGTTACTTTTTGCCCCTTGTAGACTTAGTGGGCAGGCCGTCGGGCTTGTTGGCGGCACCCACTGAGAACTACTGTGGGAGGTAGTTCTCACACCCGTCGTGGTGTCTTTTCCCCAGGGACTCCAGCTCCAGTTCCTGCGGTGCCCGTTGCTGATCCAGCTCCTTCAGACCGAGGTAAGGGAATCGCCAGGTAGATCTTTTCCCCTTCAGCAGCAGCGAGAGGTAGAGGTACCCGATGTACTTTTGGTTGTGTCTTTTAGTATGAGAGATTTTGTAGTGAGGGATCGAGTTGTACTCTTCTGTTTTCTTTTGAGAGACTCCTGTATTTTGAGTGAGGACTTTATGTATATATTTGTGGGACAGCTTTACTTCTTATATATCTGTTAGTTTTATGTTTACAGCTCTGATATCTGTTAGTTTAGATACTTATTTGCAGGTTAGACGCTACGTCTCTACGGGGCTTCCTGTAGGGGCGGCGGATCTGTTGGCGAGCCCGGGGTACAGTTCTGACCCCGGGGCGTGACACACTTGTTGTATTAATATGGATGTTACCGTTCTTTTCGGGTAGTGAAGGGTCATACCCGATTGGCGGGTCTGTTGGCGTGCCCGAACTGACCAAATTGGCGGACCCGGGTGTGACAGTCACGAAATTACCAAAGGGGGAGATTGTTACGGCTTTTTATGTTGGCATATTTCGTGATTTGAGTCGGAGTCTTGAAGTGATCAAATTATCAAATCAGCATTCGAAGACTCGGAAAAGATTCAACAAGAGCTCAAGTTGACACTCAGGTATGATTAAATTAATCATGGTGATTTAAGTATATTTACAATCTTTGGAATCATGATTTTATTGAAACCCGGTTTAGAAGAGGTTTTGGGAACTTGGTTTTTTTAACTCATAACTTATTTTAAGTTTGATTCCGGTACATGGTTTGTTTTGATAAACTTATCTTTAAAAAAATCAGTATTTTACATTGAGTACCGGAACCCCACTTTGAGTTCCTCAAAACCCGACACAAGATTTTCTGGAATTTACATTGAGTACCGGAACCCAACTTGGAGTACCGGAACGCAGTATGAAAATCTGTTTGTTGCGTCATTGAGTACCGGAACCTACTATTTAGTACCGGTACGCAATGTCATGACGTGATAAGAATGCTAAACTGACTTTGATTGATTTCCAAAGGTTATAAATAGATACTTAGGGTTTCTCAAGATGTACCGACACATACAGAAACACTTGAGAGCAACCCTAGAGGGTAGGTTTTTATCGTTCATCTTTTAGCCTCTTTTAGGTCAATTCGACGGTTCTTTGAAACAATGCTTTTTATCGAATTGATCTAATCTTTGCTTAGAGATTCCATCCATAGTTCTTTAATGATATTCTAAGCAAAGGATCACCATCGAAGCTTATATTGAGCTTGCGTCAAGGAGTTGACGTGGCATCGTGGATTCGATGTGTTGAAGGCATTTCGTGGATTCGAAACGTGTTGCTCGTGGATTCGAGTGGCGTTCGTGGATTCGAACGTGTGCAATGGACGTGCAGTCGGTGAGCGCAAGATCCAAAGAAGTTGAAGGGGTTGGAGTCCGTGGAGTCGGTAATCACCTTGTTATTCTTCTATTCTTAGTGGATTGTTATTGCGTGTTGGTCCCATGATTTTTTTTACTCCTGTGACGGAGTTTTCCATGTAAATCTCGGTGTGCTATTTTTATTTTCCGCATTGGTTTTTAATTTGCACTGAGATTGGTATTTTGAATATTACACCTATTCACCCCCCCTCTAGGTGCTTGATAGAACCTATTTAGATCCTTGGGGATCCTGTAAAACCAACAGATGTTTGGTTGGATAATAGCGCTAATTGTTGCCATGGTCAGCACGCGAGCGACGAACAAGCTCAAGAGAATGAAAAGAACTCAAGCTGAAGGGGAATATGTTTCTCTTGACGAGTCAGATACGAAATCAGAGGACTGGGATAAAGTCCTTGAGGAAACAGTAGCATTGGTTGCAGCAGCAGAAAAAGGGAAAGCCCATGCTTCTTCGAAGGCGAAGACTCCGCCTACAGCTGCTGAAAAAGGAAAAGCTCAACAAACACCCTTGTCAATGAAGAGAAAGACTGTTGCAAAGAGGAAAGGAAGAGCTCGTGGAATGAGATTGACGAGTTACTGGCAAGTGAGCGGCCTCCACGTGATTTTGTTCACATTAGCACAGAAAGGATGAAAGATTTTGAGAAACGAGAATGTATCGATGAGAGGCATGTAAATGTCGCAGCTCTCAGGGAACGCTCTGCAGCATTTGGAACCCTGTTTGATCAAGCACGACTTGCACAAATCTGCAAGTTTTCGAAAACTTCAGGATATTATCTTCATCTTGTGACGATGTTTTACTTGTGTGCTACGCAGCTTCAAGATCATGAGGATGGACCCAAAGAATTTGTTACAATAGTTCGGAATGTCAACCTCAAGATCACACCTCAACTGATTGGAGAAGTGCTGGGAATGAATGCCCAAGTCAAAGGGATTCATTATTTGAAGGGACATGTTATGTCCAATACAACCTGGAGGACGGTTGTTGACGGAATCTGCTTGCCTGATACCCGGTCAGCGAGAAATTCAGTTCTTTCCAAAGAACTTCGACCGGAGTATAGATATTTGAACTTTATTGTTTGCTACAACATCTTACCAAACATGCAAACTAAGGTTCTTCGTTAGGACAGAATGTTGTTTTTATATCTCCTTGGACATCCCGAAGCTTCGTTGGGATCGAACTTCAACATTCCTTATCTCATCTGGTCAAGGATGGCGAGATATGTGGAAAATGCGCATCCTACCGAGCGACTTCCGTTTCCATTGATCATAATGCAGATTTTGAGAAAGTTTGATGTCGACATTCGTTCATCAACTTATATGCACAGTCTGGGAACGATCAATGACACTACCATTGTGAAGTCACTCTCAAGTAAACCAGATGAGAGCCCAACCCCTCCAAGAAGCAAGAGGGCCTCAACACAGCAAGCCACAACAGCAACAGCAAGAGCAGCAGTACCAGCTTCTACTTCAGAGGATGAAGCCTCTGTGACATCAATCTATAAAGAACAACAACGACTATCATCTGAACAAGAACGCATGTCAGAGAAAATAACTAAGATCTCAACAGACATGGTTCAGATTTCTACCGACCAAGCGGATTTGAAGAAGAAACACAAATCTCTTGCCAAACTGGTTAAGAAGATTTTTCACAAACTTGGATGCAGCAGTTCGGATGAAAATGACATTGATTGATATTAAGTTTTCATTTTGTTTTGTTCTAATATCTTCTCCTGCAGGTTTTTCATTTAAGTTTGTAACTTCTTTAAACTTCTTTAAACTTTGCACTCCCTTCTTTTTAATTTTGGCTAATTTTTGTGACAAAAAGGGGAGAGAGACATAGAGAAACATTGAAACTGAATGTTTGGACTTAAACTTTGAAGGTAAGAAAGGTAAGTACGAATACTTGTGTACTTTGAATGCATGCCCCGACTAACTATTTGACTGACTATTTGGGCATGTAATATTACTAACAAGTTGCTTGATAACTGACACATTTACCAACTTGTTAATTATTTTGACATGACATTTGGATTGTTAATACATTGTGATATGTGAATCTTTGTTTGCTAAACTTTCATACATATCAAATAATTAATGTCATGGTGAGTATAAACTCTATCTCTCTGATTGATTTTTGAATGTTTAAATTCTTGAAGTATCTAACGATTTCTTTTGTCAAGAATTATTTCTTTTGTAGAGAGTACAAACGTCTAAGTCTAGTGTCTGTTTTAGGAGTTTATCTCTTGTATTCATCTTATTTGATTTTTTCATGTAAATTTTTGTTGTATGGTGATAACAACAAAAATATCCTTTAGAATTTTTAAGTGGATTTTTGTTTTGTCACGAAACAGCCAAAGGGGGAGATTGTTAAGGATTTTGTATTGGCGTATTTCGTGAAGTGGTATAAGTCTTGAAGATTGAAGATGAAGAATTGTGAATCAATTACACCAATCTCAAGAAGAATGCATTCGAAATAATCAGGTACGTTTAATTAAAAAATTTTGATGATCCGAATACATTTGAGTAGTTTAGAAACACTTGGATAAGTTTTTATTACATAAAAATCAAAAACTGGACAAGTTGGATGTTCAGGATCCGGATCAGACCAATCCAGTTCGGACCCCAAACATAGGTTAGTTCATGCGGTTTTTTAGTCCAGACCACCCCTGTTCTAGTCCGGACCCCGAACTTTAATTTCTGCAAAATTGCATGAACAGTCCGGACCTTCCCTGTTTCAGTCCGGACCCCGAACTGTGTTTTATCAGAAAATCTTCTGAAAAGGACGACAGTCCGAATCAGCCTTAATCCAGTCCGGACCGTCGTGCGGGAAAAATTCTGTTAAGTCAGTTTTTGATTCTTATCTCTTTCCAAAGGTTTCTAACCTATAAATATACCCTAATTTCATCTTTTAGAGGGATGGATTTGGAACGAAAAAGTGGATTTTAATCGAAAAATCAATCGAAAAAAATAATAGAAAAATCCACAAATATAGAGAAGAAAGAAAAACACGATTAAATTCATGTTTCTTCATCTATATTGTTCAATTTGATTCTAGGGTTTTCAAATACCTATTTTTCATAGAATCAAATTGAAGAATACTTAGATGGTATTTCCTTATCTATCTTTGATCTAAGTATTCGGAGAATCATCACCAAACAAAACAACGATCTATCAAAATCGGCGCGAGGATTCGCGTGGCCTTGTGGATTCGCGTGGCCTTGTGGATTCAAGGTGTGATCGCTCTCGTGGATTCGGAGCGAGGCGCGTTCGTGTGATCGAGGCGTGCCGCATTGGTGAAGACCGTGGATACGGTTGGACGTCGTGGATTCGAAGTTGGACGCAAATTGTGGATTCGTGGCGTGTCGTGGAGCGAGCGGAGAAGATCAACTAGGAGCGTATGAAAAAGGTTGAGTCGTAGGTTTACGGTAAATCACCTTGTACGTGTTTTAATTCTAGTGGATTTCGCCGTGTTATCGGTCCCGTGGTTTTTTACTCCTGTGACGGAGTTTTCCACGTAAATCTTGCGTACTTTATTTATTTTCCGCATTGGGTTATTTTTACGCAACGATTTGGTGTGTTTATTGTTTACACCTATTCGCCCCCTCTCTAGGTGTTTTTTCCCCTATTCAGATCCATATATTCCATAACCCACACCTAAGACAACTCTAGGGATTTTACTCACTTTGCATTTTAACCTCAACCATACTATGTTTGCCTTAGAGACTTGACTCTAAGTTAAGCTTTAACTCTATATACACCCTTAGTTGACTCAAGCATAATGTCACTCGTAAAGTCCTAAGATGAATGCCACTCATTAGAGCCTTAACTAGGTTTTCTCCTAAGTCAAGATTTCTATTTTGCAACAAGCCACTTTTACACTAACATATAGCATACAACCCTAATCATTCTATTAACATGCTTCTAATTGAAAGCAAAAGATAAGGGGAGAGGTCACCCTCGTTCGCAAGAATCCCCCACCTCGATGTTTCTCTTTGTTTTTGAAGGAGCCAAAAATTGCTCTCTTGATCTCCAAGATTTTTCCTAAAATGAAAGGGAATTATGGAGCAATTATTTTTCACAATTCACTAATCCATAAAATTTATAATTTAGGACCCCTTCTCAAAACACAAGAAGAGAAACCCTCAATTTACTCTTTTTTCTCTTGATGGGCTCTTTTTGGATCAATTAAAAATAGTAGGGAATAAAAATCCCATTCTTGACATGTTCGCTAAAGAGAAATTTTGATCTCTTTAACTTAGGGCAAAATGCCCAAAAATTGGAGAGAAAACTTAATTTGAGTAATCTTTAGTCTATTGATGTTCTCGCCTATTGGAGAAGAGAAAAGAAGAAGAAGAAAATTTTCTTCTTAACTCCGAAGATCGCCGCTGCGGCAAATGCCACTCGCTACAGGTAGCAGCAGCCAAGGCTTCTGGCTGCTGCAGCAATGCTGCTGGCTCAGCAATGCAGCATGGGCAGCTGCTTCATAGGTAGCTGCTGCTGTTAGTGCAGCAGTAGCAGCTGAAATTGCTGCATGGACAGCAGCCTGCGCAGCTGCAGCTTGGCAGCTGCTACTGCTCAATGCAACAGCAGCAAGCCAGTTGCATGCGTAGCTGCTGCTCAATGCAGCAATAGCTAAGCCAGCTTCTTGCGTAGTTGCTGCTGCTTGGAGAAGCAGCAGTTGCAGCTAACGCTGCTGCTGCTTGCAGCAGCAAGCTGCAGCAGAGCCACACTTCTCTCCTTTTTTCTTTTTTTTTCTTTTTTTTTTCTTCCATCCTTCTTCTTTCCTTGCCTAACTTAGTGCAACAGAGGAAAAGAGTGGGGAATGAAGTACCATAAATGAAAGGGAGGGAGGGAGAGAGATGATGTAATGTACCGGATTTTCGACACATATAATAAATCTAAATAAAAATGGTATGAAATACTATTTTTATGAAAGTTAGAGAAGTGAGGATGATGTGGAAGCGAATTGGGCCGAAATCGGATTGAAAATGCGAGATTTAGAATTTTAATTGAAAAAGTGGGCCCAGATTTTTAGCAGAAAATTCACAAAGTCAGAAAATTCTGAGAAAATTCTGGGAGCTCCGTAATATTGTTTTAAGGCCACAGTAAAAATTTCGCGTTGATCGGACACCCGGATTGCGAGAACGGGGTCCGCCAGCGATTTTTGATACAGCGAGGCTTTTGGTGACCCAGAAATGGCCAAACTCAGTAAAAATACTTGTAACATATTTCAAATGTAATTACAAGTGAGTTGTAAGCATTTTGAATCGACGCAGAGGCCGTTGAGTCGAAAAGTGAGTTGTAAGTTGAGAATTTGAAGTTTCAAATTCTAAAGCTTAAGTTTGCCGATTTCTGGAAAGTGGCCAAACTCAGTAAAAATACTTGTAACATATTTCAAATGTAATTACAAGTGAGTTGTAAGCATTTCGAATCGACGCAGAGGCCGTTGAGTCGAAAAGTGAGTTGTAAGTTGAGAATTTGAAGTTTCAAATTCTAAAGCTTAAGTTTGCCGATTTCTGGAAAGTGGCGAAACTCAGCAAAAATGCTTGTAACACATTTCAAATGTAATTACAAGTGGGTTGGAAGCATTTCGAATCGACGAAAAAGCCGTTGAGTCGAAAAGTGAGTTGTAGTTGAAAGTCGAAGCTTCAAGCTTGTAAAATTTAAGCCCACGTTCGCCGAATTCGCAAAATGGCGAAATGCGGCGAGAAGACTTGTAACATATTTTAAATATGATTACAGTCGAGTTCGGTGTGTTTCGGGCTGACGCGAAGGGCATCGGGTCGAAAAGTGACTTGAACCCCGAGGACTTAGCAAATTCTGGAATTTCTGAAATTTGTGATCACGAAGCTTTTTCGGGGCTCTCTTTCGAGCGCTTAGAGTAGCCCAAAAATTTAAAAGAAATCGTGGGGTGTCTCACAAAAGTTTTCTGAGTAAAAGGGTGAAAAACCTAGGTGAGCGATTAAGGAAAAATTGGAGAACGAAGAGAAGAAAAATGCTTCGTAAATTCTGAAACTGCAGTCTCTGACAGTGCAGTTGATCGCGAAGCTTTTTCGGGGCTCTCTTTCGAGTGCTTAGAGTAGCCCAAAAATTTAAAAGAAATCGTGGGGTGTCTCACAAAAGTTTTCTGATTAGAAGGGGTAAAAAACCTAGGTGAGCGATTAAGGAAAAATTGGAGAACAAAGCGAAGAAAAATGCTTCGTGAATTCTGAAACTGCAGTTTTTGACAGTGCAGTTGATCGCGAAGCTTTTTCGGGTCTCTCTTTCGAGGACTTAGAGTGGCCCAAAAATTTAAAAGAAATCGTGGGGTGTCTCACAAAAGTTTTCTGAGTAAGAGGGGTGAAAATCCTAGGTGAGCGATTAAGGAAAAATTGGAGAACGAAGCGAAGAAAAATGCTTCGTGAATTCTGAAACTGCAGTTTTTGACAGTGCAGTTGATCGCGAAGCTTTTTCGGGGCTCTCTTTCGAGAGCTTAGAGTAGTCCAAAAATTTAAACAAAATGATGGGAAGTTTAAGAAAAATTTTTAGAATAAAGGAGAGAAGAAAAATTTTATTTTCGATCTCCCAGCTGACGGCAAAGTGCAGTGAAAAGAGGGTACTCAAATTTGCTCACTGCAGGAAAACTGCAGCATTTTAAAGGGTATTTGAGTAAAATTTGGGTTAAGTTGGGGGCTTTTTGGTAAAATCACCCCTTTCCCCCACCTACCCCCTGCAGAGAGTAAATACTCTACTCTCTCCTCTCTTTTGAAACTCACTCTCTCTCTCTCTCTCTCTCTCTCTCTCTCTCTCTCTCTCTTCTGCTGGAGCAGGAAACGAAAGAAGAAGAAGAAGAAGAAGAAGAGAAAGAGAAGAAGGAGAAGGAGAAGAAGAAAAAGAAGAAGATGATTGATCCTCTTCCTTTCCCTCTCAGTTTTTCTCTCCAAAAAAAAGAAGGTGATTCTCTCTTTCTCTCTCTCTCCCTCTCTCATTCTTTCTTCTCTCTTTTATGCAGGCTTGGCAGCAGCTGGGGCTGCTGCTGCTTGCCAAGCAGCTGCAATTGCCGCAGCTGCTGCTGCTAGGCAGCAGCAGCTGCCTTAGTTGGCCAAGCTGCTGTTGCAAACTGCAGCAGCAAGGGGGGGGGGTTCAGCTGCTTATGCAGCTGAATTAGCTGCATAAGCAGCTGCTAGAAGTGGCTGCCTGGGCAGCAGCTTTGCAAGCTGCTGCCCAGCAGCAGGATTTTACAAGAAGAAAAAAAAAATAAGAGAAGAAAGGAGAAAGAAAAGAAAAGGAAGAAAAGAAGAAGGAAGAAAGTTCCTTTTTCCTTCTTCTCTTTTCTTCGATGAGCAAAATCAATAGTTGATGGTACTTTGCTCAATGTGAACTTCTCTCAAATTTTTGAAGAAGAATGAAATGATGAAAATTTGCTGATTTTTGCCAATGTGCGAAATCATTAATTGGGGAAATTGCTCAAATTGAGCTTTTCTCAAATTTTTGAGAGCATTTTGACCCCGGATCGAGTTGAGCAAGTTTCTTTTTGGCAACATGCCATGGGATGATTATTCTCCTCTCATTTTCACGAACCAATAAAAAATTAGCCTTTTGGTGGGGAAAATGACCGAATAGGGATTTTTTTCCTTTAAGTTGTCAAAAGGGGGATTTAGCTTTGAAATGTTTATGGATTTAGTAAATCATGAGAATCAATCGTTCATGATTTTTCTTTCCTTACAATTTAGGGAAAACCTCGGAGATCAAAAGAGCGAAATTCGTTTCTTTCAAGAACAGGAGAAAACATCGAGGTGGGGGATTCTTCCGAAAATGGGTGATCTCTCCACTTTTTCCTTTGCTTTCTGACCTAGAAGCATGTTAGTAAGTATTTAGGGAATTAATACCATGTATGTGATAATAGGGGCTTAACCCTAAGAGCGGATTATATTAAACCTATTGTAGGTTAAATTGTGCATGAATATAAGAAGTAAAGGATTTATGTGTAGAGTGATCATGTTAGGAAATAACCCTAGAATATTATGTGGATAAAAATAGAGAAAATGCATGATGGTAATAAGACCTAGGAGAAAACCTAGAATAAGGATTTAATGAGTGGCATGTCAACCTAGGAGTTAATCCTAGAAGAACGAGTGGCATCAACTTAGGAGATAACCTAAGGTTGAATATAGAGTATTTAACATAGAGTTATGAACTATAGGACAAGTGAAGCATGGAAAAAAACATAGGGTCAATGTACTCTAGGTTAATGTGAAAAAGAGAAAATCATAGAGTTAATAAACTCTAGGGATAATGAAAAGTGGAACTTAGAGTCAATGAACTCTAGGGTGAAAATGATGAGGAGCTAAAAAATAGAGTTAATGAACTCTAGGAATAAGTTGAATGCAATTAGAGCTAATAAACTCTAGGCCAATGTAAAGTAAATGTAGAGTTAATAACTCTAGGCCAATGTAAAGTGAATGTAAAGTTAATAACTCTAGGCCAGGATATTCGAGATGATTAATGTCCTTGTGACATAGTGAAACCCTAAGTTTAATTATGAACATAGGGTTGCAAAATGAGAACAAGCAAGTAGGAAGAGTTGAAAAGGGCTAAGAAGCTAAGAAATTGCCAAGTGGCAAGGTTAAGAGAAAATGTGAACAAACAAGATGTTCAATCTAAAATGGTGTTAGAGACACCCAAGTTATCCTAGAGTAAAGAATTTAGGATAAAGAAAGAAAAGTAAAAGTGAAAGCATTGAGGCATGAATGCTAACGGGAGGGTTGAGCATATGTCACTCCCGGGTAGATGAGTGCCAAGGTGCTTTAAACTCATCTGAAACCAAAAGTGTAAAGAGAATGTTAAAGAAAAGGTAAACAGGAAAAATAAAGTACATTGGGCCGGGTACTACGGGAGGCGGTGTCACAACCTGTTCTTGTTTAATTGGGGTTGTAGGCATCCGTCTTTTGGAACCCTCGGACCCCTTAAAGAAAAGTCTAAATGGCTAATTGGGAGGGTTGAGCATATGTCACTCCCAAGTGAATTAAAGTAAAAAGGGCAAGTTGCCGATGGGAGGGTTGAGCAGATTTCACTCCCTAGTGAATGAGTGCCAAGGTGCTGTAAACTCATTCGAGACGAGAGGGTTGAGCAGATTTCACTCTCGAGGAAAATGAGTGCCAAGGTGCCTTAAACTCATTTGAGGCAATGAGAAAAGAAAAGAGAAAAAGAAAAGCTATCGATAACCTTGGACTGTCTCGCCTTATGGTAGCATGACTGCCGGGCTGGGGCCTGTTGGGGGCGAGATTTTCCAAGGGGCGAGTAGCTTGAGATTAAAACACAAGAATGTGAAAAGAATAAAGAGGTAATAGAGTGGCCTAGGTGGCCGGATTAACATAACCCTTTTGTAGCGGCATAGTGGCCGAACTTATGGATAGTAGCCCAGAGTGGCACGATTGATAGCAGTGAGTCAGGGAACATAAACAGATAGTGTAGATTTATTCATACAGGTTATGATCATGTTAGTCAGCATCTGCAGTTATTTATAGCATAGTTATCTTGCTATCCTGCTTCCATTGGACCAAGTGGTGTAGAACATTCTTTCTCGGTGGTTGAACCCACTGGGAACTCAGTTGTAGTTCTCACACCCCTTGGGTGACTCCCCCCACAGGTACGGGTATGGATGCAGTGATCGTGACGGTTCAGACGCAGACGGCGAGGCATACGACAGGGGCAAGGGCCCAGCAGCATAGAGACCTAGAGGGTCTAGCAGAGGTATCCCTTTTATATATTTCTTGAGTGAACCTTGTATGGTGAGGAAATTATGTAAAAGAATTATAATAATTTTATTTGCAAGTTCAGGAATGCAAAGTGTAATAAATTTAATTCATGGTTCACTCTTGTATGCTTCCTTTTCCGCTTTAGTTGTTGCAAAAATTTAAATTTATAGTGATTTTTAGTACTCTGATATTAAGCTTCCGCATACACTTGTTGTGTTATTATGGATGTTACCGTTCCTTTCGGGTAGTGAAAGGTCATACCCGATTGGCGGGTCTGTTGGCGTGCCCGAACCGTACAAATCGGCGGACTCGGGGCGTGACAGATGATGCCCTGCTCCTTCTTCTCTTCTTTCTTTCTTCTTCTTTCTTTCTTCTTCTTTCTTCTTTCTCTTCTCTCTTTCTTCCTGCACCAGCAGAGAGAGAGGAGAGGGGTGGGTGGGCTTTCAAAGAGGGAGAGAGAGGGGGAGTTAATGCCCTGCAGGGGTAGTTGGGGAGGGAGTGTTAATTTACACATTTACCCCAACTTGCAATAGGAATTCCCAAACTGCCCTCATTTCCTGCAGTTTATTCCTACAAGGAGCAATTTCGGGAACCCTTTTTCCTCCACGTTTTGCCACCAATTGGGAAATCAAAATTATAATTTTTCTTCTTCCCTTTCATCTATAAATTTTTCTAAAGCCCTCCAAAGATTTCCTGTAATTTTTTGAAAGCTCTAGGCCCGTAAGATCGGGCCCCGAAAACGCTTGCCGATAAAACTGCACCAGCAACTGCAGTTTTCCAGAATTTTCATCCTTTTCGCTCCTCTTTGTTCTCCTATTTTCTTTTGATCTCTCACCTGGGCACTTCATCCCTTTTTATCAGCAATTTTTTCTGAAACTTTCCACTATTTCTTTTTAAATTTTTGACTGCTCTAAGTTATCAAGGGAGGGCCTCGAAAAAGCATGCCAATAAAAAAAATCAGGATTCCTGAAATGTGCTAAGTCCTTAACCTTCATCTCATTTTTCGACCCGATGCCTTTCGCGTCGGTTTGAAACGTATTGAATTCGACTGTAATCATATTTAAAATATGTTACAAGTATTTTCGCCACACTTCGTCATTTTGCGGAGTCGGCACATAACGACCTAAGCTTCACAACTTGAAGCTTCCACTTCTCAACTCCAACTCACTTTTCGACTCGACGGCTTTTGCATCGATTCGAAATGCTTCCAATTCACTTGTAATTACATTTAAAATATGATACGAGTGTTTTTGCCGAATTTCGCCATTTTGCGAAAATCGGTGCACTACAATTTTAGAGACTTTCCTAAAACAAATATATCTAAATCTAATATAAAACTTTCAAATTTATATCCCTAATTTTTATAAATTTATTTCACATGAAAAATTCTAAAAATATTTTTAAAAATAACAAAATTAAATTAACATTAGAATAATTTCAAAAATTAGAAAATAAAATAAAATATAAATGACACAATCAACCCTAATGCAAAAATTGACTAAAATAAGTAAAAGATGGCTAGACCAAACCTTATTTGAATATGATTCTGCATCATTCTCCTTGCCTTGCTTTTTTTTTTCTTTCTTTTTTTTTTATCTTTTTTTTTTAATCTAGTGTGTGTGGTAGTGGGTTGTGGGTAGTATATGGTTGTATGTTTTATGAGGGCGCTTCATTACGTCCTTTAACGGGCTTCTCCTCCTACTCTTTTCATATGACAGTGCGGGACAACCGGATTTAGGGCGCCCGGCTCGGGGTCTGGGGGTATGGTCAATAGGATCTCCGAAATTGCGAGATACGCAGGATGAGACGTTGCAGTAGCAAGAATCGCGGCAGATCCCAAAATCTTTAAGGATCGTGGAGAAAGAGAGAAAGAGAAAGAATAGGTGAGGGGTGAACCATAACCAACAAAGAGAGCAAAACAACACCCGAAGAACTGAGGAATCAGGGAGAGAGAGAGAGCTCAGAGAGAGATCGCGGAGAGAGAGAGAGGGAGGGCAATCGATCGCACTCGCAACGCGAAAGGGCACAAACAGAGTACGAAAGGGCACAAACAGAAAAGCAAATCATGCGATTAACGAGAAGCTGACACGTCACATTTTGAAGACTCAGTATTCATGTATTTGAGCCTCTTGTATTTAAATTTGAGGCTATGGGCTCTACCTTAAGTTTAATCAATTAAGTATTGAGATTTTATTTAGACGAACCGGTAAGAGTGTAAAATGGATCAAGCAGCCTATTGGTTGGATCTTCTCGGCATGGCTGAAAATGAAGACTTTGCTTGGTTATACTAGTCGACTAACACCATGGATGTAGGATATGTTGAGCTGGAGCTTGTTGGCCCGTGGCCAGATACAATCTGGTCCACATCCATATGTCGTGCTGAGCCACAGGCTAGATGAGGCTCAGTCAAGGACTGGGCCTAAGCATTGAACTTGTCCATTTTTTTTTTCTAATATGTTTTTTACTTTCTATTTATTCTTTCAAATACTAATTTAAATGAGTCAAATTTCAAATAATTTATTAAAAATGAATTAAAAATTTATTTATTTAAAAAAATACTATATAAATTTTATAAAAAGTAAAATATTTTCAAAAATAAATTTTAAATATAAAATAAAAAATATAGTTAAATGGGTCAGGCCGTGGTGCGAGACAATCCAACCCACTCTGGGCAATGAACCGTGCTGGGCTGCAGTTCCAAAAAAATTGGCCCGGCCCGACATGGCTTAGATTCGAATCAAGATTGAATCGGGCTAAGCAGTCTTGTAATACGAATCAATTAATTATATATGGTCCGTGATAATTTAAAATGGCCCACATTACATTCCTAGCCGCAAGGCTTACAAACAAGTAGGAAAAATAGTAAAATAAAGAATAAATATTGTTTTTGTAGTCATTCGCATATTTGGCTAAAATATGAATAACTAAATTTCTTTCTCTCAAAAAAAAAAAAAAAAAAAAAAAAAAAACTAAAATTCTCATATATAAAAATTATACATAAAATTACTACGGGTCTTAATATATAGGTCTTAATATATGAAATCAGTTATGTCAAAATTTTGAAGGCATAAAATTCAAATTTATTATTTTTAATTAGACAATTTTTTTGTTATTATTGAATATCATATTCCAACATTTAATAAGAGCTTTGGGCTTAAGATTTTTTTTAGATATATATACATCTTATTTAGTATATCTTTTGATTTACTTATGAAGTTTAGTTATACAACTCGGTAGATGAGATATATGATTAAATATTTAAAATAAACATTATCTTGGGATTTCAAATTATTTTTTTAGAATAGAATAAATTATTTTATAGGAGTAATATATTATCCAACCAAATTATAAATATAAAAATTTGTAATGAATAAATATTAAACACTTTATGTTTTGTCTTAATAAGAAAATTTCCTGCTGATTAAATTATTTAAGTGTAAATAGGATTTAATATTTATCAACAATTCTTGCTGGGAGATCTAGAAAATTTCGCAGGGTAATTGACTTGAATAAATTTTATTATTATTATTTTTTATACTGTTATTAAGTGAGGACTTAGGCTCCGTTTGGTTCGGGGATAAGGAAAATTTTGTTATACCGGGAATAGGTATAGATTATGGTATTAGCAGGAATTAGTGTAAATTTGCGTTTGGTTGGGTTTATGAGTTATACCTGGTTTAAAGGAAATTGTGTTTGGTAAATTATATAGGAATAAGGAGAATAAGATGAATAGGAAAAAATTGTGTTTGGTTGAGTATAGAGGAATAAGAAGAATTGAGAAGTGATAAATTTGTGTATTGACTATTTTGCCCTTTATGATATAATTTATAAATAAAATAATTTATGATATTAATCAACCTAATAATAAATTTAAAATATTATTTAAAATTGTAAAAAATATTAAAAAATAAATAATAAATAATTAAAAGTACTTAAAAATGATAGAAAATTATATATTAAAATATTTAAAATTTTTGATTGTTTATCATTTTAAAACTATTAATCAATAGATAAGCAAATTTTATTTTTTTCTTTTAAAATTTTCTATCATTCTTAAATACTTTTAAATATTTTTATACTTTTTTAATATTAATCTAAATTTATTATAAGGTTGATTAATAGCATATTTTTTTAATTAAATAGTGAATAAAAAAAGTTAATAAAATTCAGGCACTAATTATACACAAGTCAATATACCAATACAAAACTATCTGGATGTTAAATAAAATTAAAACAGAATGTCATGACCAGATATCAAGTAAATAATGAACCAAACAAATGTGTGAAATAATGACGTTACACTAACAAAAATTGCCCCAATTATAGGACCAACATAATAATTAGCAGATTCAATCACATATAATTCAGTCCATTATGGTCATAAAGATCACAAAATAATAAGTCCTTTACATACAATCCCATTGTAATCATATTTCAGTTCAATACACATCAGAAAAGTCCATTACATACAATCTCATTGTAATGATAATTCAGTTCAATACACATAAGAAAAAGTCCTTTATATACAATCCCATTATAATCATAATTCAGTTCAATACACATATAAGAAAAGTCCTTTACATAATCCAGTTCATACATAATTTTACAAACACATTGTAATCATATAATCACATATATTACACATTTCTTACATTGCAATCAAATATATATCTAACTGCGATTATTCCATAAATGGTCTGTTATAAATGTGCGCAATGCGTCGCCTCTGTGTGACTCAGTAGTACCAACACTATGAACCGTTTCCTCGACATCTAATTCTACATTTGGTTCTTCCTCTAACACATCGTTAAATATGGCATCCGCACCGGAGTGTCGTCGAATAAAATTGTGTATAACACAACATGCCATCGCAATCTGGCATTGGACTTTATATGGAAAGGGTGTTGCAACAGTCAAGATCTTGAACCGTTTTTTTAAAATACCGAATGTTTTCTCCACCACATTTTTCAATTGTGCATGTCGATGATTATATAGGTCGCGCGGACTTCGATGAGTGCGACCTCGTGTGTTTCCCTCAAATTGGCTAATATGGTAACGCTCCCCCCGATATGGTGCAAGAAATCTGTCTGTATTTGCATAGCCAGAATCTACCAAATAATATTTGCCTATAGATTTTACGAAACATGTACAATGTTAAATTCTATATTCCCCATCATTAAAGAAATGTAAAAGATAAATTTCTGTGTACAATATACCTTCAGGCACAGTGAATCCTCCACTTTCGCATGCCCATCGGAGTACTCTCATGTCAGCTGCTGATCCCTCCCAACCAGTGCAGACAAATAGGAAGTGATGGTCGAAGGATACTGCAGCCATCATGTTTTGCGAAGTAAATCCTTTGCGATTCCGGAATCTCGGTTGCTTGCTCTTGCTGACAACCACCGGAAGATGTGTCCCATCAATTGCACCAATTGCATTCTGCCAATAAACATCAAACAACATGCAGTCAATTAATATAATGAACACTGGTGACATATAAATAAGTGAACTAAAAAATATAAAAGCATACATACCTTGAATGGGTGAAAATTGATATTATCTCTAATTCGGGCATTCACCGAAACATTATTCGCCGGAAGTGTTATGTAATCGTCTTTCAACGTCACAATCGCCCGAAGCACATTGTTGAAATGTCGACTGATAGTTTCACCCGAATGTTGAAATGTTTCAGCGATTACCCTATTAGCCACCCCATGTCCAACACAAAACATAAAAATTTCCAACTGTTCCTCAATTGTCATATGGCGTGTGTTTTGTAACAATCCCTTTTGGACTAGCTCATCGCGAAGTGCGATGAAAGTCGTGGTCCGCATTCGAAACTGATCGTACCCACGGTCAGGATGGCCATTCAATATATCACATATTACCTGGTGCCCTGTGAATGGACGGGCTCGACACGGTTGCTTGTCGACAGTATGGCTAGATGTCAAGTAACCTTGCTGAATCAACATCGCTAATACCTCACCCCTATAGTCGTCATCATCATCTAAAAGGTCCCTTATTATGGTATTGATTTTGGAGGAAAACATATGACCATGATTCGAATCACCCATTAATGCTGTAAGTACAATATATATTCAACATTGACAATCGCAACATATGACGTTGTAATATAACACTAATTCAAGCATGCTTGTTAATACAGTCGATGATTAAAGAGTACATCTAACAGCATTCAAACAAAATTGAAATGTCTTTTGAGCATATTACATGATGATTAAAAAGTACATCTAACAGCATTCAAACATAATTGAAATGTCTTCTGAGCATATTACATGATGATTAAAAAGTACATCTAACAGCATTCAAATATAATTGAAATGTCTTCTGAGCATATTACATGATGATTAAAAAGTACATCTAACAGCATTCAAACCTACATTCCAGGAAAAAATGGTCTATATACTTGCGATTGGATTGCCACTTGACGCTCAACCCACATTATTGCCAACTCGTCGGTCATTGTCATAAACAGTTCACGATTATTTGGATCTTTGAGTGCTTCCCCTGCACTAAGCACTTTTTCTGGAGTAATGCCTGGCATCGCATATACTCGGGTCATGCAATTGGAAATGGTTGGAATAATACTTTTGTTGGCCTTTTCTTCCTGATGCATTTCACGGGCCAGTTCAAGTTTTTGCCTGCCTAGATCAACAAGTTCAGATATTACAGTAAGCCCGGGATCAGATTTGCGCCGGCGTCCCCCAGAGGACGAGGTAGGTTTGGGTTGAGGGTTTGTGGGTTGTGGAGAGCGTGGGTGTTTGCTTCCTGAGCTATGCCCGCTCCCGCTAGCACTACCTCCGACATGGGGGATGTCAGGAGTTGAAGATGGGTAGTCGGCGGATTGCGGCGCCCTGATATTTGCATATTGAGGCGCTGCAGAAGAACCTGCTTCAAATGTAGGTTGTGAGATATTAAAAGCCGACATTCTTATTCCAAGATTTGTATCATCCTCACCAGGGGAAGATGAGGATGAACTATCAACTGTTTGGGCTGCAGGCATAGTGGATGCAAATCCATATCGGCCAGTGGCCGTGGTTTTTTCTGTCAAGAATTCCATATCCTTATATGGCGGAAATGGCCTATCTCGACATCTTGCATATGACGGATTTTCCTGTTGAATAGGAATAAGATATGTATAATGTCAATTATTCATATATTACGCGAGACTTTTGAACAAAGTTTATGATTTACAAGATAGGGTCAATACCGCTATGACAGCATCCCAGTCGGTTGGATCACCAGGTGTCGGGATATTGTGGATACAATCCCAACCCCATCCACTCTTGTTGGCTAAATAGTTATAAAGACTGAATGACCGTTTTAAAACTTTTAGCCGATTTTTTAATTGCTCCTTGGTGAGTTGTAAATTGGTCCTAGCATTGAATGCCGCATTGATTCGAACCCACGCTACTGTAGTGAACGACCCATTCACGTAATTCCCTAGTGTATGCTCTTCAGTGAGCAAGGACATGAATATTGCGTCCATATTCTCAGTCCAATTATGGGTTCGGGTCTGAGGTTGGGCACGCTGCCCAGAAGAACCCTCCTGAGATCCTAGGAAATTAGATAGTGGGTCGAAAGCCACACTTTTTCTTGCTTGATGCTTAGTGTGTTTCTTAGCGGGACGCATCTGGAATAAGAGTTATATGATGTATTTGAAGGCACATTGATACCAATAAGTAAAGTAGAAATAGAGGGAAATTGTAATTAAGTATTGGACTCAATTGATTGCCACATAGTATGGGGTTGCATTGGATTTTTAATACCAGTGGCCGTCCATCAGATACTTATGGCAATCGTCATCATCGTCCTTAATGTTCGCAATTATCCAACAAAGACAGTTTTCTGCAAATATATGTATGCCCAGTTTTTGTGCTGGTGGAGACCCTATTGCGAGGTTGTTGCCATAATGTGTGCTGGTTGTCACCCTGTTGCAATCTTGTCTGCTGGTTGTGTGTATGCTGCCTATTACTCTATTGGCATATTATGTGTTGTTCGTGTGTATATTGCCTATAACCCGATTGTTTATCATTTATATAAAATATTTTTGGACTCAATTGATTGCCAATTGGTATGGGGGTGCAGTGAATTCTAATAACATGCCAATCCATCAAATACCTATGGCAATCGTCATCATCGTCCATATGTTTACCATATCTGAAGCTACAGGGGAGAGGCTGCATACACACACATCTCATAAAATGCCAACAGGGAATAAGGCGCATACACACAAACATCACATATGCTGGCAACAAGGTGACAACCAACACCCAAACATCAGTTATTATGGCAATAGGGTGATAGGCATCAGCAAGAATTTTTCTCAATTACAGGATTACAACCTGCACAGCATCAAAATGGCAACAGTATAACAACCAGCACAATCATTAGCAACAACGTTGCGACACAATGCCAACAAGACTATCTGAAAATTGGCAACAATATATGAGAACAAACACACATTATGGCAATGACAACAGGTTGACCACATGCACACATTATGCCATCAAGATGATAAGTGAGTGAATCGAAGCACAGATTAAGGCACACATAGAGGGCATACCTTTGTGAAAAATTACAAACCGGTTAAGAATCAAGCGGTCAAGAGCGCGGCGAGGCCGAGAACAAGATAGATGGGGCCGCAGCGGGGCCGCAGAGGGTTTGCGGCGCGGACAGGGTTGCCACAGAGGGGGTGGCGACGCAGAGATGGTTGCCGCAGAGGTGCGGCCGCGGAGAGGGTTGCCGCAGAGGGGCCGCAGAGGGGCCGCGGCTTGGAGTGGGTTGCCGCAGAGGGGCCGCAGAGGGGCCGCGGGGAGGGTTGCCGCAGAGGGGCCGCAAAGGGGCCGCGGAGAGGGTAGCCGCAGAGGGGGTGGCGACGCGGAGAGGGTTGCCGCAGAGGGGCCGCGGCGGGAGAAGGGTTCCTCGGTGGCCGCAGAGGGGCCGCGGCGCGACCTCGGTTGCCGCAGAGGGGCTGCAGGGGGGCCGCGATGGAGATGGTAGATCGGGCGCAGGGGGGACGCGACGGAGATGGTAGATCGGGCGCAGGGGGGCCGCGGAGAGGGTGGCCGCAGATGGGGTGGCGACGCGGAGAGGGGTGCCGCAGAGGGGCCGCGGAGGGGGTAGCCGCAAAGGGGGTTGCAACGCGGAGAGGGGTGCCGCAGAGGGGCCGCGGAGGGGGTAGCCGCAGATGGGGTGGCGACGCGGAGAGGGGTGCCGCAGAGGGGCCGCGGAGGGAGGTAGCCGCAGAGGGGGTGGCGACGCGGAGAGGGTTGCCGCAGAGGGGCCGCGGCGGGAGTTCGGGTTCCTCGGTGGCCGCAGAGGGGCCGCAGCGGGGCCGCGATGGAGATGGTAGATCAGGGCAGGGGGGCAGCGACGGAGATGGTAGATCGGGGGCAGGGGGGCCGCGACGGAGATGGTAGATCGGGCGCAGGGGGGCCGCGGAGAGGGTTGCCGCAAAAGGGGGTGGCGACGCGGAGAGGGGTGCCGCAGAGGGGCCGCAGAGGGGCCACGGCGGGAATTCGGGTTCCTCGGTGGCCGCAGAGGGGTCGCGGCGCGACCTCGGTTGCCGCAGAGGGGCCGTAGGGGGGCGCGACGGAGATGTTAGATCGGGCAAAGGGGGGCAGCGACGGAGAAGGTAGGATGGAGAAGCAAAAATGGAGAAGAGGAAAGTTGGATGGAGATGGTGACAGTGGAGATCGGGCGCAGGGGGGGCCGCTCGGAGATGGAAGTCGCACGGGGATGAAGGAGAAGAAGGATGGAGAAGCTAATGGAGAAGAGGAAAGTTGGATGGAGATAGGTGATAGCTTTGCCTCGATCCCCGTGCCAAGTTTTTCATCCCAGGCAATTCCATGTGGGGATGGGAATCTGTATTCCCACCCCCATCCCTCTTATCCCCAGTAGCTAGGAATAGTAATTACTAGCTACTTAATTCCCATTTGGGAATGGTAACGGGGATAAGGGGGTTATTCCCCCCTTATCCCCGTTACCAAACGGTACCTTAGTGTAGTGTCCCAGGTCCCCTAGTATTATTCCCCTGTTTCGGGGTGTGGAACACCTATTGTTGGTGTGTTGGGCCCCAACATGTCAAAGGGATGTGTTGAATTAGACTCAGTGAGGATTTGGGATTAAGCCTGACCTTCGGCTGCCTTTGCCGAATTTTAGGAGTGGATTCAGGCTGAACGGAGGCCGTATTTGGATTCATCGCGGAAAAACGCTTGAAAACGGCTATTTTTTTATATTTTTCGGAGTCCGGATGCCCAAAAACGGACACCCCGAAGTTTTCTGCGCAAAATGGTGCATGGGGGAGCCGTGGACCGGCTAGGACACGTGGCGACTCCTTATTGGGCCGGCGCACGCTTCCCGGTCCACGGAACGGGCCGCCGGTGCACGGTAGACCAGCGGGCCACGTGGCAGGCGCCGGTTGGGCAGGTGCAGCGCGCGCGGTGCATGGACCGCGCGGGGGCAGAGCGGGCAGGCCGGGCAGGCGGGGGGGGCAGAGGCGCGGCGCACGGTGCACGGGGCGCGCCACGTGGCGGCCCCGGATTGGACGGCGCAGGTGCGTGCGGTGCACCCGCGGGCGCGCGCCTGCGGCCGTACGCGCACGCGGGCGCAGGCGCGCAGCGGCGTGCGCGGCTGGCGTGACGGGCGGGAAAAGCCCGCCACGTGGCGCCACGCCACTGGGTGGCGCCACCCACCCCGCCGCCCCGCATGGGGGGCACGTGGCCGCGTCCGGTTCGCCGGGCGCGCTGTCCCCTGTGCGGGGGACACGTGTCGAACGTCCAGGCGGGTCGGACGGCCTCGGGGTCCGGCCGGATCCTTTGTGCGCGGATGGGCCTTCGTGGGCCGGGCACTGTTTGGGCCCGGATTCGGGGCCCGAATGATTCGGGCGCCCGAATCCGGGACATATTGGGAATTATCCCAATTGTTTGGGTGGGCCTATAAATAGGCCTTCACCCCCCTCTCTTCTCTGGCTTTTTCGAGTGATAGAGAGAGAACCAGAGGGAAACCATTGTAGAGATTTTGTTCCCTCCTTGATTTTACATCTCGTGGTGCGTTCCCAGATTTTTCGGAAGCTCGACAACGGCGATCCGGATTTTACAGTGTGCCTCGGTTTTCCCCCATTTTCGGCCCGTTATCGTCGCATTTCAGTCCGAGGAGTCCCCTGCGTAGTACAGGAGTCCTTTTTCGACGATTTCTTCGCCGGTGTGTTCCTGAGAGGTAGTGCTTCGTTTTCTATGTTGGTGGTTTCTCTGGATTACGATTCCTTGGCACGATTCCCGAGGTGTTTTGACCCCCTCTTTTGCTGTTTGGATTTTTGGACAGCGGCAACTTCGACGAATTATTTCTTGATGTAGGAATATCAGATCGAGGCGATTTAATAGTCGATTTTGGGCTACCTTTCGCGAGGAACGCAACCGTGATTTTTCTGGGATTTTTCGAGCTCGGGACAGAGGTGAAATTCCTCGTTTTGCGTGCTGATTATAAAAACAGTAAATCTGTTTTGGGACTTGTAATTTTTACACCGTGTGCGGTTGTGTGATGTTGTAGGACGCTGTTTTCGGCAAACTGTATTTTTAGAGGACAGTGGACAGCGGGATATTTCTTCGGGTGTTGTGCACGCTTTTCGAGGTGGGTGGTTGTGTTTCCCTCTTTGTTGACATGCGCACTAGGAGTATTAGAGTTCCCCAATTATAAATGTGACAACTAGCTGTTAGCATATGAACTTGATGCAATGTCCCCTAATTTAATTGATAACCTCTATGTGATAAATCTGGGACAATTATGTTGGACAATTGCTGTATCTTAACCCCGCATGCAAACAAGTACCAAATTAATATTTTAAAATAACTCTTTCCAATAAACCATAGCCACTTTTCTAATGTTTTTAAAAGGATAATTGCATGCTTATTTGGACACCTAGTTAGGCCACTATTTACTGCTGCACTATATTATTGGACTTGACTTAGGAGAAAACATGTTTTATCGTTCTTCTTTTCTATCGATGCATGATGCTCGCGTCTGATTGGGATTTTGGGATAGTGCAGTCAGGACCTTGAGTTTGGGACAGTTTAGACTAGTCTTGGGGATTGTAGGGCATAGTGGCAACCGCGGACGTTAGGCGGTTGGCCAGATGTTCTTACCTTATCAGATTGGGAATTATGGATTCAGCGGTGACCGCGAATTTTGGGCGGTCGACCGGATATTATTATCACATCAGATTGGGGATCGGGATTGCATTAGTGGATGGAGTTTCCCACTTTGATCATAGTCATGATCCAGTCCTGCTATCGTGAGACACTGGTTACAGAGATGCTTGATACAGAGATACTTTACTCGTGTGGGTCGCTCCCCTCGAGTGCCACTCCGGAGTAGGCTTTTTGACCGTGATGGGTGCCGGTCAGTTGGTGAGTTGTGAGTGATGACAGAGCAAGCAGTGCCAATGCTTTCTAGCTTTTCTGATTGGGTTTTCTTTGGGCGGTTAGCCTTAAAGTTGCATGCATACAGACATCTTTTTGGCACTGCATTTAGAGGCATTGTAGTAGTAGTTTCTTTTTCAGCAGCCTTTATCGCTTACTACTGTTCCCTCCTTTTTGCCTCTTTATTCCTAATGGGTGCGTCAGCATTAGAGGTTTTACCCACTAGGAGAGGCTACTGGTTTATCTAGTAGTTCTCACCCCCATTGTTGTTTTCTGTCCTTTTCCCCTTTGTTTTGTAGAGTCGTCTGTGGGAGCTGCTGGGCCTTCAGCGGCAGATCGAGGTAAGAGGATCGCCGACTAGCTAGATCATCTACCCCGGGCGAGAGATTAGCTAGGCTTTTATTGTACCCCTTTTTGTATCTCAGACTTCAGTAGTTTACTTTTGGGTCTGGCTTTGGCCAGCTGGTTGTATATTTATGGTGAGATGGGAGTTTATTGTACTTTTATTCAGCTTTTACTTTATTTCAGTCAGAGATTACTTGTAGTTCTTTTAGTTCAGCTCTGTTTATGCTCTTTTATTGTATATTATTTATCTGAGCAGGTTACCAGCGCTTCGTGTACATGGAAAATTCTGTGTGCACGGCGGATCTGTTGGCGAGCCCGGGTTCTGGTTTACACCCGGGGCGTGACAGATTAAGTTGGTATCAGAGCTTAGGGATAGGTCAGTTGGGACTTAGGAAACCCTAAGCTTTTGGCAGACCCTAGAATGATAGGGCGTGAGAGACGGGACATTTCGCGAAAGTCGTTGATTTATTTATTGGACTCTTCTAGTGAGTGGAGAGGGATCGACATACTCAATTTCTGGTGGACCGTTATGTTGGCTGCAGACAACATAAAGTCGCAGAAATAGGGGGATGTCTTTGACTTTCGCTAGATTGGGTCGTGTGGGGTTATGATACTGATTGTGGTTTCTTGTGGCAGGATGCCTCCGCGACGCAGGATGATGACGCGTTCGCAGCCTTCTTCCTCGGAGCCCGAGCAGCAGGAGTCCGGGCAGGGCCAGCAGAGCGAGGTGCAGGAGCTACAGGCACAGATGGCTCAGATGGCAGAGGTTGTTCGGCGTCAGGAGGAGGCCATGGGTCGGCTGACACAGTTGTTAGAGCAGAGGGTGCAGCCAGCCGTAGCACCCCAAGAGAGTTCTCCCGTACCATCTTCCCCTGCTGTGGCTCCCCCGACTGTACCAGTGACCCCGGCATCCCCTATTGCTCGGGGCACTGGGGGACAGCCCTCTGGATTGACGGGACCTCTGACCCCGGCTGAGCAGCGGGAGATGGTTGACTTGCTGATGAGGTTCCGCCAGTTTGACCCGCCCCGTTTCTCGGGGCAGAGCGCCGAGCCGTGGGAGGCAGAGTCGTGGATCACGGCGATGGAGCGACGCTTTAAGACGCTGTTCATCGAGGAGCGGTACTAGGTGTTATTGGCGACGAACTTTTTGGAGCGCAACACCGAGGCTTGGTGGCAGCGTGTGCGACCGGCTGGCCCGCCTGGGGCTCATCTCTTGACCTGGGCGGAGTTTCGCAGTCTTCTTCTTGGGGCCTTCTTCCCAGAGAGCGTCCGGTAGAGGATGGAGGAGCAGTTGAGGAACCTTCGACAGGGCGATCGGCCAGTACACGAGTATATTATGGATTTCAATCAGTTGTTGGCATGTGTACCACACGTAGCTCGAGATGAGGCGCACAGGATTTACATGTTTGAGCGAGGGTTGCGCCGGGACATTTTTCAGCTGGTTCGTTCACGCAGGTTGCAGACCTTGGAGGCCTCGATGGAGCAGGCGCTCTATGTAGAGTGCGGGGAGGTAGTGATGGATGAAGTATCTCCAGCTCCCGTAGCGATCCCGGAGGCGAAGCGACCAGCACCGGAGGTTGGGGGACAGACGAGTTCGTGGAGGCCGCCACGACCGCCTCAGCCACAGTTTTTCGGCCAAGGATGGTCTGAGCGGCGAGGGCCTGGGGGATCCCAGAGGCCCCAGCAGCAGCAGCAGCGGAGATCGCAGTCGTCGCAGCGTGGATCGCAGCGGCAGTCTCAGCGATAGCGACAGTCTCATCAGCAGCAGCAGCAGTCACGACAGCCACGGGCCCCCGGCAGTTGTATTTTCTGTGGAGGTCAGCATCTTCCGGGCACCTGCGACCAGCGGTGGGGTCGTTGCTACGGATGTGGACAGCCCGGGCACATTCGAGCTTCGTGCCCCTTTTCGACCCCCGCCGCCCCTTCTTCAGCATCTGCCCCATCATCATCGCAGCAGCGGTCGACGGCTCAGCGGCCTTATGCTCCAGCGAGCAGGCCCTCTTCTTCCCATCCCACAGATTATCGCCCTCCAGCTCAGAGTGGGCGAGTGTATGCTGCACAGGTAGAGGATTCTTCAGCAGCGGACCATGTGGTGGCAGGTATCACCTTACTCTCTGGCATTAGGACTCGTACTTTATTTGATACTGGAGCATCGCATTCCTTCATTAGTAGATCTTTTGCATCGTTACATGGGTTAGAGGTAGGACTTTTGCCACGTGCACGAGAGGTTCAGATTCCCGATCACACTTTGCACGTGGAGGAGTGTTGTTGGTCCTGCCCGATACAGATCGAGTCCTGGATTATGCCAGCAGACCTGTTGGTCTTGAGACAGCTGAGGGACTTTGATGTGGTTCTCGGGATGGACTGGCTGGCTCGGTATTTCGCGACTATTGATTGTGCCGAGAGGACTGTCACTTTTAGAGAGCCAGGCCAGGAGGTGTTGGTATACCGGGGATGTCAGAGCGCTTTCTTTGCCTCTATGGTTTCGACTTCCCGAGCGAGGCGGATGATTCATCGAGGATGTGTAGCCTTTTTGGCTAGTGTTGTTGAGGGGCCTACGGCGGCACCGGGACTCGGGGATATTCCTATTGTTCGCGAGTTTTCGGATGTGTTTCCACCTGAGCTGACTAGTATGCCGCCCGACAGGGAGATCGAGTTTGTGATTGACGTAGTTCCAGGAACTGCGCCAATCTCTAAGGCTCCTTACCGGATGGCACCGGCTGAGCTGCGAGAGCTTAAGTCACAGCTGCAAGATTTGATGGATAAGGGCTTTATTAGACCCAGTGTGTCGCCCTGGGGAGCGCCGGTGCTATTCGTGAAGAAGAAGGATGGATCACTTCGACTGTGTGTGGACTATAGGGAATTGAATAAAGTGACCATCAAGAACAAGTACCCTTTGCCGCGCATCGACGATCTCTTTGATCAGCTGCAAGGGTCTTGTGTCTTCTCTAAGATCGATCTACAGTCTGGTTACCACCAATTGAAGGTGAAGGCCGAGGATATTCCTAAGACTGCTTTCAGATCACGGTACGGGCATTATGAGTTTACAGTTATGCCGTTTGGATTGACTAATGCCCCTGCCGCCTTTATGGACTTGATGAACAGGATATTTCGGCCATTCCTGGATCGTTTTGTGGTGGTGTTTATTGATGATATCCTTGTTTACTCCCGGAGCGAGGCCGAGCATGAGGAGCACTTGAGGACTGTGCTACGACTTCTACGAGAGAAGAAGTTGTATGCCAAGCTGACGAAGTGCGAGTTTTGGCTTCGGGAGGTAGCTTTCTTGGGCCATGTGATTTCCGCCACCGGTGTGGCAATAGACCCGATGAAGATTGAGGCAGTTCGAGATTGGCCCCGACCGACGACTGTATCAGAGGTGCGCAGCTTCATGGGTTTAGCTGGTTATTACCGTCGGTTTGTGGAAGGCTTTGCGAAGCTTTCCACACCCCTCACTCGGTTGGCGCGTAAAGGAGTTAAATTTATCTGGAGTGAGGACTGCCAGAGGAGCTTTGAGGAGCTGAAGGATAGATTGATGACCGCTCCTATCCTTTCCCTCCCTGTTATGGGGAAAGGATATGTGATCTACAGTGACGCATCGCACAGTGGGCTTGGTTGTGTGTTGATGCAGGAAGGGAGGGTAATTGCTTATGCATCGAGACAGCTCAAGGATTACGAGAAAAATTACCCTACCCACGATTTGGAGCTCGCTGCCGTGGTGTTTGCACTGAAGTTTTGGCGCCATTACCTGTACGGAGAGCATTGTGAGATCTACACCGACCACAAGAGCTTAAAGTATCTGTTCACTCAGAAGGAGCTGAATTTGAGGCAGCGCAGGTGGTCAGAGCTACTAAAGGATTATGATGTGGACATTCTTTACCACCCAGGCAAGGCTAATGTGGTCGCTGATGCATTGAGCAGGAGAGCAGTACAGAGTTTGTCTATGTTGATCACAGACCAGGCGCCACTATTAGAGGAGATGAGACGGCTCGAGATAGAGGTTGTGTGTCACGCCCCGGGGTAACCAGAACCCGGGCCCGCCAACAGATCCACCGTGTACACAGAATTTCCCATGTACACGAAGCGCTGGTAACCTGCTCAGATAGATAATATACAAAAAAAGAGCATAAACAGAGCTGAACTAATAGAACTAACAGTAATCTCAGACTGAATTAAACTGTAAACTGAAATAAAAGTACAATATACTCCCGACTCACCAAAATAATACAACCAGCTGGCCACAGCCAGACCCAAAAGTAAACTATTAAAGTCTGAGATACAAAAGGGGAGTACAGTAAAAGTCTAGCTAATCTCTCGCTCGGGGTAGACGATCTAGCTAGTCGGCAATCCTCTTACCTCGATCTGCCGCTGAAGGCCCAGCAGCTCCCACAGTCGACTCTGCAAAACAAAGGGGAAAGAGGACAAGAAACAACAATAATGGGGGTGAGAACTACTAGATAAACCAGTAGCCTCCCCTAGTGGGTAAAACCTCGAATGCTGACAAACCCACTAGGACTATAAGAGGCAGAAAGGAAAGAACAGAGGTATGCAATAAAGACTGCAGGAAGGAACTACCAATACTATGCCTCTAAATGCAGTGCCAAAAGATAACTGTATGTATGCAACTACAAGGCTGACTGCCCAAGGAAACCCAATCAGAGGACCAGAAAATACTGGCACTGCCTGCTCTGTCATCAATCGCAACTCATCAAGGTGCCCGGCGCTCGGCACGGTGTAAAGCCTACTCCGGAGTGGCACTCGAGGGGAGCGACCCACACGAGTAAAGTATGTAAAGTATCCCTGTATCACGTATCTCTGTATCAAGCATCTCTGTAACCAATGTCTCGCAATAGCAGGACTGGATCATGACTATGATCAAAGTGGGAATACTCCATCCACTAATGCAACCCCAATCCCCAATCTGATATGATAATAACATCGGTCAACCGCCCAAAATCCGCGGTCACCGCTGAGCCCATAGACCCCAATCTGATAAGGTAAAAACATCTGGTCAACCGCCTAACATCCGCGGTTGCCACTATGCCCCACAATCCCCAAGACGAGTCTAAACTGTCCCAGACTCAAGATCCGACTACACTATCTCAAGATCCCGATCCGACTCGATCATCATGCATCGATAGAGAAGAATAACAATAAACACATGTTTTCTCCTAAGTCAAATCCCATAATATAGTGTTGCAGTAAAATAGTGGCCTAACTAGCTGTCCAAATAAGCATGCAAGTGTTCTTTTTAAAAGCATTTGAAAAGCGACTAAGGTTTCGTGTGAAGACTCATTTTAAAATATTATTGAGCTACTTAGTTGCATGCGGTTCAAGATATGGCAGTTGTCCAAATTTATTGTCCCAGATTTATCACATAGAAGCTATCAATTAATTTAGGGGGGCCTATGCAATAGGTTCATGTACCACAAGTTAACTGTCACATTTATAATTGTAGAACTCTTCTACTCCTAGTGAGCAAGTCAACAAAGAGGAAAGCGCAACCACCCACCTCGAAAAGCGTGTACAATGTACCCAGAAAATACCCGCTGTCTTCTAAACACACCGTCAGCTGTAACAATGTCCTACAGTATCACACAAGTGTACAAGGTGTAAATATAACAATTTCCAAACACACATTTGCTGTTTTAAAATCAGCACGCAAAACGAGGAATTTTCACCTCTGTCCCGAGCTCCTAAAATCCCAGAAAAATCACGGTTGCGTTCCTCGCGAAAAATCACCCAAAATCGACTCTTGAATCGCCTCGATCCGATATTCCTACGCGGAGAAATAATTCGTCGAAGTCGCCGCTGTCCAAAAATCCAACCAGCAAAATGGGGTGTCAAATCACCTCGGGAATCGTGCCAAAGAATCGGAATCTGGAGAAACCATCAACACGAAAAACGAAGCCCTACCTCTTAGGAACACACTGGCGAAGAAATCGTCGAAATCGGACTCCTGTACTGCGCAGGGGACTCCTCGGACTGAAATGCGACGATAACGGGCCGAAATGGGGGAAAACCGAGGCACACTGTAAAATCCGGAACGCCGCTGTCGATCTTCCCAAAAATCTGGGAACGCACCACGAGGTAGAAAAATGTGAGAGGAAAAACTTCTCTTCTCACACCTCTCCCTGGATCTCTCTCTTTCTCTCGAAAAAAGCCCAAGAAGGAGGGGAGGGGGCCTTATATAGGCCCAGCCAAACAAATGGGAAAATTCCCAATATGTCCCGACTTCCGGGCGCAAACAGTGCGGCCCGGCCCAATTCGGGCGCGCACAGTGCAGCCCGGCCCGCCAAATTCCGGGCGCGCACAGTGCGGCCCGGCCCGGCCCAGCACGCGCACCGGATCCGGCCGCACGCCACCGCCCGTCCGACCCGCTCCTGGGCCCGACACGTGTCCGCCAAACAGGCGGCAGCCGTGCGGGCCCAGTGGGGGAGTGCCACGTGCCCCCCTCCCGGGTCAGCCCGCGTGCGGCGCCCGCCAATGGCGTGGCGCCACGTGGGGCGGCGCCGCCCGCCCGACACGGGCGCCGGTCCGTCAACGCGCCGCCCGCGTGCGCGTACGGCCGCCCACGCGCGGTGTTGCGTGCGCCGCGCACACATGAGCCGGCCAATCCGGGGCCGCCACGTGGCGCGCCCCGGTCCACCGTGCACCGCGCCGCTGCCCCCGCCTGCCCGGCCTGCCCGCGCGCGATCCCTGCGCCGCGCGCGCTGCACCGGCCCAACCGGCGCCTGCCACGTGGCCCGCCGGTCCACCGTGCACCGGCGGCCCGCTCCGTGGACCGAGAGCCGTGCGCCGGCCCAATAAGAGCCTGCCACGTGTCCCCGGCCGGTCCACAGCTCCCCCCGTGCACCATTTTGCGCAGAAAACTTCCGGGGGTCCGTTTTTGGGCATCCGGACTCCAAAATAAATAAGTAAATAGCCGTTTTCAAGCGTTTTTCCGCGCTGAATCCAAATACGGCCTCCGTTTAGCCTGATTCCACTCCAAAATTCGGCAAAGTCAGCCGAAGGTCAGGCTCACCCCCAAATCCTCTCTAAGTCCAAACAACACATCACTTTGACATGTTGGGGCCCCACACACCACAATAGGTGTTCTACACCCCGGAACAGGGGAACAGCCACAGGAAAACCTGGGACACTACATCCTCCCCCACTAACAAAAGTTTCGTCCTCGAAACTAAATCATACCTCAATCCAGAGCCTCGAACAAGTAGGGGTAGGCGTCCATCATCTCTGACTCGAGCTCCCACGTCGCCTCGCGCTCATCATGATTGCTCCAGAGGATCTTCACATAGGGGATGGTTCGATTGCGCAATTCTTTCACCTCTCGATCTAGAATCCGCAGCGGGCGCTCCTCATATCTCAAATCCTCGCTGATCTCGAGAGGTGCAAAGTCGATGACGTGCGACGGGTCGAAGACGTACCTCCTCAGTGTGGAAACATGGAAAACATCGTGGACACCAGCCAGTCTCGGGGGAAGTGCAAGTCGATAAGCAACAGGCCCGATACGCTCCAACACCTCGAATGGTCCAATGTATCGGGGGCTGAGTTTCCCGCGAATGCCGAACCTCCTGATCCCCTTGGACGGCGAGACTTTCAAAAATACATGATCTCCAACCTGAAACTCTAAGTCTCGTCGCCGAACATCAGCATAGCTCCTCTGTCGGCTCTGAGCGGTCTGAAGATGCTGTCGAATCACCCGGACCTTCTCCTCTGCCTCTAGCAGTATATCTGGCCCCAAGGTCCGTCTCTCGCCTACGTCACTCCAATAAAGTGGTGATCGGCACTTGCGTCCATACAACGCTTCAAACGGAGCCATCTGTATGCTCGCTTGAAAGCTGTTGTTGTACGCAAACTCAACCAAGGATAAGTGCCGAATCCAACCTCCGCCGAAATCCAAGACGCAAGCCCTCAGCATGTCCTCCAAGATCTGTATGGTCCGCTCTGACTGCCCATCAGTCTGAGGATGAAAAGCTGTACTGAATCTGAGCTGAGTCCCCATCGCAGTCTGCAAACTCCCCAAAAACGTGAGGCAAACCTCGGATCCCTATCTGACACTATGGAGGCGGGTACCCCATGCAGTCTCACAATCTCATCAAGGTATAACTGGGCTAGTCGATCGAGTGGCCAAGTAGTCTGCATAGGCAAAAAGTGCGCTGACTTAGTAAGTCGATCCACCACTACCCAGATAGCATCTGCTCCGCCCTGTGCCCTCGGCAATCCGACCACGAAGTCCATGGTAATGTGGTCCCATTTCCACTCAGGGATGGGGAGACTTTGTAACTTGCCAGCTGGCACCCGATGCTCAGCTTTTACTTGCTGACAAGTCAAACACTGGGCCACAAATCTCCCGACATCCCTCTTCATGCCATTCCACCAAAAATGTGCCTTGAGGTCCTTATACATCTTAGTCCCCCCAGGATGAAGGGTATAAGGTGTATAATGGGCCTCTCTCAATATCTGCTCTCTGATCTCAGCATCCACTGGCACACATGCTCGGTCCCTGTACCTCAGTACTCCCGCAGCATCCACTGTAAAATCCCCTGACTGATCACTCGGAAGCTGATCTCGAATCCTGGTCAAGTGGGGGTCCTCACTCTGCTTCTCCCTGATCCTGTCCAGCAGAGTGGGCTGCACGACTAATGACGTCAGTCTAGCAGAGACCCCAGGGGACACAACCTCTATCTCGAGCCGTCTCATCTCCTCCAATAGGGGCGCCTGGTCTGTGATCAACATAGACAAACTCTGAACTGCTCTCCGGCTCAAAGCATCAGCGACCACGTTAGCCTTGCCTGGGTGGTAAAGGATATCCACATCATAATCCTTTAGTAGCTCTAACCACCTGCGCTGCCTCAAATTAAGCTCCTTCTGTGTGAACAGATACTTTAAGCTCTTGTGGTCGGTGTAGATCTCACAATGCTCCCCGTACAGGTAATGGCGCCAAAGCTTCAGTGCAAACACCACGGCAGCGAGCTCTAAGTCGTGGGTAGGGTAATTCTTCTCGTAATCCTTGAGCTGTCTCGATGCATAAGCAATTACCCTCCCATCCTGCATCAACACGCAACCCAGTCCACTGTGCGATGCGTCACTGTAGATCACATATCCTTTCCCCATAACAGGGAGGGAAAGGATAGGAGCAGTCATCAGTCTGTCCTTCAGCTCCTCGAAGCTCTTCTGGCAGTCCTCACTCCAGATAAACTTAACCCCTTTACGCGTCAACCGAGTGAGGGGTGTGGAAAGCTTCGCAAAGCCTTCCACAAACCGACGATAATAACCAGCTAATCCCATGAAGCTGCGCACCTCTGATACAGTCGTCGGTCGGGGCCAATCACGAACTGCCTCAATCTTCGCCGGGTCTACAGCTACACCGGCGGCGGAAATCACATGGCCCAAGAAAGCTACCTCCCGAAGCCAAAACTCGCACTTCACCAGCTTGGCATACAACTTCTTCTCCCGCAGAAGTTGTAGCACAGTCCTCAAGTGCTCCTCATGCTCGGCCTCGCTTCGGGAGTAAACCAGGATATCATCTATGAACACCACCACAAAGCGATCCAGAAATGGCCGAAATATCCTGTTCATCAAGTCCATAAAGGCGGCAGGGGCATTAGTCAATCCAAATGGCATAACTGTAAACTCATAATGCCCGTACCGTGATCTGAAAGCAGTCTTAGGAATATCCTCGGCCTTCACCTTTAATTGGTGGTAACCAGACTGTAGATCAATCTTGGAAAAGACACAAGACCCTTGCAGCTGATCAAAGAGATCGTCGATGCGCGGCAGAGGGTACTTGTTCTTGATGGTCACTTTATTCAGCTCCCTATAGTCCACACACAGTCTAAGTGACCCATCCTTCTTCTTCACGAATAGCACCGGTGCTCCCCAGGGCGACACACTGGGTCTAATGAAACCCTTATCCATCAAATCTTGCAGCTGTGCTTTAAGCTCTCGCAGCTCAGCCGGTGCCATCCGGTAAGGAGCCTTAGAGATTGGCGCAGTTCCTGGAACTACGTCAATCACAAACTCAATCTCTCTGTCGGGCGGCATACAAGTCAGCTCAGGTGGAAATACATCCGGGAACTCGCGGACGATAGGGATATCCCCGAGTCCCGGTGCCGCTGTAGGCCCCTCTACAACACTAGCCAAAAAGGCTACACATCCACGATGAATCATCCGCCTCGCTCGGGAAGTCGAAACCATAGAGGCAAAGAAAGCACTCTGACATCCCCAGTACACCAACACCTCCTGGCCTGGCTCTCTAAAAGTGACAGTCCTCTCGGCACAGTCAATAGTCGCAAAATATCGAGCCAGCCAGTCCATCCCGAGAACCACATCAAAGTCCCGCAGCTGTCTCAAGACCAACAGGTCTGCTGGCATAATCCAGGACTCGATCTGCATCGGGCAGGACCAACAACACTCCTCCACGTGCAAAGTGTGATCGGGAATCTGAACCTCTCGTGCACGTGGCAAAAGTCCTACCTCTAACCCATGTAATGATGCAAATGATCTACTAATGAAAGGATGCGAAGCTCCAGTAACAAAGATATGAATCCAAATGCCAGAAATAGACCATACCTGCCACCACACGGTCAGCCGTAGTGGAATCCCCCGCCTGCGCTAAGCTATCCCGACCGCTCAACAACGGCTGTCTCTCACCAGAAGGGTGTGGGGGCGAAGCTCGGTCTACCTGGAGACCTGTCGGTGAAGCTCCCGGTCGTAGCTGGGAAGTAGTAGGGACGGACACTAAAGTGGGTGCCGCCGCCGTCCCCGAGGGGCACGCAACTCGCAGGTGCCCGGGCTGTCCACACCTATAGCAGCGACCCCACCGCTGGGCGCAAGTGCCGGGAAAATGCTGACCTCCACAGAAAATACAACTGTAGGGAGCCCGCACTTGCCGTGTCTGCTGCTGCTGCGGAGATCCTTGCTGGGATGCGATAGGGGCCAACGCTGAAGAAGGGGGTACAGAGGTCGAGAGGGGGCACGAAGTTCGAACGTGGCCAGACTGCCCACATCGGAAGCATCGACCCCGCCTTAAGTCACAGGTACCTGAGGGGTGTCGTCCTCTACAGAAAACACACCTGCCGCGAAACCGTGGCTGTCTAGAAGAACTGGCCTGTCCAACAACATCCGGGGCTGGGCGTTTCCTCTCAAAACGCTGCTCCGATGCCCTAGCCCTCTCTCCGACTGCCGAACCACCTCTCTGCGCCAGTAGCTGTTCCAGGCGCTGGTCCTGTCGAAAGCTCCTCGCCACTAAATGGGTCACCAAGGCCCGCAGTTCCCCCAGCTCTGTAGATACCGCCTGCTCGGGCTCCTCAGAAGGGTGGAGATACTCCCGACGGAACAACGACGACGGGGCGACATACTGTCACAAAAAAAACCACAAATCAGTAACATAACCCCACACGACCCAATCTAGCGAAAGTCAAAGACATCCCCCAATTTTTGCGACTTTATGTTGTCTGCAGCCAACATAACGGTCCACCAGAAATTGGGTATGTCGATCCCTCTTCACTCACTGGAAGAGTCCAAGTAAATAAATCAACGACTTTCGCGAAATGTCACGTCTCTCACGCCCTATCATCCTAGGGTCTGCCAAAAGCCTAGGGTTTCCTAAGTCCCATCTGACCTATCCCTAAGCTCTGATACCAACTTAATCTGTCACGCCCCGGGGTAACCAGAACCCGGGCCCGCCAACAGATCCGCCGTGTACACAGAATTTCCCATGTACACGAAGCGCTGGTAACCTGCTCAGATAGATAATATACAATAAAAGAGCATAAACAGAGCTGAACTAATAGAACTAACAGTAATCTCAGACTGAATTAAACTGTAAACTGAAATAAAAGTACAATATACTCCCAGCTCACCAAAATAATACAACCAGCTGGCCACAGCCAGACCCAAAAGTAAACTACTAAAGTCTGAGATACAAAAGGGGAGTACAGTAAAAGTCTAGCTAATCTCTCGCTCGGGGTAGACGATCTAGCTAGTCGGCAATCCTCTTACCTCGATCTGCCGCTGAAGGCCCAGCAGCTCCCACGGTCGACTCTGCAAAACAAAGGGGAAAGAGGACAAGAAACAACAATAATGGGGGTGAGAACTACTAGATAAACCAGTAGCCTCCCCTAGTGGGTAAAACCTCGAATGCTGACAAACCCACTAGGACTATAAGAGGCAGAAAGGAAAGAACAGAGGTATGCAATAAAGACTGCAGGAAGGAACTACCAATACTATGCCTCTAAATGCAGTGCCAAAAAGATAACTGTATGTATGCAACTACAAGGCTGACTGCCCAAGGAAACCCAATCAGAGGACCAGAAAATACTGGCACTGCCTGCTCTGTCATCAATCGCAACTCATCAAGGTGCCCGGCGCTCGGCACGGTGTAAAGCCTACTCCGGAGTGGCACTCGAGGGGAGCGACCCACACGAGTAAAGTATGTAAAGTATCCCTGTATCACGTATCTCTGTATCAAGCATCTCTGTAACCAATGTCTCGCAATAGCAGGACTGGATCATGACTATGATCAAAGTGGAAATACTCCATCCACTAATGCAACCCCAATCCCCAATCTGATATGATAATAACATCCGGTCAACCGCCCAAAATCCGCGGTCACCGCTGAACCCATAGACCCCAATCTGATAAGGTAAAAACATATGGTCAACCGCCTAACATCCGCGGTTGCCACTATGCCCTACACTCCCCAAGACGAGTCTAAACTGTCCCAGACTCAAGATCCGACTACACTATCTCAAGATCCCGATCCGACTCGATCATCATGCATCGATAGAGAAGAATAACAATAAACACATGTTTTCTCCTAAGTCAAATCCCATAATATAGTGTTGCAGTAAAATAGTGGCCTAACTAGATGTAGTACCCTGAACCCCCATGCTGCTTTTTCCCGTGAATCCACTATTTAAACACCTGTTGATGGTGTATCTGGCCCATAGTGCATCAAAGGGATGCCACCGATGGACTCTGCGAGCTTTGGTTAGCTGTTTTGGCCTTCGGCTGCTTTTGCCGAATTTTAGAAAAGGATTTAGGCCAAACGGAGGATGGATTTGGATTCAGCGCGGAAAAACACTTGAGATTGGCTTTTTGTTTGCCCAGTTCTGAGTCCGGATGTCCAAAAGCGGACTCCCGAAAGTTTTGACAGTTTTTGGCGCTTGCGGGAGCCTCCGGCAAATTTTGGAGGCGGAATTTGGCAAAACGGACCTCGTTTTTGGAATCAGCGCGCGAAAACGGTCAAGATGGGCTATTTACTTGTAAAATTTGAGCTTGCGGGTACTGTTCATGCCGGAACAGTGTCGCCGGCGATCGCCGGCGGCGGCCGGCGGCGGCGGGCAGCGTCGGCGGGCGGCGGCGCCGCCGCGGGCAGGCGGCAGGCGGCGGCACAGGGCGCGGGCAGGCGCGCGGTCCACCGCGGGGGTCGTGCACCGGGGGCGGGCCACGTGGCGCTTCCCGGTTGGCCGGTGCAGCAGTCGCGGTCCATTGAATGTGGGCCCGGGTGCACGGTAGACCGGGTGGACACGTGGCGCTTGTTGGTTGGTCCGGTGTTGTGCTCCCGGTCCATGCAATCGGTGGAGTCGGTGACCGGGGCAGGTGGCCGTACGGCGGGGCAGGTGGCCGTACGGCCCGGGTCAGCCGCGACGTGCGCGGTCCACGGCGCGACGTGCGCGGTGCACGGGTTGCCGGGACACGTGTCACGTCGCCATTCGCTGGCTCAGGTGCACCGGGTGCAGCGGGGCTCGGCTGGGTAGTGGACTGGGCCGCTGGGTGGACCGGGCCGCACTGTGCGCGCCCGGAAATCGTGGGCCGGGCCGCACTGTGTGCGCCCGAAATATTTCGGGCGCCCGGAAAGTGGGACATGGATGGAATTTTTCCATTTGTTCTTTCAGCCTATATAAACCACCCAATCCGAGCCTCCTTCTTTCTTCTTTTTCTCCCAAACCGAGCCTCTTCAGCCCAAGCACCTTTCAAGCAAAGATTTTCATCTTTTAGTCCTGGATCTCCCTGCCAAGTTTCAAGAGTTTTGGAGGCACGAATCCCGAGGTTCCCCATTTTACGGTGCGGCGCGACGTTGCTTCCTAGTGTTCTTCTTCGGCGCAGCGATCGTATTTTTGCTCCCCTGGGCTACCCCGACATCATTTTCCTGCGATTCTTGGACCAGTAGACTCCTAAGAGGTAGGACTTCATCTTTCGTTTTGGTCGCGCTTTCCCGTTTCGAGGTTTTGGCACGGATTTCGAGGCAACAAGTGACCCCTCTTTCTGTATGGAATTCCTTGACAGCAGCGGAGTGTTTCGGCTATATCTTTGCGCACGAGCGTCCGACGGAAACGAGCCTATACAACTTTTTCATCTACGGATCGCAAGGAACGCGCTCGTATTTTTATTGGATTTTTGTGAATTTTCTTTCGAGGTGAGAATTAATGATTTCTCTGTGAACAGTAATCAGTCCTTAATCCAGATTATTGTATGAGAGTGCTCTCTTGCCGAATTTTTATCTGGACTTACCGAACTCCGATTTGGACGTGCAAGGTACCGTTTCGAAGCTATCGACGCGAGGATCGCCGTGATATTTTTATTGGAATTTTCTGGACTTTTTCTGCAGGTGATAATTTGACAGTTTGGTACTCGTGTTTGTATGTGGTAATTAGTGCTGAATTTGGGAGTCTAGTGTAATTAGTGGATTTCTTGATGTACCAGGAATGTTTCGGGTGTGCTGAAATTGTGGAAGCAAGGAATTGGGTTTTGGTATTTTCTGACTGTACGAGTTTGGACAGTTGCGCTTCAGGTGGGTGGTTGTTGTACTCCTCTCTTTGTATGCCCACTAGGAATATCAGAGTACCCTTGCTATGACAATGCCAAATGTGTTGATTGGTAGATTTGCATGCTCTAGGAATTGATTATTGGTTATCAGATCTCTAATAAATTATTGTTAGATTAATCACTGGAACTGTATACTTGGAGACAAATAGAAATAGAGGACTGCAAAACTGATGTTTGTTCATGTGAGACGGTCACCCTAGCTTATGTCACTTCAAACTGTTATACTTGGAAATTGGACAAAATATTGGAACATGCATGATTAAATTGGTCACATAATTATGTCATCTTTTACTGCTACACTATTTTGGGACTTGACTTAGGAGAAACCATGCTTTTCTCTTTTCTTCTTTCATTGTTGGCACTAGCGGCTTAATCGCTCAGGTTCGAGCGTATGTTGGACAGTGTAGGCAGGTATTGGGGATTTGGGACAGGTTGAGTTTGTCAGGGGGTTGCGGCGACCACGGATCTTGGGTGGTTGACCGGATTGTTTCTATTGCATCAGATTGGGTGTTCGGGGATCGGGCTTACTTTAGTGGAGGGTTGTTCCCACTTCTTTGAGTCTCGATCCAGTCCTGCTATTATGAGACAGTGGTTACAGAGATGGTTGATACAGTGATATTTTTACTCGTGTGGGTCGCTCCCCTCGAGTGCCACTCCGGAGTAGGCTTTCCACGGTGTGAGCGCCGGGCACCTTGCTGCTTTCCACGGTGTGAGCGCCGGGCACCATGCTGGTTTCTTGAGTTCGACAGCAGAGCAGGCAGTGCCAGTGTTCACTGGCTGTCAGATTGGGTCATTATGACAGGCTTCTTGATTCTGATGCATCACTTTCTCCATCCTTATTGGTTGGTCATATAGAGGCATATTAGGGATAGCACTTTATCAGTTGCTTTATTTATCTGCATCCCCTTTCTTCTCCTTTCCCTTTTCGCCTCTGAGCACCTGGTGGGCATATCTGAGCTGAGGCTTTACCCACTAGGGGAGGCTACTGTTTATAGTAGTACTTACCCCCATTGTTTTTCTTGTTTCTTTCTTTCCCCTTGTTTTGCAGAGTCCTCTGTGGGAGTTGCTGGGCCGTCAGCAACTGATCGAGGTAAGCGAATTGCGGACTAGATAGAGAGCCACCGAGGGTCGTAGCTGGAGATTTTGGGTACCAGGACTTCTCAGACAGTGTTTTGTATTTCTTTTTGGGGACTGGCTTCTGCCAGCTGTTTGTATTATAGTTGTGAGCTGGGAGAGACATCTGTATTTTATTTTACTGTTGTACCTTTTACTTCCAGCATCTGTCTGAGATACAGTAGTTTTATTTTAGCTCTGATTATTATGCTCTTTTATTATTATTTCTTATCTGAGCAGGTTACCGACGCTTCGTGTATGTGGGAAATACCGCATGCACGGCGGATCTGTAGACGGGCCCGGGTTCTGGTTTACACCCGGGGCGTGACAGATTAAGTTGGTATCAGAGCTTAGGGATAGGTCAGTTGGGACTTAGGAAACCCTAGGCTTTTGGACAGACCCTAGGATTATAGGGCGTGAGTGGCGTGACTTGTTGCGAAAGTCGGTGATTTTTATTGTTAACTCTTCCTGTGAGTGAAGAGTGATCGACATAGTCTATTTCTGTTGAACCATTATGTTGGCTGCAGACAACATAAGGTTACAGAAATAGGGGGATGTCTTTTGACTTTCGCCAGATTGGGTCGTGTGGAGTTTTGTTGCTGATGTTTGGTTTCTTGTGGCAGGATGCCTCCACGACGTCGGATTCCCACTCGGGGTGTTCCTTCGCCCCCTGTTGAGCCAGAGCAGCCTACACCACCCGAGCTTACTGAGTTGAGGGCCTTGGTGGCCCAGTTGGCGGAGGGTCAGCGCCGCCAGGAGCAGAGGATTGAGCAGCTGCTTGCTCAGAGGGAGGCACCACCCCCAGCTGTTCCGGAGGTCCCTGTGCCTCTTGTTGCACCTTTTGTGCCGTCAGCGCCATCTTCGAGTAGCGGGGCTCCTGCGGCATTTCAGCCTTTGACTGCGGAGGAGGAGCGGGATTTTGCTGACAGACTCGCTGCGTTTGTTAAGCGGGGACCACCTAGATTCTCGGGGCGGGATGCTCAGCCCCGGGCTGTTGGGATTTGGCTTTCTGCGATGGAGAAGCTTTTTCGGGACTTCTTCATCGACCCGAAGTATCGAGTGCACATGGCGGTGCACTGTTTGGACGGAGATGCTGATTTTTGGTGGCAGCGAGTTGAGCCACTGGAGTTCCGGATCACCAGGCAGTTACCTTGGGAGGAGTTCAGACGGATGGTGTTGGACACCTATTTTTCTACCAGTGTGAAGAAAAAGTTGGAGGACGATTTGAAGAATCTGCAGCAGGGCGATCGACCGGCCCATGCCTATTTTCAGGAGTTCAGGGAGTTGTTGAACTGTGTGCCCTACGTCGCTCGTGACGGTCCGCACCAGGTTGAGTTGTTCGAGGGAGGCCTTCGTCCAGAGATTTACACACTTGTGCATGCCCAGAGATTTCAGACCCTGGAGGCAGCCGCAGAGCATGCACAGTGGGTGGAGAGAGGCGATCAGGAGGTGGCCAGACGGAGGGCCGCGGTCGCGCAGGGTTCCGACAGGAAGCGACCAGCCCCGGAGGACGGGGGACAGGCCAGCTCATGGAGACCGCCGCGGCCGCCGCAGTCCCAGTCTTATGGCCGTGGGCGATCAGAGAGGAGAGGGCCTGGTGGACCCCAGAGACCGCAGCAGCATCAGCAGCAGCACCAGCAGCAGAGATCACAGCAGAGGCAGCAGAGATCTCAGCAGCAGTCCTCGAGACAGCAGCAGCAGCAGCCGAGACAGCCCCGATCGTCTGACCGATGTATTTTCTGTGGAGGTCAGCATGCCGCCATCACTTGTGACCAGAGATGGGGTCGATGCTTCCGTTGTGGACAGCCAGGGCATGTGCGAGCTACTTGCCCCCTTGCTACTTCTTCGGCACCTTCTTCGGCGTCGGCTCCATATCCCCCTCAGCAGCAGCGGCCATCAGCTCAGCGGCCTTATGCTCCAGCGAGCAGGCCGTCCACCTCTCATTCTACAGATTCTCGACCTCCAGCACCGAGCGGGCGGGTGTATGCCGCCCAGTTAGCAGATTCCTCAGCGGCAGACCAGGTGGTGGCAGGTATTACTCTACTTTTGGTATTCGGGCTCGCTCTTTATTCGACACTGGAGTATCTCATTCTTTTATTAGTCGAGCATTTGCATCACTTTATGGTCTAGAGGTAGAGTCCTTATCTTGTGCATTAGAGGTGCGGATTCCTGATCACGTTTTGCATGTCGAGGAGCGTTGTTTGGCTTGCCCGGTGAGTTGGGGCCTTGGATTTTGCCTGCAGACTTGCTTGTCTTGCAGCAGCTCCATGATTTTGACTTGGTGTTGGGGATGGATTGGCTATCACGGTATTCCGCCACTATCGACTGCAGAGAGAGGACGGTGACTCTTCGCGAGCCAGGACAGGAGGAGTTCATCTTCAGAGGCTGCCAGAGCACGCTGTTCGCAGCGACCATTTCCTCGGCCAGAGCTAGGAGGATGATGAGTAGGGGTTGTACTGCCTTCTTGGCCACTGTGGTGGAGGTGCCTACGGCGGCACTGGGACTCGAGGATATCCCTATTGTCCGAGAGTTCCCAGATGTGTTTCCCCCAGAGCTGACGACGATGCCGCCGGAGAGGGAGATTGAGTTCGTGATTGATGTAGTTCCTGGAACTGCACCAATCTCAAAGGCACCCTCTAGGATGGCACCAGCTGAGTTGAGGGAGTTGAAGGCCCAGCTTCAGGATCTTTTGGATAGGGGCTTCATCCGACCCAGTGTTTCTCCGTGGGGAGCGCCTGTGTTGTTTGTGAAGAAGAAGGATGGGTCACTGCGGTTGTGTGTGGATTATAGGGAATTGAACAAAGTGACCATCCGGAACAAGTACCCCCTCCCCCGGATAGATGATTTGTTTGATCAGTTACAGGGAGCATCGGTGTTCTCGAAGATCGATCTGCAGTCCGGTTACCACCAGCTGAGGGTGAGGGCCGAGGACATCTCCAAGACGGCTTTCAGATCGCGGTACGGGCATTATGAATTTACTGTGATGCCTTTTGGGTTGACAAATGCCCCTGCCGCATTCATGGACTTGATGAACAGGATTTTTCAGCCGTTTTTGGACCGGTTTGTGGTGGTGTTTATAGATGATATTCTGATCTACTCCCGGAGTGATCTGGAGCACGAGGAGCACTTGAGGACCGTGCTACAGCTTCTGCGAGAGAAGAAGCTGTATGCTAAGTTCAAAAAGTGCGAGTTTTGGCTCCGGGAGGTTGCTTTTCTGGGTCATGTTGTTTCAGCTGCTGGAGTGGCGGTGGATCCGGCCAAGGTGGATGCTATTCGAGATTGGCCGAGGCCGACGACTATCACTGAGGTGCGGAGCTTTCTTGGTTTGGCGGGCTACTATCGGCGTTTTGTGGAAGGCTTTGCGAAGCTTTCCTCTCCCCTCACTCGTCTGACCAGGAAAGGGGTTAAGTTTGTTTGGAGCGAGACTTGCCAGAGCTGTTTTGAGGAGCTGAAGCAGAGATTGATGACCGCTCCAATCCTTGCCCTCCCTATTATGGGGGAAGGATTTGTGATTTACAGTGATGCCTCACATAGTGGTCTGGGGTGTGTGTTGATGCAGCAGGGTAGGGTGATTGCCTATGCTTCGCGGCAATTGAAGGACTATGAGAAAAATTACCCTACTCATGATCTGGAGTTGGCAGCGGTGGTGTTTGCTCTGAAGCTGTGGCGGCATTACTTGTATGGTGAGCATTGCGAGATATATACTGATCACAAGAGCTTGAAGTATCTGTTCACCCAAAAGGAGCTGAATTTGAGGCAACGTCGGTGGTTGGAGCTACTAAAGGATTATGATCTGAGTATCCTTTATCACCCCGGCAAGGCCAATGTTGTGGCGGATGCTTTGAGCAGGAGGACGAGTCTGAGCTTATTGATCTCGCAGCAGGCGCCGTTGGTCGAGCAGATGAGGCGATTACAGCTGGAGGTAGTATCCCCTGGGGTCTCTGCTAGACTTATGTCTATGGTCTTGCAGCCCACTCTGTTGGAGAGGATCAGGGACACTCAGAGTGAGGACCCCCACTTGACGAGGATCAGGACGCAGCTTCAGGCGGATCAGACAGGGGATTTTTCTGTGGATAGCTCGGGAGTACTGCGGTACAGGGACCGAGTGTGTGTGCCTATGGATCAGGAGATTAGAGATCAGATTTTGAGGGAGGCCCACCATACACCTTATACCGTCCACCCTGGAGGTACTAAGATGTATAAGGACCTCAAGGCACAGTTTTGGTGGCCCGGAATGAAGCGGGACATTGGGAGATTCGTAGCTCACTGTTTAACTTGTCAGCAAGTGAAAGCAGAGCATCGCGTCCCTGCTGGCAAGTTGCAGAGTCTTCCAATTCCCGAGTGGAAATGGGACCACGTCACTATGGATTTCGTCACTGGATTGCCGAGGGCGCAGAGCGGGGCAGATGCGATCTGGGTTATTGTTGACAGACTCACCAAGTCGGCGCACTTCTTACCAGTTCAGATGACTTGGTCACTTGAGCATTTGGCACAGTTATATATGGATGAGATAGTGAGGCTTCACGGTATACCGGCTTCGATTGTGTCAGATCGAGACCCGAGATTCGTCTCACGCTTTTGGGGTAGTTTGCATTCTGCATTGGGGACTCAGCTCAGGTTTAGCACCGCTTTCCACCCACAGACCGATGGGCAGTCAGAGCGCACCATACAGACCCTCGAGGATATGCTTAGAGCGTGCGTTATGGATTTTGGAGGAGGGTGGTACCGGCACTTATCCTTGGTTGAGTTCGCGTACAACAACAGCTATCAGGCGAGCATCCAGATGGCTCCGTTTGAAGCGTTGTATGGACGCAAGTGTCGGTCACCCTTATATTGGAGTGACGTGGGTGAGAGGAGGACTTTGGGACCGGAGTTACTTTTGGAGGCAGAGGAAAAAGTCAGGATTATTCGCCGGCATCTTGAGACAGCCCAGAGTCGTCAGAAGAGCTACGCAGATACTCGACGGCGAGACCTGGAGTTTCAGGTTGGTGATCATGTCTTCTTGAAGGTCTCGCCCTCGAAAGGGGTCCGGAGATTTGGAGTACGGGGGAAGCTCAGTCCCCGCTTTATTGGACCCTTTGAGGTATTGGACAGAGTTGGTCCTGTGGCATACAGAGTTGCCTTACCCCCGCGCCTGGCCGGAGTTCATGATGTCTTCCACGTCTCAGCTCTGAGGAGATATGTTTTTGACCCGTCGCACGTGATTGACTTCACTTCGTTGGAGATCGGCGAGGACTTGGTCTACGAGGAGCGCCCGTTGCGGATTCTTGCTCGTGAGGTGAGGGAATTGCGCAATCGGGCCATTCCTTATGTGAAGATCCTGTGGAGCAATCATGAGGAGCGAGAGGCTACATGGGAGCTGGAGACAGAGATGAGAGATGCCTACCCCTTCTTGTTCGAGGCTGCAGTTTGAGGTACGTTTGCTTGTTTATCTTTGTTTCGGGGACGAAACTTTTTTTTAGTGGGGGAGGATGTAGTACCCTGAACCCCCATGCTGCTTTTTCCCGTGAATCCACTATTTAAACACCTGTTGATGGTGTATCTGGCCCATAGTGCATCAAAGGGATGCCACAGATGGACCCTGCGAGCTTTGGTTAGCTGTTTTGGCCTTCGGCTGCTTTTGCCGAATTTTAGAAAAGGATTTAGGCCAAACGGAGGATGGATTTGGATTCAGCGCGGAAAAACACTTGAGATTGGCTTTTTGTTTGCCCAGTTCTGAGTCCGGATGTCCAAAAGCGGACTCCCGGAAGTTTTGACAGTTTTTGGCGCTTGCGGGAGCCTCCGGCAAATTTTGGAGGCGGAATTTGGCAAAACGGACCTCGTTTTTGGAATCAGCGCGCGAAAACGGTCAAGATGGACTATTTACTTGTAAAATTTGAGCTTGCGGGTACTGTTCATGCCGGAACAGTGTCGCCGGCGATCGCCGGCGGCGGCCGGCGGCGGCGGGCAGCGTCGGCGGGCGGCGGCGCCGCCGCGGGCAGGCGGCAGGCGGCGGCACAGGGCGCGGGCAGGCGCGCTGTCACGGGGCCAGCTTTTTCGCCTTAAAATTGCCCCGTGCGGCGCTCAAGTGTCGCACACCTGAGCCAGCCTTCCCGAGTCCCTTGCCACGGACACGCCCTCGAACTTAAACAGCGGGATCACAACCTAAGCATTAACCAAGCATGCTCCTCCACGAGACTGACTGCCCGGCACCGCGCCTTACGTCGCACCCCTTGTCGAACTCCGCGAGTTCTGAAACAACAACCCCGCCACCGAGGCTGGCCTTCAAGTCGAGTATTCCGCCTAGCCGGACAAACTCTCCTCGAGAGTGCTACTTAACCGAATGCCCCTATGCCGCCGAAGCAAGCACCCAGGACAATACAAGTTCTCACAACTTAGTCCATTTGAATGGGCCCGAGCGAGCTACCCTTGCGCGTTCCGCTCGTCTGCTTAACCGAGCGACCCGTCCCGCATATCTCGCCCGTCTGCCAGCCCATTGCCTTTGCCAAGGCGCCGCGCGCCCCGCAATTCCCACGACGGGATCCACAATCGAGTCGGGCATGTCCCGTTCCGCCGGCCACCTAGTTCCGTCATCGCTCCCGATTCGGTCCAAGGTCCGCTTCCCGAATACCCCACACTCCTTGTTCCCGCGTGTATACCCTTCGCAAGGGTTTGCCAACCTAGCGACATTCCTCCCGCATCGCCAACCCCCTGGCACCTCCATTGCACGACCATGCTCGGCCGCCAACACACTCGGCCCAGTATCCAAGGTTTGCTTGACGGATGTCGCCCACAATCGAATCAGCCTCGCTCCGCTTCGCTTGCCATTCGGTACCTCCATTGGCCGGCCAAGCTTGGCCCCAACACTCTCGGTCCTCTCCATGGCTCACTTCACGAAAACCAGCATCGATTGTCTCCTCTTCCTTCGTGGGCCGCGCCGCACGAATCCCCGCTCGGCACCGCTGCCTTTGCGAGCCTTGTCCATTACGGCGGACCGACCGTTCATTCGCCTCGCGAACTTCGTAGGCCTCGCGCCTCACGAATCCCCGCTAGGCAACCATATGCCTTCGCAAGCCTTGTCCATTGAGGCGGACCAACCTTTCGCAAGACTGTCCCTCATCCGCTCGTTCGCTCCACTACAGAGATCCGAAACGGCATAAGGTAGTGCAAGCGAACCTAGAGGCAAAGCCTCTGGGCTTACCCCGCTCCGTAATGCCGTCGACCTCGTGTCTTAGGCATTACCCTAAGCCCGTGCGCTCTTCGACCATCGAATACCGCCCACACGAACTTAGGCTTGGCGACTCCGCTCGCCAAGGGATGGCCTATGTCCTATAGGCCAACGGGGGAGTCGGGGCCACTTCGCAAGTGTCCAACCCCTCCTCTATATAACCCACGAGGCATCCACCCCTTTGGCACCCCGGGGGTACAAAGGTGCTCACCGAGGGGTACGTTTTGAAACCCCGCATGCGGCACCATTTTCATGGTCATGGCATGGGCCATTGCTAGGGAATTGCCTCCGTTGGTTCGCCCGCGGCTCAACCCTGACGGATTGTCCCAACTTCGCTCTCCCGTCACTCTGTCAACCCAAATGCCTACCAAATGTCCTCCAAAAGTGGCCCCCAAGGATGTCACGGTCGAACCAACACGATCGACACGTGACAGACTCCCCCACCCAAGTTATCGACGCCCTCGTCGATGTCCATCCGTTCACCAGCTTCGTTGATAGCTGCCGACCACTACTCCAGATCAGAGCCGCCCTCGGCCTTGGCATCGCATGCCACACTGACCCACCCTTGAGCATGTCCGCTACCCAACGTGTCGCTTCCGTGCTTCCAGCTTGGTTGATAGCTGCCAACCACTACTCCAGATCAGAGCCGCCCCCGGCCTTGGCATCGCATACCACACTGACCCGCCCTTGAGTATGTCCGCTACTCAACGCGTTGCTGAAGCTCCTTGGTCCTCGACCAAACCAGATCAGAGCCGCTCCCGGCCTTGGCATCACATGCCACACTGACCCAAAACACTGCAAAACCATTCTGTCCCCTTGAGTTGAAGCTCCCAGCTCCGGATGCCTCCCCCGCACCACAAAACTCCTCCACGGAACTAGAATGTTAACCTTGTCGCCTGCTCGCGACAACCCAGATGGCACTGGCACGTCCCTGCAACTCGGTTCTTCTCGAGGTGCTACTCGGCCCTTCTGTCCCTTTCGCCCCTACTTAACCCAAGTCTTCTGCAGCTAGTGGCCAACCTTGTGCCTCCCTCGCAGGGAAATCCCTTTCCAGCTAGCGATCTCTTCCCAGAACGCTACCGGACCAACCAGTGCACTCGGTATACTCCGCGAATACACCCTTCCAAGCGCGCACGAGTTCCTTTGAAAATCAGTAGAGTGGCCCTCCCTCGCTCCCTCCGAGGTCAAACTCCAAACGTCCCAACGTCTTGGAGCGTCCAACGCGAATCAGCTCGCAGCTCGGCTTCGCTTCTCCACCTCAAAATATCACAAACGGTGCTCGGGCCAGATCGCATCCAACCCCTTCCAATATCCATGAGTACTTCTGCCCATCTCGTGCCATACCCGCACACAACTTTTGCCTCACAAATGCCCCCGCAATCACATAACGTCAAGTCATCACCATGGTCTCCACGAGTTTTCGAGTCTTTTGCCGAGACACGCCTGTCCTCGGCTACTTCGCACCTCTACTTGCTCCACCATGAACTCTTGTTATGCCTCCTGACTGCTTGCACTTTCGCTACTCGTTGCTGCTTAGCACCTTTGGCTTCTGTACTCCCGACTTCGGTTCCCCACCAAAGTCCTCGACCAAGTTCGAGATTAACGACACCTCATTTCCATTGCTCGAACTTGCCGTCCTCCATACCTCCAGCAATCACCTTCGCGATAGCCGCTGAACGGAACCCAAGCTTAACCCATCTGATAGTCTTTCTCGCAACTGCTGATAACGGTGATGTCGCCATCCAACGTCCACCCCCTCACAAATTGCGATACCTCGACCCTTTGAGTTGACAACTGGATTTTTCCCCTCCCAGCAACCTGTCACTAGGCGATCCTGGACCACGGTCCACACCCGAGTGTCCTGACTTGTCTCTTCGTCTACACTCGAGTCCAAATCCCTCTGCTCTAAAGCTCAGGTCCTTACACAACCCTTGCAATCTGCCAGCAGAGACCACACGATCCGTCGCACGGATGCGTGCCCGCTATCTCGAGACCTTAGCACTGCCACTGCTCTTCCCGAACATAGCTCCATGCCTTGTTCCTCTGAACAAAGTCCAATCCATCGTTTGATTCGCTCGAATAGGGAGTCCCATTCGTCCAACCTGTGGCCACACCATCGAGAGCAACCGATCTCCCATCGGCCTTCTCGCCCCAAGTGAGAAACACCAAACCATCCAGCAACCCTTGGCCCACTTCACAACCTAGCCCAACGCTTAGCTGCTACTGCCACGGACCCGATCAGTCTTGGTTCCCAACTTGTGCTCCACGAAGTGAACTCTTCTGACATGTGTGTTTTATCCGCCACGTTCCTTAGACAAGATCCCTTTATCGAGTCACCAAACATCGGGACACATTCTGCTCAATGTGCTCCCCCACCCTGAGTCGCACTCAGGCCAAATCCAGGCATTCGCAATGCCCACTTCCGCTGCGCGAGTTTCGGTTCTACCACAACCTTGACTACACCCATCAGCGGGATCCACATCATCCGTCCATTGTACACGTGGATGCTGCACTGAACAATCAACGCTGTCACCGCCTGTCCAGATACAGACTCTTCTTCTTACCCGAAGAGTAAAGGTCCAATTGTGATCTCTTTCTCGCACCGAGATAACTCTATCCAATTCATGGGTACACACTCGAAGAGTGATCGACCTCCTCATCGATATTCTTGCACTGAAATACTTAAACTCAGTCACAACGAAGTAACCCTTCTGCCGCGTGTGCTGCATCCCAATCCTTCCCTTCTAGAGATTCATCCGCTGCAAGACCACAAACCCGGAAGCACATCGTCGCACAATGTGTTCCTTCCACTCCATGGTAACCGCGACCACGGACCACTTAATGATTCTCCCAATCATTGCCTCGTCGCCTGCCACGCGACTCCGGACTTAGCCATTTTTACAAGTATTGTACTAGGATCCGCTGCACTCTGACTCCGCATCTCCCACAAGCGTAATCCCGCCACAGTGCCTCGCCGACGCCTAGTACCTTTGTTGGAGTGACTTCCACTCACACCAACGTCGCCGCCAAGGTCGCACCTTCCGGCCAAATCTTCAACCCATGAGCTCAACTTAGCTCTGATACCACTTGTCACGGGGCCAGCTTTTTCGCCTTAAAATTGCCCCGTGCGGCGCTCAAGTGTCGCACACCTGAGCCAGCCTTCCCGAGTCCCTTGCCACGGACACGCCCTCGAACTTAAACAGCGGGATCACAACCTAAGCATTAACCAAGCATGCTCCTCCACGAGACTGACTGCCCGGCACCGCGCCTTACGTCGCACCCCTTGTCGAACTCCGCGAGTTCTGAACAACAACCCCGCCACCGAGGTTGGCCTTCAAGTCGAGTATTCCGCCTAGCCGGACAAACTCTCCTCGAGAGTGCTACTTAACCGAATGCCCCTATGCCGCCGAAGCAAGCACCCAGGACAATACAAGTTCTCACAACTTAGTCCATTTGAATGGGCCCGAGCGAGCTACCCTTGCGCGTTCCGCTCGTCTGCTTAACCGAGCGACCCGTCCCGCATATCTCGCCCGTCTGCCAGCCCATTGCCTTTGCCAAGGCGCCGCGCGCCCCGCAATTCCCACGACGGGATCCACAATCGAGTCGGGCATGTCCCGTTCCGCCGGCCACCTAGTTCCGTCATCGCTCCCGATTCGGTCCAAGGTCCGCTTCCCGAATACCCCACACTCCTTGTTCCCGCGTGTATACCCTTCGCAAGGGTTTGCCAACCTAGCGACATTCCTCCCGCATCGCCAACCCCCTGGCACCTCCATTGCACGACCATGCTCGGCCGCCAACACACTCGGCCCAGTATCCAAGGTTTGCTTGACGGATGTCGCCCACAATCGAATCAGCCTCGCTCCGCTTCGCTTGCCATTCGGTACCTCCATTGGCCGGCCAAGCTTGGCCCCAACACTCTCGGTCCTCTCCATGGCTCACTTCACGAAAACCAGCATCGATTGTCTCCTCTTCCTTCGTGGGCCGCGCCGCACGAATCCCCGCTCGGCACCGCTGCCTTTGCGAGCCTTGTCCATTACGGCGGACCGACCGTTCATTCGCCTCGCGAACTTCGTAGGCCTCGCGCCTCACGAATCCCCGCTAGGCAACCATATGCCTTCGCAAGCCTTGTCCATTGAGGCGGACCAACCTTTCGCAAGACTGTCCCTCATCCGCTCGTTCGCTCCACTACAGAGATCCGAAACGGCATAAGGTAGTGCAAGCGAACCTAGAGGCAAAGCCTCTGGGCTTACCCCGCTCCGTAATGCCGTCGACCTCGTGTCTTAGGCATTACCCTAAGCCCGTGCGCTCTTCGACCATCGAATACCGCCCACACGAACTTAGGCTTGGCGACTCCGCTCGCCAAGGGATGGCCTATGTCCTATAGGCCAACGGGGGAGTCGGGGCCACTTCGCAAGTGTCCAACCCCTCCTCTATATAACCCACGAGGCATCCACCCCTATGGCACCCCGGGGGTACAAAGGTGCTCACCGAGGGGTACGTTTTGAAACCCCGCATGCGGCACCATTTTCATGGTCATGGCATGGGCCATTGCTAGGGAATTGCCTCCGTTGGTTCGCCCGCGGCTCAACCCTGACGGATTGTCCCAACTTCGCTCTCCCTTCACTCTGTCAACCCAAATGCCTACCAAATGTCCTCCAAAAGTGGCCCCCAAGGATGTCACGGTCGAACCAACACGATCGACACGTGACAGCGCGGTCCACCGCGGGGGTCGTGCACCGGGGGCGGGCCACGTGGCGCTTCCCGGTTGGCCGGTGCAGCAGTCGCGGTCCATTGAATGTGGGCCCGGGTGCACGGTAGACCGGGTGGACACGTGGCGCTTGTTGGTTGGTCCGGTGTTGTGCTCCCGGTCCATGCAATCGGTGGAGTCGGTGACCGGGGCAGGTGGCCGTACGGCGGGGCAGGTGGCCGTACGCCCGGGTCAGCCGCGACGTGCGCGGTCCACGGCGCGACGTGCGCGGTGCACGGGTTGTTGGGACACGTGTCACGTCGCCATTCGCTGGCTCAGGTGCACCGGGTGCAGCGGGGCTCGGCTGGGTAGTGGACTGGGCCGCTGGGTGGACCGGGCCGCACTGTGCGCGCCCGGAAATCGTGGGCCGGGCCGCACTGTGTGCGCCCGAAATATTTCGGGCGCCCGGAAAGTGGGACATGGATGGAATTTTTCCATTTGTTCTTTCAGCCTATATAAACCACCCAATCCGAGCCTCCTTCTTTCTTCTTTTTCTCCCAAACCGAGCCTCTTCAGCCCAAGCACCTTTCAAGCAAAGATTTTCATCTTTTAGTCCTGGATCTCCCTGCCAAGTTTCAAGAGTTTTGGAGGCACGAATCCCGAGGTTCCCCATTTTACGGTGCGGCGCGACGTTGCTTCCTAGTGTTCTTCTTCGGCGCAGCGATCGTATTTTTGCTCCCCTGGGCTACCCCGACATCATTTTCCTGCGATTCTTGGACCAGTAGACTCCTAAGAGGTAGGACTTCATCTTTCGTTTTGGTCGCGCTTTCCTGTTTCGAGGTTTTGGCACGGATTTCGAGGCAACAAGTGACCCCTCTTTCTGTATGGAATTCCTTGACAGCAGCGGAGTGTTTCGGCTATATCTTTGCGCACGAGCGTCCGACGGAAACGAGCCTATACAACTTTTTCATCTACGGATCGCAAGGAACGCGCTCGTATTTTTATTGGATTTTTGTGAATTTTCTTTCGAGGTGAGAATTAATGATTTCTCTGTGAACAGTAATCAGTCCTTAATCCAGATTATTGTATGAGAGTGCTCTCTTGCCGAATTTTTATCTGGACTTACCGAACTCCGATTTGGACGTGCAAGGTACCGTTTCGAAGCTATCGACGCGAGGATCGCCGTGATATTTTTATTGGAATTTTCTGGACTTTTGCTGCAGGTGATAATTTGACAGTTTGGTACTCGTGTTTGTATGTGGTAATTAGTGCTGAATTTGGGAGTCTAGTGTAATTAGTGGATTTCTTGATGTACCAGGAATGTTTCGGGTGTGCTGAAATTGTGGAAGCAAGGAATTGGGTTTTGGTATTTTCTGACTGTACGAGTTTGGACAGTTGCGCTTCAGGTGGGTGGTTGTTGTACTCCTCTCTTTGTATGCCCACTAGGAATATCAGAGTACCCTTGCTATGACAATGCCAAATGTGTTGATTGGTAGATTTGCATGCTCTAGGAATTGATTATTGGTTATCAGATCTCTAATAAATTATTGTTAGATTAATCACTGGAACTGTATACTTGGAGACAAATAGAAATAGAGGACTGCAAAACTGATGTTTGTTCATGTGAGACGGACACCCTAGCTTATGTCACTTCAAACTGTTATACTTGGAAATTGGACAAAATATTGGAACATGCATGATTAAATTGGTCACATAATTATGTCATCTTTTACTGCTACACTATTTTGGGACTTGACTTAGGAGAAACCATGCTTTTCTCTTTTCTTCTTTCATTGTTGGCACTAGCGGCTTAATCGCTCAGGTTCGAGCGTATGTTGGACAGTGTAGGCAGGTATTGGGGATTTGGGACAGGTTGAGTTTGTCAGGGGGTTGCGGCGACCACGGATCTTGGGTGGTTGACCGGATTGTTTCTATTGCATCAGATTGGGTGTTCGGGGATCGGGCTTACTATAGTGGAGGGTTGTTCCCACTTCTTTGAGTCTCGATCCAGTCCTGCTATTATGAGACAGTGGTTACAGAGATGGTTGATACAGTGATATTTTTACTCGTGTGGGTCGCTCCCCTCGAGTGCCACTCCGGAGTAGGCTTTCCACGGTGTGAGCGCCGGGCACCTTGCTGCTTTCCACGGTGTGAGCGCCGGGCACCATGCTGGTTTCTTGAGTTCGACAGCAGAGCAGGCAGTGCCAGTGTTCACTGGCTGTCAGATTGGGTCATTATGACAGGCTTCTTGATTCTGATGCATCACTTTCTCCATCCTTATTGGTTGGTCATATAGAGGCATATTAGGGATAGCACTTTATCAGTCGCTTTATTTATCTGCATCCCCTTTCTTCTCTTTTCCCTTTTCGCCTCTGAGCACCTGGTGGGCATATCTGAGCTGAGGCTTTACCCACTAGGGGAGGCTACTGTTTATAGTAGTACTGACCCCCATTGTCTTTCTTGTTTCTTCCTTTCCCCTTGTTTTGCAGAGTCCTCTGTGGGAGTTGCTGGGCCGTCAGCAACTGATCGAGGTAAGCGAATTGCGGACTAGATAGAGAGCCACCGAGGGTCGTAGCTGGAGATTTTTGGGTACCAGGACTTCTCAGACAGTGTTTTGTATTTCTTTTTGGGGACTGGCTTCTGCCAGCTGTTTGTATTATAGTTGTGAGCTGGGAGAGACATCTGTATTTTATTTTACTGTTGTACCTTTTACTTCCAGCATCTGTCTGAGATACAGTAGTTTTATTTTAGCTCTGATTATTATGCTCTTTTATTATTATTTCTTATCTGAGCAGGTTACCGACGCTTCGTGTATGTGGGAAATACCGCATGCACGGCAGATCTGTAGACGGGCCCGGGTTCTGGTTTACACCCGGGGCGTGACACTAGCTGTCCAAATAAGCATGCAAGTGTTCTTTTTAAAAGCATTTGAAAAGCGACTAAGGTTTCGTGTGAAGACTCATTTTAAAATATTATTGAGCTACTTAGTTGCATGCGGTTCAAGATATGGCAGTTGTCCAAATTTATTGTCCCAGATTTATCACATAGAAGCTATCAATTAATTTAGGGGGGCCTATGCAATAGGTTCATGTACCACAAGTTAACTGTCACATTTATAATTGTAGAACTCTTCTACTCCTAGTGAGCAAGTCAACAAAGAGGAAAGCGCAACCACCCACCTCGAAAAGCGTGTACAACGTACCCAGAAAATACCCGCTGTCTTCTAAACACACCGTCAGCTGTCACAATGTCCTACAGTATCACACAAGTGTACAAGGTGTAAATATAACAATTTCCAAACACACATTTGCTGTTTTAAAATCAGCACGCAAAACGAGGAATTTTCACCTCTGTCCCGAGCTCCTAAAATCCCAAAAAAATCACGGTTGCGTTCCACGCGAAAAATCACCCAAAATCGACTCTTGAATCGCCTCGATCCGATATTCCTACGCGGAGAAATAATTCGTCGAAGTCGCCGCTGACCAAAAATCCAACCAGCAAAATGGGGTGTCAAATCACCTCGGGAATCGTGCCAAAGAATCGGAATCTGGGGAAACCATCAACACAAAAAACGAAGCCCTACCTCTTAGGAACACACTGGCGAAGAAATCGTCGAAATCGGACTCCTGTACTGCGCAGGGGACTCCTCGGACTGAAATGCGACGATAACGGGCCGAAATGGGGGAAAACCGAGGCACGCTGTAAAATTCGGAACGCCGCTGTCGATCTTCCCAAAAATCTGGGAACGCACCACGAGGTAGAAAAATGTGAGAGGAAAAACTTCACTTCTCACACCTCTCCCTGGATCTCTCTCTTTCTCTCGGAAAAAGCCCAACAAGGAGGGGAGGGGGCCTTTATATAGGCCCAGCCAAACAAATGGGAAAATTCCCAATATGTCCCGACTTCCGGGCGCAAACAGTGCGGCCCGGCCCAATTCGGGCGCGCACAGTGCAGCCCGGCCCGCCAAATTCCGGGCGCGCACAGTGCGGCCCGGCCCGGCCCAGCACGCGCACCGGATCCGGCCGCACGCCACCGCCCGTCCGACCCGCTCCTGGGCCCGACACGTGTCCGCCAAATAGGCGGCAGCCGTGCGGGCCCAGTGGGGGAGTGCCACGTGCCCCCCTCCCCGGGTCAGCCCGCGTGCGGCGCCCGCCAATGGCGTGGCGCCACGTGGGGCGGCGCCGCCCGCCCGACACGGGCGCCGGTCCGTCAACGCGCCGCCCGCGTGCGCGTACGGCCGCCCACGCGCAATGTTGCGTGCGCCGCGCACACATGAGCCGGCCAATCCGGGGCCGCCACGTGGCGCGCCCCGGTCCACCGTGCACCGCGCCGCTGCCCCCGCCTGCCCGGCCTGCCCGCGCTGCCCGCGCGCGATCCCTGCGCCGCGCGCGCTGCACCGGCCCAACCGGCGCCTGCCACGTGGCCCGCCGGTCCACCGTGCACCGGCGGCCCGCTCCGTGGACCGAGAGCCGTGCGCCGGCCCAATAAGAGCCTGCCACGTGTCCCCGGCCGGTCCACAGCTCCCCCCGTGCACCATTTTGCGCAGAAAACTTCCGGGGGTCCGTTTTTGGGCATCCGGACTCCAAAATAAATAAGTAAATAGCCGTTTTCAAGCGTTTTTCCGCGCTGAATCCAACTACGGCCTCCGTTTAGCCTGATTCCACTCCAAAAATTCGGCAAAGTCAGCCGAAGGTCAGGCTCACCCCCAAATCCTCTCTAAGTCCAAACAACACATCACTTTGACATGTTGGGGCCCCACACACCACTAACAGGTGTTCTACACCCCGGAACAGGGGAACAGCCACAGGAAAACCTGGGACACTACATTGTGTCCCCTGGGGTCTCTGCTAGACTGACGTCATTAGTTGTGCAGCCCACTCTGCTGGACAGGATCAGGGAGAAACAGAGTGAGGACCCCCATTTGATCAGGATTCGAGATCAGATTCTGAGTGATCAGTCAGGAAATTTTACAGTGGATGCTGCGGGAGTACTGAGGTACAGGGACCGAGCATGTGTGTCAGTGGATGCTGAGATCAGAGAGCAGATATTGAGAGAGGCCCATTATACACCTTATACCCTTCACCCTGGGGGGACTAAGATGTATAAGGACCTCAAGGCACATTTCTGGTGGAATGGCATGAAAAGGGATATTGGGAGATTTGTGGCCCAGTGTTTGACTTGTCAGCAAGTAAAAGTTGAGCATCGAGTGCCAGCTGGCAAGTTACAAAGTCTCCCAATCCCTGAGTGGAAATGGGATCACATTACGATGGATTTCGTGGTCGGATTGCCGAGGGCACAGGGCGGAGCAAATGCTATCTGGGTAGTTGTGGATCGACTTACCAAGTCAGCGCACTTCTTGCCTATGCAGACTACTTGGCCACTCGAGCGACTAGCCCAGTTATACCTTGATGAGATAGTGAGGTTGCATGGAGTACCCGCCTCCATTGTGTCAGATAGAGATCCGAGGTTTGCCTCGCGTTTCTGGAGGAGTTTGCAGACCGCCTTGGGGACTCAGCTCAGATTCAGTACAGCCTTTCATCCACAGACTGATGGGCAGTCAGAGCGGACTATACAGATCTTGGAGGACATGCTGAGGGCTTGCGTCTTGGATTTCAGCGGAGGATGGATTCGACACGTACCTTTGGTTGAGTTTGCGTACAACAACAGCTTTCAAGCGAGCATACAGATGGCTCCGTTTGAAGCGTTGTACGGACGCAAGTGTCGATCACCACTTTATTGGAGTGACGTAGGCGAGAGATGGACATTGGGGCCAGATATACTGCTAGAGGCAGAGGAGAAGGTCCGAGTGATTCGACAGCATCTTCAGACCGCTCAGAGTCGACAGAGGAGCTATGCTGATGTTCGGCGACGAGACTTAGAGTTTCAGGTTGGAGATCATGTATTTCTGAAAGTCTCGCCGTCCAAGGGGATTAGGAGGATTGGCATTCGCGGGAAACTCAGCCCCCGATACATTGGGTCCTTTGAGGTGTTGGAGCGTATCGGGCCAGTTGCTTATCGAATTGCACTTTCTCCGAGACTTGCTGGTGTCCATGATGTTTTTCATGTTTCCACTCTGAGGAGGTACGTCTTCGATCCATCGCACGTCATCGACTTTGCACCACTCGAGATCAGCGAGGATTTGAGATATGAGGAGCGCCCACTGCGGATTCTAGATTGAGAGGTGAAAGAATTACACAATCGGACCATCCCCTATGTGAAGATCCTCTGGAGCAATCATGATGAGCGCGAGGCGACGTGGGAGCTCGAGTCAGAGATGATGGACGCCTACCCCTACCTGTTCGAGGCTCTGGATTGAGGTATGATTTTCGTTTCGAGGACGAAACTTTTGTTAGAGGGGGAGGATGTAGTGTCCCAGGTCCCCCAGTGTTTTTCCCCTGTTTCGGGGTGTGGAACACCTATTGTTGGTGTGTTGGGTCCCAACATGTCAAAGGGATGTGTTGAATTGGACTCAGTGAGGATTTAGGATCAAGCCTGACCTTCGGCTGCCTTTGCCGAATTTTAGGAGTGGATTCAGGCTGAACGGAGGCCGTATTTGGATTTAGCGCGGAAAAACGCTTGAAAACGGCTATTTATTTATATTTTTCGGAGTCCGGATGCAAAAAAATGGACCCCCCGAAGTTTTCTGCGCAAAATGGTGCATGGGGGGAGCCGTGGACCGGCTAGGACACGTGGCGGCTCCTTATTGGGCCGGCGCACGCTTCCCGGTCCACGAAACGGGCCGCCGGTGCACGGTAGACCGGCGGGCCACGTGGCAGGCGCCGGTTGGGACGGTGCAGCGCGCGCGGTGCATGGACCGCGCGCGGGCAGGCCGGGCAGGCGGGGGGCAGAGGCGCGGCGCACGGTGCACCGGGGCGCGCCACGTGGCGGCCCCGGATTGGACGGCGCAGGTGCGCGCGGTGCACCCGCGGGCGCGCGCCTGCGGTCGTACGCGCACGCGGGCGCAGGCGCGCAGCGGCGCGCGCGGCTGGCGTGACGGGCGGGAAAAGCCCGCCACGTGGCGCCACGCCTCTGGGTGGCGCCACCCACCCTGCCGCCCCGCATGGGGGGCACGTGGCCGCGCCCGGTTCGCCGGGCGCGCTGTCCCCTGTGCGGGGGACACGTGTCGAACGTCCAGGCGGGTCAGACGGCCTCGGGGTCCTGCCGGATCCTTTGTGCGCGGTTGGGCCTTCGTGGGCCGAGCACTGTTTGGGCCCGGATTCGGGGCCCGAATGATTCGGGCGCCCGAATCCGGGACATATTGGGAATTATCCCAATTGTTTGGATGGGCCTTTAAATAGGCCTTCACCCCCCTCTCTTCTCTAGCGTTTTTCGAGTGATAGAGAGAGAACCAGAGGGAGACCATTGTAGAGATTTTGTTCCCCCCTTGATTTTACATCTCGTGGTGCGTTCTCAGATTTTTTGGAAGCTCGACAATGGCGATCCGGATTTTACAGTGTGCCTCGGTTTTCCCCCATTTTCGGCCCGTTATCGTCGCATTTCAGTCCGAGGAGTCCCCTGCGCAGTACAGGAGTCCTTTTTCGACGATTTCTTCGCCGGTGTGTTCCTGAGAGGTAGGGCTTCGTTTTCTGTGTTGGTGGTTTCTCTGGATTCCGATTCCTTGGCACGATTCCCGAGGTGTTTTGACCCCCTCTTTTGCTGTTTGGATTTTTGGACAGCGGCAACTTCAACGAATTATTTCTTGACGTAGGAATATCAGATCGAGGCGATTTAACAGTCGATTTTGGGCTACCTTTCGCGAGGAACGCAACCGTGATTTTTCTGGGATTTTGGAGCTCGGGACAGAGGTGAAATTCCTCGTTTTGCGTGCTGATTATAAAAACAGCAAATCTGTTTTGGGACTTGTAATTTTTACACCGTGTGCGGTTGTGTGATGTTGTAGGACGCTGTTTTCGGCAAACTGTATTTTTAGAGGACAGCGGACAGCGGGATATTTCTTCGGGTGTTGTGCACGCTTTTCGAGGTGGGTGGTTGTGTTTCCCTCTTTGTTGACATGCGCACTAGGAGTATTAGAGTTCCCCAATTATAAATGTGACAACTAGCTGTTAGCATATGAACTTGATGCAATGCCCCGTAATTTAATTGATAACCTCTATGTGATAAATCTGGGACAATTATGTTGGACAATTGCTGTATCTTAACCCCGCATGCAAACAAGTACCACATTAATATTTTAAAATAACTCTTTCCAATAAACCATAGCCACTTTTCTAATGTTTTTAAAAGGATAATTGCATGCTTATTTGGACACCTAGTTAGGCCACTATTTACTGCTGCACTATGTTATTGGACTTGACTTAGAAGAAAACATGTTTTATCGTTCTTCTTTTCTATCGATGCATGATGCTCGCGTCTGATTGGGATTTTGGGATAGTGCAGTCAGGACCTTGAGTTTGGGACAGTTTAGACTAGTCTTGGGGATTGTGGGGCATAGTGGCAACCGCGGACGTTAGGCGGTTGGCCAGATGTTCTTACCTTATCAGATTGGGAATTATGGGTTCAGCGGTGACCGCGGATTTTGGGCGGTCGACCGGATATTATTATCACATCAGATTGGGGATCGGGATTGCATTAGTGGATGGAGTTTCCTACTTTGATCATAGTCATGATCCAGTCCTGCTATTGTGAGACACTGGTTACAGAGATGCTTGATACAGAGATACTTTACTCGTGTGGGTCGCTCCCCTCGAGTGCCACTCCGGAGTAGGCTTTTTGACCGTGATGGGTGCCGGTTAGTTGGTGAGTTGTGAGTGATGACAGAGCAGGCAGTGCCAGTGCTTTCTGGCTTTTCTGATTGGGTTTTCTTTGGGCGGTTAGCCTTATAGTTGCATGCATACAGATATCTTTTTGGCACTGCATTTAGAGGCATTGTAGTTGTAGTTTATTTTTCAGCAGCCTTTATCGCTTACTACTGTTCCCTCCTTTTTGCCTCTTTATTCCTAGTGGGTGCGTCAGCATTAGAGGTTTTACCCACTAGGGGAGGCTACTGGTCTATCTAGTAGTTCTCACCCCCATTGTTGTTTTCTGTCCTTTTCCCCTTTGTTTTGCAGAGTCGTCTGTGGGAGCTGCTGGGCCTTCAGCGGCAGATCGAGGTAAGAGGATCGCCGACTAGCTAGATCATCTACCCTGGGCGAGAGATTAGCTAGGCTTTTATTATACCCCTTTTTGTATCTCAGATTTCAGTAGTTTACTTTTGGGTCTGGCTTTGACCAGCTGGTTGTATATTTATGGTGAGATGGAAGTTTATTGTACTTTTATTCAGCTTTTACTTTATTTCAGTCTGAGATTACTTGTAGTTCTTTTAGTTCAGCTCTGTTTATGCTCTTTTATTGTATATTATTTATCTGAGCAGGTTACCAGCGCTTCGTGTACATGGAAAATTCTGTGTGCACGGCGGATCTGTTGGCGAGCCCGAATTCTGGTTTACACCCGGAGCGTGACACTTAGGGTTTTGTGTGCGCCCGAACTTTCTCACATCTAGGAATCTCCAAACATGAAGAAGAAGACCCGAGGCCTATAAATTATAATTCTATTATTATTCAATTTGTGCTGTAGCCAACATGCAGTGGACAATCCGGCCATCATCAAAGCACAAAGAACCATCAGGAAACTCCATCACATGCTATGCTTCGGATGCATATTGTCTCGTTTAATTTATAAAAATAAACATATCAATAATAAATATATTTTATAAAATTTAAATTTGTATATTTATAATAATAACAATTGTAAATATATTTCTATGAATAATATAAAAATATATTTTATCATAAAAAAATAATTTTGATTAGTGAAGCAGATAAATTAAATTTTTTATTTTTCTGATATTATAATTTTATTAAGATGAAATATTTTAAAAAAGTATTTTTTCACAATTTTAATAATTAAGAAATTAAAATATTTGTGATGATAAAATTGATATTTTATTTAAATTTTATTAAAAAAATAAATAGGAAATTAAGGATAGCAAATCAAAAGATTAAATATATACGTTACTGAATTTTTTTTTAAAATAAATATAAAATTTAAATTTTATAAAAATATATTTATTATTTAATATGTAAAAAAAAAAAAAAAAAAAAAAAAAAAAAAAAAAAAAAAAAACCCCTTGTATAAAATTATTTAATTTTACTGCAAAAGTCAAAACGAGACGATCAACTAAACCCGGCTAGTGGCAGGCATGAAATGAGTATGTCACAATTCACATCTTCCCTCTCCTAATCCAAACCACGTCGTGACTTTCCACTCAAAGCAGCTTCCGACTACTTTTCCGAATCCTGGCCGACAGGCCCGTCACGTACGGGCTTCAAACTCGCCAGCTAATTATTGTCACTATTGACAGCCCGCGGTAGCAATTAATCTGAGACGAAGAGGAGAGCGGAGAGCCCCCAACCAAATGGTGGCCGTGTTCAACAAAGAGCTCCTGAGCTGGTACCTTATCACCCTCAAGCTCAAGGAGACCGTGGAGGCCAATTTGTCGAAATCCAGTGCTCCCACCACCCCGACCTCGGATCTCGGCGCTCGCCCCCAACCCCTCCTCCTCCTCACGCAGGGACAGGGCGGCGAGCGATCCCCCTCGGCCCAGATCGTCCGATCCCCAACTCCAGACCCCGACTCGGAATGGGTGATCTCGATCCGGGAGAAGCTGGAGCACGCCCGGAAAGTAGACTCGGCCTGCCCCTGGGCCAAGCTCTCCATCTACCGCGTGCCCAAGTCCCTCCGCGAGGGCGACGAGAAGTCCTACGTCCCCCAGGTCGTCTCCCTCGGCCCCTTCCACCACGGCCGCCGCCGCCTCCGCGACATGGAGCCCCACAAGTGGCGCGCCCTCCACTGCGTCCTCAAGCGCACCGGCCACGACGTCCGCGCTTACCTCGACGCCGTCCTCCCCCTCGAGGACCGCGTCCGCGCCTGCTACGAGGGCGGCGTCCGCCTCCCGTCGAAGGAGCTCGTACTGTCCCTGGTGCTCGACGGGACCTTCGCCCTGGAGCTCTTCCGCGGCGCCGCGGGCGAGGGGTTCGCCGCGCTGGGCCACTCGCGGCTCGACCCCGTGTTCGCGATGCGCGGGGCGATGCACTCCGTGCAGCGCGACATGATCATGCTGGAGAACCAGATCCCGCTCTTCATCCTCGACCGCCTGCTCGGCGTCCAGGCCGGCCGCCCCGACCAGATCGGCGTCGTGGCCCCGCTCGCCGTCCGCTTCTTCGACCCCCTCATGCCCACCGACGAGCCCTTCCGCCAGAGCGACCGCAACCGGATCGTGTCCTCCGTCTGCAGTGCTACCGCCCCCGCCGAATTCGACCCGCTGTCGGACTCGGGCCTCCACTGCCTGGACGTGTTCCGGCAAAGCCTCCTCCGCACGAGGCCGCAGCTGGCCCCGCCTCGCCCCTGGCACAAGCGCTGGTCCCAGACGCGCCGCGTCGCCGACAAGCGCCGCCAGCAGCTGATACACTGCGTGTCAGAGCTCCGCGAGGCCGGCATCCGGTGCCGGCGCCGCAAGACCGACCGATTTTGGGACATCGTCTTCGAGGATGGCGTGCTCCGCATCCCCCGCATCCTTATCCACGACGGTACCAAGTCTCTCTTCCTCAACCTCATCGCGTTCGAGCAGTGCCACATGGACACCACCAACAACATTACCTCCTATGTCATCTTCATGGACAACCTCATTAACTCCGGGGACGACGTCAGGTACCTCCACGACCGCGGCATCATCGAGCACTGGCTCGGCAACGACCGCGAGGTCGCCGACCTCTTCAGCCGGCTCTGCCAAGAGGTGGTGTTCGATATCAATGACAGCTACCTCTCGGGGCTCTCGGACCAGGTGAATCGCTACTACAACCATAGATGGAGCACCTGGACCGCGAGCTTGAAGCACAACTACTTCGGCAACCCCTGGGCTATCATCTCCCTGATCGCTGCCGTCGTTCTCTTGCTCCTCACTTTCACGCAGACATTCTACAGCGTCTACAGCTACTACGAGCCTATACAACATTAAGTACGTATTTGTTTCACTGGGAGGAAAAAAATTAATTTTTGGTTAAAGTGAATTACTTTCTTTATTTGGTTTATCATAAATTATTACGATTTAATATTTATTTCATCTAAAACATCTAAATTAATTTTGATCGCTTTATTAGCCGATGAAATCAAAATAAGGTAAAAAAAATATTTAGAAAATATACTTAAAATATAATTACATATTTAAAATATGATAAAATTTAGTTAGTTAAGTTTTAATATATCTTTAATTTAATTTGTATGTTTAAAATACGATAAAAATTAATTTATTAAATATTAATAATTTTTTAATTCAGAATTTTTTTTGTTGCATTATTATAATTTATATATTAAAAAAATAATACAATTATTTTAAATTTTCTTTTATAATTGTATAGAAATATAATTATATTATTTTTTATTTATTATATTATAATTTATAATTTATTAAGTTACAAAAGATATAATTAATAATATCATGTAGGAGGTAAGTTTACTAACGGTGTGCGGATTGAATAATTTTCGGTAAAACAAACCGACAATAATATTATGTGGGAGGTAAGTTTACTAGCGGTGTTGGGATTGAATAATTTTTGATGAAACAAACAGAATAAATAGAGAACCACACTTTTTACGTCATTCACTTCCTACCAAACAAACAATAGAACTGACAGAACTTCACTTCCACAGCTATCAAAATAAACAGCGGAAGTGAAGTAATTTTCACTCGAACTCTAGTTCAACCCAAAGTTCACTTCAATTCAAAGTTTATTTACGTCGAAACAAACAGACCCTAACTGACGTGGCAAAAAGTTGTTTCCCTCGTGTTTGTTCGTGTCTTGTCGATTGATTTCCTAAAACTAGCAGCGATTAGAACCGATTAATTTATTAGATTTTTCCCTTCCTTCTTTTATTTAATATTTAATTTTGTTGTGTGTATTGAATCGGAAAATTATGCGGACCCTTCATTTAGGGCACCCGCAAGGTAAACCAGCGCCCATTTATTTAACAAGTCACGCGATCCGTGCACTTGGGTTGAGCGTCCAAAAGGGAGTTCGGACGCCTGCTGGAATCATCCGAAATTTTTTTCGTATGCCAGCCGGGCAATTTGGACGCCTAAATGTTTATTCCTTCGTGCACCCGAGTTCTCGGGTAGAGCATCTGAAAAGGATTCGATCACTCGCCGGAACCCTTCGAAACTGTTTCGGACACCCAAATGCTCAAATGTTTATTCCCTCGCAACCTAAGCTCTCGGTTAGAACGCCTACTTGATCCGGGCGCTCGGCGAGGCTGTCCAAAATGGTTTTGGCACCCGAAAATATGTTTCGGGCGTCTAAAAGGTTTGAAACTCAAAATTAAAACTTTGTTTTAATTCAAATTGATTTCAACTCACACCAAACTCAACCTGCACTTCTTGTAGGGACCCGAAAACTCAGCTGGTGAAATAACCACAGTGGCAGCAGCAAGACGACATTCCTTTCGAGTGTCGAATGAGTCGGAGACGTTCGAGCGCAAAATGGGTGCGAAAACGGACTCGGAGCACTGAAATTGAAGTAAAATTGAAGTTCTACTAGTTTTGGGCGCCCTAAATAGGGTTCCGGGCGCCCTAAAATGCGTAACTGCTGCACTAGATGGTTGGTTTCGGGCGCCCTAGTGTTACTATAGCAATCATGAAGCTGTTAGGCTCTCTTTGTGATCTCCGCCAATTTTTGACACGTGGCACGAATCCTCTACCCCTTGTCTTCAAGCATGGTGCATGATCTGTGGTGGGACTCATCGTCTGCACCAGTGTGAGTATCCCGAGGTGAGATGCTTCAAGTGTGGCTAGCCGGGTCATATGTCGACTGACTGCAATGGGGGAGCACAACCAGCTCCGCCTACAGCTTCGGTATCATTCCACCCTAGGCAGCATCCGGGGATAGCATTTGTGTAACGCCCCGGGATCGAAACTGCGACCCGGGCCCGCCAACAGATCCGCCGCCCATACGGGAAGCCCCGTATAGACGAAGCGTCTAACCTGCAAAAGATAATACTACAACTATGCAAATATCAGAGCTGTAAAATAAACTACTGAAACAAGAAAATAAAACTCCAAATAGTACAAGTCTGAACCTCACAATACGTAATTCTCTCAAAAGTAAAACTCTCAAAAGTAACTAACTACTAAAATCCGGCAGACTGTACTACAAGCTCCAAAAGGGTACCACTATACTCCAAGGACGGGTAGGAAACTAGCTCGTGACTCCCTTACCTCGATCAGAACCAGAAGGATCAGTAACTCCTACAGAAGACTCTGCAAAACAAAGGAGAGGAAAGAGGAAGGGGGGAAAGAACCCCCAGCGGGTGTGAGAACTACACCAACACGTAGTTCTCAGTGGGTACCGCCACCAAGCCCGACGGTCTGCCCGCTAAGTGTCACGCCCCGGGTGTAAACCGGAACCCGGGCCCGTCTACAGATCCGCCGTGCACACGGTATTTCCCGCGTACACGAAGCGCCAAACCTGCTCAGATAAAAGATAATAATAAAAGAGCAATAAAAACAGAGCTGAACTAAAACTAATACACCTCAGACTAAAGCTGGAAATAAAATACAATACATCTGTATAAATGATACATCAGTCTCTCCCAGCTCATCAAAAATAAATACAACCTGCTGGCAAAAGCCAGTCCCAAATGTAAAAGTACAACCGTCTGAGGAAACATGGGTACACCAACAGTCCAGCTAACCCACTCATCCTGCCTCGAGATCTATCTACTCAGCCGTCCTCTCTCCTCGACCCGCCGCTGAAAGCCCAGCAGCACCCGCAGAAGACACTGCAAAACAAGGGAGAAGAAAAAGAGGAAAGAAGAATGGGGGTGAGAACTACTAATAAACCAGTAGCCTCCCCTAGTGGGTAAAACCTCAAACTCTGACGCACCCACTAGGTCTACCAGAGGCAAAAAGGAAAGAAGAGTGGTAAGAAAATAATGACTGCTGAAGAAAGAAAACTACCACTACTATGCCTCTAAAATACAGTCCTAAACTGGAATAACCGTATGCAACAGTAACCAACCGTCCCAGATGAACCCAATCTGTACCGCCCTCATCATCGGGCAAGTAAGCCGCGCCGATGTGATAGCAAAACCGTCAATAACTGCCTGGCCCCGGCCTCCGGAGGGGATCTCGAGGGGAGCGACCCACACGAGGAAAGCATCACCTGGCAATAACCGCGCCGGTGCGATAAGTATCAAAAGCAGGACTGGATCACAACTATAAAGCCCAAGTGGAACACACCCCTCCACTAAAAGAAACTGATCCCCACTCTGATGTATAAGTACACATACGGTCAACCGCCCAATATCCGCGGTTGCCGCAATACCCACAGTCAACAACCAAGCCCAACGACCGACACCCGGTCAACCGCCCAATATCCGCGGTCACCGAAATATCCCACAATCACAATCATGTCCCACATCCGACATCCGGTCAACCGCCTATTATCCGCGGTAGCCGCAATAACCCCCAATCAAAAATCGGGTAAAATAATCCGTATCCGGTCAACCGCCTACTATCCGCGGTAGCCGCAATACCCCACAACCCATAATCAAACACAACCTGTCACCGACCCTCAGGTCTCCGCTACACTATCCCAAACCCCTGCTCGAACCCGAGCAACCAGACTCAAAGGTCTAAATAAGAAGGAGAAAAGGAAACAAACATGGTTTCTCCTAAGTCAAGTCTAAAAATGATAGTGCAGCAATAAAAAGTGGCCTATCTAAATGACCATACAGGCATGCATATGTCCTCAAGAGCGATAAAAGAAAGTGTGACAAATAGTGGTTCCACATGTGTATCAATTAATAGCTCCGCATAGATATAACCATCATGCTAAAATATTATCCATCCACACATGTCAATAATCCGTGTTCCATAATAGAGCATTACTATCCACCTATGCATGTCATAAAATCCTCAAATAGTGCCAACCATCAAGGTAATTAATTATCCCGATTTAAGATTCAATTCCACATGCAAAGTTAACCGCTAACATAGCCAACCATATGTCCAAACAAGCATGCATAAGTTCCATCCCCACTTGTTAATCGATAATCCTAACATAAGGAGATCACTCTAATAATCCTAGTGAGCATGTCAAAGTAGAGGTAAGCAACAACCACCCACCTCGATCGCTAATTCCAAGTCCAAAATGAAATCCACGCTCGGTCCAAACAGTTACCACAACACTGCACAACATACCCCAAAAGAGCATACATAATTTAAACATACAATGTTCACAAAATCTGTCCAAAACTCATCAGTCCAAAGTTGCCCTATTTTCACCTGCGAAAAATGCCCGAAAAAATCCAAGATAAATACTGCCACGATCCTCGCGACGAACCCGTCGAAACGAGTACCTGCACGCTCAAAACCGAGTTTCGGGCATCAAGATAAAAATCCGACAAGGTGACCCTCTCAAAAATAATCCTGTACAAAATCTGTAGCAATAATTTCTGTACACAGAGATTTTTCACCTTCGAAAAATATTCAAAAAAATCTGAGAAAAATCCAGGAGATTCCTTGCGAAATGTAGATAAAAAACGCCTTTTGAATCACCCAATCCGATGCCTGTGAGCGAAGATATCGCAGAAACACGGTGGCGCTGTCCAAAACTCCGCCCAAGAAAATGAGGTCACAAGATGATCCGAAAAACCCATGAAAAGCTCAGAATGGGAAAAACCAGTAAACATGGGAAACGTAGCCCTACCTGTCATGAAGAAGATGGCGCAAGAATTGCTGGAAAATACTGCCGGGGTAGCTCGGGAGAGTCCATGCACTGAAATGCGACGAAGGGGACCACAAATGAACAAGCGTCGCGCCGCGCCATAAAAATAGAAACCTTGGGATGCGTGCCGCAGAAAAATCTAGAAATCTGCAGATGGAACCAGCTCTGGGAGAGGAGGATTTCTTGTGAAGGTCGCACTGTGAAAAGAAGAACAGGGAAGGAGCTCTCTGCAGTTGAACTCGGCCTATTTATATGCTGGAAGGAACAAATCGGAAAATGACACTTTTGTCCCAATTTCCGGGCGCCCGGACTTTTCGGGCCGCTACAGTGTTGGGCCCGGCCCAACACTGTGCGGGCCCGAATCGCTCCCGGGCCTCCACGACACCCACAAAATAGGCGACAGCCGATGCCGCCACTAACCTCGTGCCACGTGGCCCACCGAGAGGCCGACGCGTGGCGCGCCCACGCGCGGGAAAACGCCGACCGCCCCACGTGCGCGCTGCGCCCGCCGCCTGTGCCACCTGCCAGGCCCGCATCCCGAGGCCGCCCCCCGCCTGCACCGTGAACCGCGCGCATGTGGACCGCCCAACCAGTCGCCGCCACGTGTCCACCCCGGTCCATACACCGGCCGCACCACTCCGTGAACCGCGTCCACTGAACCGACCCTATCACAAGATGCCACGTGTCCCACGTGCTCCCGTGCGCCGCGCGCCTGCCCGTGCGCCCGCGCGCCTGCTCGCGCGCTGCCCGCGCCCGCGCGCTGCTCGCGACCGCTCCGCCTCCTGCCCGAGCCCATCCGCCGCGCTCCGCCGCCGCCGCCGCCGCTGCCGCCGTTGCCCGCCGCTGCCGCCGGCTGCCGGAATCACTGTTCCGGCATGAACAGTAACCGGCTGCGCAAAATATCAAGTAGGTAGTCCATTTTGACCGGTTTCGCGCGCTGAATCCGAATTTGATGCCCGTTTTGCCAAATTCCAACTCTAAAAATTGCCAAATGCTCCCAGAAAGGTGTTCTTAGCCCAAATTTTGCGCTGAGCCCAATTTTAATATCCATTTCGTGCGAGAACATTTCTAAACACTCAACGGGGTCCTCCGATCACTCACGTGATCCATTTTAAGCCTGAAGTCCCACACTTGTGTCCAAATTGCGCACAATCACCACCGACACACCACGTAGGCCTCCTGAAGCCACCCAATGCACTGCAACAACTCTGCGGAGATCCAGGTCATCACATCCTCCCCCACTAAAAGAAAGTTTCGTCCTCGAAACTAAAGTTATTCCTCAATCCGGAACCTCAACCAAGTAGAGGGGTAAATATCCAATTACCCACCACTTAAGCTCCCAAAGCTGTCTAATACCTCCTCCAGAGACGCGATGCAATCCTCGGGTCTCTAACTAGAACAAAATAGAGGCGGGCACTCAGGAAAAACCGCACCACCTCATCCAAGTAGTCCGTATCGGTACAAGCATCTGCTCCTCCCAGGGCCTTAGATAATCCAACCACAAGTTCATCGGCACACACAAGCTCGACCCAAGTACCTCTGTACTCCCGAGGTATCCAATATAAGTCCCCCAACTGATCCCGTAGCCTCTGATCTCTATTCCAAAACCGTCGGGATGTAGAAGCAATTCCCTAACTCTCCGGCATCAACACCCAACCATATGCAGTCGAGAAAACCTGCTTACAAATCCACCTTCAGGAAGACCCGGGACCCTTACAACTGGTAAATCAAATCCTCCATGCTCGACAAGGGTGCTAGCTCTAGATGGTAACTTCATCTAATTCCCGGGGATCCACGCAAAGCCGAAGTGAACCAACCTTCCACAACTCGAATAGCACCGGCGCCCCCAAAGGCGACACACTTGGTCTGACAAAATTCTCTATCCATCGAATCCCGGAGTCGTGTCCTCAACTCTCAAACTAGTGACATGCTAGACAACTCCGATAGGAGAACAGCCGGGAACTCTCAACCAAAGGGGGTATCCCCGAGTCCCGCGCCGCCGCAGGTCCCTCAACCACACCAGCCAAAAAGGTTACTCATCCACTGCAAAACATCCGCCTCGCCCACGAAGTCAAAACTATAGAGGCGAAGATAACCCTCAAGCAACCCAGGTACACCAACACCTCCGGGCCTGGCTCAAGAAAACTGTCTTTGCGGCATAATCAACCGCCGCGAAAGAAAAACTGAACCAGCCAGCCCAACGGGTACCACAACAACATCCCGCAGCTGAGTCAAGACCATCAGGTCTACCGGCAAATTCCAGGACTCAAGCTGCACCGGGCAGGACCAACAACTCTCCTCCACGTGCCAAGCGCGATCGGGAAAATAAGCCTCCCGTGCACGTGGTGACCCTCCTACCCTTACCCAAGCAACAAGCAAAAGCATTACCCACCAAGAAGGGAATACTCTCGTATCAAAAGATACGAAATCAAGAGCCCGAACAACTCAAACCTACCACCACACTGACCACTGTAACCTATGTGCTCTGACAGTCTCAAAAATCCACTATCCTGGAAAAAGAAACCGGAATGCCTCATCCGACTGATCTGTCCTCCATCACCCGGCGCCAAGCGCCTCAATCAAAACTCACCTCAGGCGGCAAATCCCAATCCAAAGGAACTACAATGCCACGCTCCATACCCGCGCCTACTCCAATGAGGCGTCCCTAATCCGTAATGGAGGGACCCAACGAGTAACAAGGTATCTTGGCGCGATCCACACTCAGACACTCATATCCTATGCGCCCCGTCCCTCTACACATGGAGCGTGCAGTTCAGCAACTGCGCTAACTCTTGACACAAAAGGCTTTCAAGTACTCTCTATCCCCCACCGAACAAGACTCTGCCTCCAAGGGCTCCATACTCAATCCCACGAATCGGAATGACTCATCCGCCAAAACTGGCTCACTCGATCAAAGCAATCCCACAGCTTACCCGCTGTCAACTATCCACCCTGCCTCGGTGCTCCAACACTAAACGTCGGCACGGAGGGGGCTACTCGCTACTCCGACAACTGTGCCACTGCGCTGATCCGACAACTGTGTCACTGCCCCGACAACTGTGTCACTGCGCTGATCCGACAACTGTGTCAATGCGCTGATCCGACAACTGTGTCAATGCGCTGATCCGACAACTGTGTCACTGCTCTCCGCTGATCTGTCCCCCAACACTACTACCCTTCGGGTCCGGAGCTCTCAGACCCCAATCTGGGTATCCGGCCCGAAACAACCAGCTCAGACCCAACTGCCGCACCAAGGTGCACCCGGGTCAGGGCCCAACGTCGGGGAGACACCGCTCACCACGACAAAACCGCAAATCAGCACACCCCAAACACTCGACCCAATCTAGCGAAAGTCAAAGATATCCCTCTATTTTTGTAACTTTATGTTGTCTGCAGCCAACATAACTGTCCCACAAAAATAGGGTATGTCGATCCCTCTTCACTCACAGGAAGAGTCAAATAAATAAATCACCGACTTTCGCAAAATGTCGCGTCTCTCACGCACTAACATCCTAGGGTCCGCCCAAAAGCCTAGGGTTTCCTAAGTCCCAACTGACCTATCCCTAAGCTCTGATACCAACTAATCTGTCAAGCCCCGGGTGTAAACCGGAACCCGGGCCCGTCTACAGATCCGCCGTGCACACGGTATTTCCCGCGTACACGAAGCACCCAAACCTGCTCAGATATAAGAGATAATAATAAAAGAGCAATAAAAACAGAGCTGAACTAAAACTAATACATCTCAGACTAAAGCTGGAAATAAAATACAATACATCTGTATAAATGATACATCAGTCTCTCCCGGCTCACCAAAAATAAATATAACCTGCTGGCAAAAGCCAGTCCCAAATGTAAAAGTACAACCGTCTAAGGAAACATGGGTACACCAACAGTCCAGCTAACCCGCTCGTCCTGCCTCGAGATCTATCTACTCAGCCGTCCTCTCTCCTCGACCCGCCGCTGAAAGCCCAGCAGCACCCGCAGAAGACACTGCAAAACAAGGGAGAAGAAAAAGAGGAAAGAAGAATGGGGGTGAGAACTACAAATAAACCAGTAGCCTCCCCTAGTGGGTAAAACCTCAAACTCTGACGCACCCACTAGGTCTACCAGAGGCAAAAGAAAAGAAGAGTGGTAAGAAAATAATGACTGCTGAAGAAAGAAAACTACCACTACTATGCCTCTAAAATACAGTCCTAAACTGGAATAACCGTATGCAACAGTAACCAACCGTCCCAGATGAACCCAATCTGTACCGCCCTCATCATCGGGCAAGTAAGCCGCGCCGATGTGATAGCAAAACTCCTGCTGCCGCCCTCATCATCGGGCAAATAAGCCGCGCCGATGTGATAGCAAAACCGTCAATAACTGCCTGGCCCCGGCCTCCGGAGGGGATCTCGAGGGGAGCGACCCACATGAGGAAAGCATCACCGGGCAATAACCGCGCCGGTGCGGTAAGTATCAAAAGCAGTACTGGATCACAACTATAAAGCCCCAGTGGAACACACCCCTCCACTAAAAGAAACTGATCCCCACTCTGATGCATAAGTACACATACGGTCAACCGCCCAATATCCGCGTTTGCCGCAATACCCACAGTCAACAACCAAGCCCAACGACCGACACCCGGTCAACCGCCCATATTCGCTGTGAAGATCCGGATCTTCATGGTCATTACAGTGTGATCGACAGCTTTTGGAGGCCTATTTCTGTGAATAGTGTTGATTGCGCGCAAATCGGACCCCGGAAACGGACTCAGTGCGAGAAATGGATCAAGATTGCTTAATTGGAAATTTCGTCCAAAAATGGAAGTGGTTTCGCGCAAAACGGACACCGTATTTGGATTCAGCGCGGAAAAACGAGCAAAACGGCTATATGGTTGCATTATTTGGAATTTTGGACCTCGGAATTGGACTCAGCACGCGAAAACAGCAAAAAGAGGCATTTTTGGAGCTTTTTGGATCATTTTAAGGCGGCCGGTCCATGGATTGGGCGTGCACCAGGCGTAGCGACTCGGGGGGAACGCCAGCTGTTGGCGCAGGAGAGGCCCGCCTGGGCCACGCGGCACGCCCACGCGGCGCGCCGCTGGCGCGACGCGCGTCCCTGTGCGGGACGCGTGTCGCCGCCCCAGTGGCGGGCGCTACGGGCAACGTGGCCCCATCCGGGCCATCCGCCCGGGGGCGGGGCGCCCGGATGGGCGCCACGTGCCCCCGCTGGCGCGGGGCTGGGCCGGGAGCCGGGCCCTGCCCAGCACTGTGCACCGCACAGGGAATTCCCCCTTTGGTTCTCTCCCTTTTATTCTTCTTCCTCCCCTATTTATGAGCTTCCTCCTCCTCCTTCTCCCTCTTTTGATGCTTCCAACCTTGGGACTTTTACAAGGGACTCTTCTGCAACTCTCCTTCATCTTCATCAGCAAAGAAATGGATTATAGAGGCTTTATCACCATCATCTTCTCCATGAGGCAAGCACCACCATTGCTGCAGTTTGTGAACCTTTCCGTCGCGTTTTAGTGGAAAAATTCCCCAGGACTCATCCCTTAAAGTTTTGAGCTCATTTTTGGTTCTACGTTTTCACAAGAGGTAAGGCTACAATCTTTGTATTCAACTCTCCCCCCAGATCTCATGTTTTTACAGAGTTTTAAGACCATCTTTGGGACCCTTCATTTCAGTCTGGAATCCTGAACAGTCCTCAGTGTTTTGGCCTTTCTGGGCAGTAGGATGGGAATTTTTGGATGATTTTTGCGGGGAAATTTTCAGGACTCGAGGATCTACAATATTGGTATGTATCATTTTCCCCAGATCTGACTTTTTAATAGGGTTTACGCATGATCTTTAGAGCACCTTGCTGCAGTCAGGTACAGATTGAACTTGGTGGATAGTTCAAAGTGTTTATGGATTTTCTCCTTCATCCGAGCATGAAAATTGGAGTTCTTTAGCTCAATTTGTATCTACTCTCGACAAGGAATCCAATGGTACCTCTCTTGTAGGATTTAGAGCACGTTTGGTTAGGTAACTTTAATGATCTTTCCAAGTGCGATTATATGGTTTACTGCAGTCCCTGTTTTAGTTTTGATTTGAGCAATGCACCTTGGAATGCAGATAACTTTGTGGATATAAGGTCTTTTTCATAAATTCAAGTTGGGACTTCTTCTTAACTTCAAGGTGAGAAAATTCTCTTTGTGATCTATGGATGAATCCCTTTA
>CM054938.1:6646065-6710874 GCA_029168755.2 Tillandsia fasciculata | reverse complement strand
TTAATTTATAAAAATAAACATAAATCAATCAATCGAAATATATTTTATAAAAATTTAAAATTTGTATATTATAAGTAATAATAACAATTTACAGTAAAAAATATTTCTATGAATAATTAAAAATAATATTTTCTACCTAAAAAAATAATTTTGATTAGTGAAGCAGATAAATTAAATTTTTTATTTTTCTGATATTATAATTTTATTAAGATGAAATATTTTAAAAAAGTATTTTTTCACAATTTTAATAATTAAGAAATTAAAAATATTTGTGATGATAAAATTGATATTTTATTTAAATTTTATTAAAAAAATAAATAGGAAATTAAGGATAGCAAATCAAAAGATTAAATATATACGTTACTGAATTTTTTTTTAAAATAAATATAAAATTTAAATTTTATAAAAATATATTTATTATTTAATATGTAAAAAAAAAAAAAAAAAAAAAAAAAAAAAAAAAAAAAAAAAACCCCTTGTATAAAATTATTTAATTTTACTGCAAAAGTCAAAACGAGACGATCAACTAAACCCGGCTAGTGGCAGGCATGAAATGAGTATGTCACAATTCACATCTTCCCTCTCCTAATCCAAACCACGTCGTGACTTTCCACTCAAAGCAGCTTCCGACTACTTTTCCGAATCCTGGCCGACAGGCCCGTCACGTACGGGCTTCAAACTCGCCAGCTAATTATTGTCACTATTGACAGCCCGCGGTAGCAATTAATCTGAGACGAAGAGGAGAGCGGAGAGCCCCCAACCAAATGGTGGCCGTGTTCAACAAAGAGCTCCTGAGCTGGTACCTTATCACCCTCAAGCTCAAGGAGACCGTGGAGGCCAATTTGTCGAAATCCAGTGCTCCCACCACCCCGACCTCGGATCTCGGCGCTCGCCCCCAACCCCTCCTCCTCCTCACGCAGGGACAGGGCGGCGAGCGATCCCCCTCGGCCCAGATCGTCCGATCCCCAACTCCAGACCCCGACTCGGAATGGGTGATCTCGATCCGGGAGAAGCTGGAGCACGCCCGGAAAGTAGACTCGGCCTGCCCCTGGGCCAAGCTCTCCATCTACCGCGTGCCCAAGTCCCTCCGCGAGGGCGACGAGAAGTCCTACGTCCCCCAGGTCGTCTCCCTCGGCCCCTTCCACCACGGCCGCCGCCGCCTCCGCGACATGGAGCCCCACAAGTGGCGCGCCCTCCACTGCGTCCTCAAGCGCACCGGCCACGACGTCCGCGCTTACCTCGACGCCGTCCTCCCCCTCGAGGACCGCGTCCGCGCCTGCTACGAGGGCGGCGTCCGCCTCCCGTCGAAGGAGCTCGTACTGTCCCTGGTGCTCGACGGGACCTTCGCCCTGGAGCTCTTCCGCGGCGCCGCGGGCGAGGGGTTCGCCGCGCTGGGCCACTCGCGGCTCGACCCCGTGTTCGCGATGCGCGGGGCGATGCACTCCGTGCAGCGCGACATGATCATGCTGGAGAACCAGATCCCGCTCTTCATCCTCGACCGCCTGCTCGGCGTCCAGGCCGGCCGCCCCGACCAGATCGGCGTCGTGGCCCCGCTCGCCGTCCGCTTCTTCGACCCCCTCATGCCCACCGACGAGCCCTTCCGCCAGAGCGACCGCAACCGGATCGTGTCCTCCGTCTGCAGTGCTACCGCCCCCGCCGAATTCGACCCGCTGTCGGACTCGGGCCTCCACTGCCTGGACGTGTTCCGGCAAAGCCTCCTCCGCACGAGGCCGCAGCTGGCCCCGCCTCGCCCCTGGCACAAGCGCTGGTCCCAGACGCGCCGCGTCGCCGACAAGCGCCGCCAGCAGCTGATACACTGCGTGTCAGAGCTCCGCGAGGCCGGCATCCGGTGCCGGCGCCGCAAGACCGACCGATTTTGGGACATCGTCTTCGAGGATGGCGTGCTCCGCATCCCCCGCATCCTTATCCACGACGGTACCAAGTCTCTCTTCCTCAACCTCATCGCGTTCGAGCAGTGCCACATGGACACCACCAACAACATTACCTCCTATGTCATCTTCATGGACAACCTCATTAACTCCGGGGACGACGTCAGGTACCTCCACGACCGCGGCATCATCGAGCACTGGCTCGGCAACGACCGCGAGGTCGCCGACCTCTTCAGCCGGCTCTGCCAAGAGGTGGTGTTCGATATCAATGACAGCTACCTCTCGGGGCTCTCGGACCAGGTGAATCGCTACTACAACCATAGATGGAGCACCTGGACCGCGAGCTTGAAGCACAACTACTTCGGCAACCCCTGGGCTATCATCTCCCTGATCGCTGCCGTCGTTCTCTTGCTCCTCACTTTCACGCAGACATTCTACAGCGTCTACAGCTACTACGAGCCTATACAACATTAAGTACGTATTTGTTTCACTGGGAGGAAAAAAATTAATTTTTGGTTAAAGTGAATTACTTTCTTTATTTGGTTTATCATAAATTATTACGATTTAATATTTATTTCATCTAAAACATCTAAATTAATTTTGATCGCTTTATTAGCCGATGAAATCAAAATAAGGTAAAAAAAATATTTAGAAAATATACTTAAAATATAATTACATATTTAAAATATGATAAAATTTAGTTAGTTAAGTTTTAATATATCTTTAATTTAATTTGTATGTTTAAAATACGATAAAAATTAATTTATTAAATATTAATAATTTTTTAATTCAGAATTTTTTTTGTTGCATTATTATAATTTATATATTAAAAAAATAATACAATTATTTTAAATTTTCTTTTATAATTGTATAGAAATATAATTATATTATTTTTTATTTATTATATTATAATTTATAATTTATTAAGTTACAAAAGATATAATTAATAATATCATGTAGGAGGTAAGTTTACTAACGGTGTGCGGATTGAATAATTTTCGGTAAAACAAACCGACAATAATATTATGTGGGAGGTAAGTTTACTAGCGGTGTTGGGATTGAATAATTTTTGATGAAACAAACAGAATAAATAGAGAACCACACTTTTTACGTCATTCACTTCCTACCAAACAAACAATAGAACTGACAGAACTTCACTTCCACAGCTATCAAAATAAACAGCGGAAGTGAAGTAATTTTCACTCGAACTCTAGTTCAACCCAAAGTTCACTTCAATTCAAAGTTTATTTACGTCGAAACAAACAGACCCTAACTGACGTGGCAAAAAGTTGTTTCCCTCGTGTTTGTTCGTGTCTTGTCGATTGATTTCCTAAAACTAGCAGCGATTAGAACCGATTAATTTATTAGATTTTTCCCTTCCTTCTTTTATTTAATATTTAATTTTGTTGTGTGTATTGAATCGGAAAATTATGCGGACCCTTCATTTAGGGCACCCGCAAGGTAAACCAGCGCCCATTTATTTAACAAGTCACGCGATCCGTGCACTTGGGTTGAGCGTCCAAAAGGGAGTTCGGACGCCTGCTGGAATCATCCGAAATTTTTTTCGTATGCCAGCCGGGCAATTTGGACGCCTAAATGTTTATTCCTTCGTGCACCCGAGTTCTCGGGTAGAGCATCTGAAAAGGATTCGATCACTCGCCGGAACCCTTCGAAACTGTTTCGGACACCCAAATGCTCAAATGTTTATTCCCTCGCAACCTAAGCTCTCGGTTAGAACGCCTACTTGATCCGGGCGCTCGGCGAGGCTGTCCAAAATGGTTTTGGCACCCGAAAATATGTTTCGGGCGTCTAAAAGGTTTGAAACTCAAAATTAAAACTTTGTTTTAATTCAAATTGATTTCAACTCACACCAAACTCAACCTGCACTTCTTGTAGGGACCCGAAAACTCAGCTGGTGAAATAACCACAGTGGCAGCAGCAAGACGACATTCCTTTCGAGTGTCGAATGAGTCGGAGACGTTCGAGCGCAAAATGGGTGCGAAAACGGACTCGGAGCACTGAAATTGAAGTAAAATTGAAGTTCTACTAGTTTTGGGTGCCCTAAATAGGGTTCCGGCGCCCTAAAATGCGTAACTGCTGCACTAGATGGTTGGTTTCGGGCGCCCTAGTGTTACTATAGCAATCATGAAGCTGTTAGGCTCTCTTTGTGATCTCCGCCAATTTTCGACACGTGGCACGAATCCTCTACCCCTTGTCTTCAAGCATGGTGCATGATCTGTGGTGGGACTCATCGTCTGCACCAGTGTGAGTATCCCGAGGTGAGATGCTTCAAGTGTGGCTAGCCGGGTCATATGTCGACTGACTGCAATGGGGGAGCACAACCAGCTCCGCCTACAGCTTCGGTATCATTCCACCCTAGGCAGCATCCGGGGATAGCATTTGTGTAACGCCCCGGGATCGAAACTGCGACCCGGGCCCGCCAACAGATCCGCCGCCCATACGGGAAGCCCCGTATAGACGAAGCGTCTAACCTGCAAAAGATAATACTACAACTATGCAAATATCAGAGCTGTAAAATAAACTACTGAAACAAGAAAATAAAACTCCAAATAGTACAAGTCTGAACCTCACAATACGTAATTCTCTCAAAAGTAAAACTCTCAAAAGTAACTAACTACTAAAATCCGGCAGACTGTACTACAAGCTCCAAAAAGGGTACCACTATACTCCAAGGACGGGTAGGAAACTAGCTCGTGACTCCCTTACCTCGATCAGAACCAGAAGGATCAGTAACTCCTACAGAAGACTCTGCAAAACAAAGGAGAGGAAAGAGGAAGGGGGGAAAGAACCCCCAGCGGGTGTGAGAACTACACCAACACGTAGTTCTCAGTGGGTACCGCCACCAAGCCCGACGGTCTGCCCGCTAAGTGTCACGCCCCGGGTGTAAACCGGAACCCGGGCCCGTCTACAGATCCGCCGTGCACACGGTATTTCCCGCGTACACGAAGCGCCAAACCTGCTCAGATAAAAGAGATAATAATAAAAGAGCAATAAAAACAGAGCTGAACTAAAACTAATACACCTCAGACTAAAGCTGGAAATAAAATACAATACATCTGTATAAATGATACATCAGTCTCTCCCAGCTCATCAAAAATAAATACAACCTGCTGGCAAAAGCCAGTCCCAAATGTAAAAGTACAACCGTCTGAGGAAACATGGGTACACCAACAGTCCAGCTAACCCGCTCATCCTGCCTCGAGATCTATCTACTTAGCCGTCCTCTCTCCTCGACCCGCCGCTGAAAGCCCAGCAGCACCCGCAGAAGACACTGCAAAACAAGGGAGAAGAAAAAGAAGAAAGAAGAATGGGGGTGAGAACTACTAATAAACCAGTAGCCTCCCCTAGTGGGTAAAACCTCAAACTCTGACGCACCCACTAGGTCTACCAGAGGCAAAAAGGAAAGAAGAGTGGTAAGAAAATAATGACTGCAGAAGAAAGAAAACTACCACTACTATGCCTCTAAAATACAGTCCTAAACTGGAATAACCGTATGCAACAGTAACCAACCGTCCCAGATGAACCCAATCTGTACCGCCCTCATCATCGGGCAAGTAAGCCGCGCCGATGTGATAGCAAAACCGTCAATAACTGCCTGGCCCCGGCCTCCGGAGGGGATCTCGAGGGGAGCGACCCACACGAGGAAAGCATCACCTGGCAATAACCGCGCCGGTGCGATAAGTATCAAAAGCAGGACTGGATCACAACTATAAAGCCCAAGTGGAACACACCCCTCCACTAAAAGAAACTGATCCCCACTCTGATGTATAAGTACACATACGGTCAACCGCCCAATATCCGCGGTTGCCGCAATACCCACAGTCAACAACCAAGCCCAACGACCGACACCCGGTCAACCGCCCAATATCCACGGTCACCGAAATATCCCACAATCACAATCATGTCCCACATCCGACATCCGGTCAACCGCCTATTATCCGCGGTAGCCGCAATAACCCCCAATCAAAAATTGGGTAAAATAATCCGTATCCGGTCAACCGCCTACTATCCGCGGTAGCCGCAATACCCCACAACCCATAATCAAACACAACCTGTCACCGACCCTCAGGTCTCCGCTACACTATCCCAAACCCCTGCTCGAACCCGAGCAACCAGACTCAAAGGTCTAAATAAGAAGGAGAAAAGGAAACAAACATGGTTTCTCCTAAGTCAAGTCCAAAAATGATAGTGCAGCAATAAAAAGTGGCCTATCTAAATGACCATACAGGCATGCATATGTTCTCAAGAGCGATAAAAGAAAGTGTGACAAATAGTGGTTCCACATGTGTATCAATTAATAGCTCCGCATAGATATAACCATCATGCTAAAATATTATCCATCCACACATGTCAATAATCCGTGTTCCATAATAGAGCATTACTATCCACCTATGCATGTCATAAAATCCTCAAATAGTGCCAACCATCAAGGTAATTAATTATCCCGATTTAAGATTCAATTCCACATGCAAAGTTAACCGCTAACATAGCCAACCATATGTCCAAACAAGCATGCATAAGTTCCATCCCCACTTGTTAATCGATAATCCTAACATAAGGAGATCACTCTAATAATCCTAGTGAGCATGTCAAAGTAGAGGTAAGCAACAACCACCCACCTCGATCGCTAATTCCAAGTCCAAAATGAAATCCACGCTCGGTCCAAACAGTTACCACAACACTGCACAACATACCCCAAAAGAGCATACATAATTTAAACATACAATGTTCACAAAATCTGTCCAAAACTCATCAGTCCAAAGTTGCCCTATTTTCACCTGCGAAAAATGCCCGAAAAAATCCAAGATAAATACTGCCACGATCCTCGCGACGAACCCGTCGAAACGAGTACCTGCACGCTCAAAACCGAGTTTCGGGCATCAAGATAAAAATCCGACAAGGTGACCCTCTCAAAAATAATCCTGTACAAAATCTGTAGCAATAATTTCTGTACACTGAGATTTTTCACCTTCAAAAAATATTCAAAAAAATCTGAGAAAAATCCAGGAGATTCCTTGCGAAATGTAGATAAAAAACGCCTTTTGAATCACCCAAATCCGATGCCTGTGAGCGAAGATATCGCAGAAACACGGTGGCGCTGTCCAAAACTCCGCCCAAGAAAATGAGGTCACAAGATGATCCGAAAAACCCATGAAAAGCTCAGAATGGGAAAAACCAGTAAACATGGGAAACGTAGCCCTACCTGTCATGAAGAAGATGGCGCAAGAATTGCTGGAAAATACTGCCGGGGTAGCTCGGGAGAGTCCATGCACTGAAATGCGACGAAGGGGACCACAAATGAACAAGCGTCGCGCCGCGCCATAAAAATAGAAACCTTGGGATGCGTGCCGCAGAAAAATCTGAAATCTGCAGATGGAACCAGCTCTGGGAGAGGAGGATTTCTTGTGAAGGTCGCACTGTGAAAAGAAGAACAGGGAAGGAGCTCTCTGCAGTTGAACTCGGCCTATTTATATGCTGGAAGGAACAAATCGGAAAATGACACTTTTGTCCCAATTTCCGGGCGCCCGGACTTTTCGGGCCGCTACAGTGTTGGGCCCGGCCCAACACTGTGCGGGCCCGAATCGCTCCCGGGCCTCCACGACACCCACAAAATAGGCGACAGCCGATGCCGCCACTAACCTCGTGCCACGTGGCCCACCGAGAGGCCGACGCGTGGCGCGCCCACGCGCGGGAAAACGCCGACCGCCCCACGTGCGCGCTGCGCCCGCCGCCTGTGCCACCTGCCAGGCCCGCATCCCGAGGCCGCCCCCCGCCTGCACCGTGAACCGCGCGCATGTGGACCGCCCAACCAGTCGCCGCCACGTGTCCACCCCGGTCCATACACCGGCCGCACCACTCCGTGAACCGCGTCCACTGAACCGACCCTATCACAAGATGCCACGTGTCCCACGTGCTCCCGTGCGCCGCGCGCCTGCCCGTGCGCCCGCGCGCCTGCTCGCGCGCTGCCCGCGCCCGCGCGCTGCTCGCGACCGCTCCGCCTCCTGCCCGAGCCCATCCGCCGCGCTCCGCCGCTGCCGCCGTTGCCCGCCGCTGCCGCCGTTGCCCGCCGCTGCCGCCGGCTGCCGGAATCACTGTTCCGGCATGAACAGTAACCGGCTGCGCAAAATATCAAGTAGGTAGTCCATTTTGACCGGTTTCGCGCGCTGAATCCGAATTTGATGCCCGTTTTGCCAAATTCCAACTCTAAAAATTGCCAAATGCTCCCAGAAAGGTGTTCTTAGCCCAAATTTTGCGCTGAGCCCAATTTTAATATCCATTTCGTGCGAGAACATTTCTAAACACTCAACGGGGTCCTCCGATCACTCACGTGATCCATTTTAAGCCTGAAGTCCCACACTTGTGTCCAAATTGCGCACAATCACCACCGACACACCACGTAGGCCTCCTGAAGCCACCCAATGCACTGCAACAACTCTGCGGAGATCCAGGTCATCACATCCTCCCCCACTAAAAGAAAGTTTCGTCCTCGAAACTAAAGTTATTCCTCAATCCGGAACCTCAACCAAGTAGAGAGGGGTAAATATCCAATTACCCACCACTTAAGCTCCCAAAGCTGTCTAATACCTCATCCAGAGACGCGATGCAATCCTCGGGTCTCTAACTAGAACAAAATAGAGGCGGGCACTCAGGAAAAACCGCACCACCTCATCCAAGTAGTCCGTATCGGTACAAGCATCTGCTCCTCCCAGGGCCTTAGATAATCCAACCACAAGTTCATCGGCACACACAAGCTCGACCCAAGTACCTCTGTACTCCCGAGGTATCCAATATAAGTCCCCCAACTGATCCCGTAGCCTCTGATCTCTATTCCAAAACCGTCGGGATGTAGAAGCAATTCCCTAACTCTCCGGCATCAACACCCAACCATATGCAGTCGAGAAAACCTGCTTACAAATCCACCTTCAGGAAGACCCGGGACCCTTACAACTGGTAAATCAAATCCTCCATGCTCGACAAGGGTGCTAGCTCTAGATGGTAACTTCATCTAATTCCCGGGGATCCACGCAAAGCCGAAGTGAACCAACCTTCCACAACTCGAATAGCACCGGCGCCCCCAAAGGCGACACACTTGGTCTGACAAAATTCTCTATCCATCGAATCCCGGAGTCGTGTCCTCAACTCTCAAACTAGTGACATGCTAGACAACTCCGATAGGAGAACAGCCGGGAACTCTCAACCAAAGGGGGTATCCCCGAGTCCCGCGCCGCCGCTGGTCCCTCAACCACACCAGCCAAAAAGGTTACTCATCCACTGCAAAACATCCGCCTCGCCCACGAAGTCAAAACTATAGAGGCGAAGATAACCCTCAAGCAACCCAGGTACACCAACACCTCCGGGCCTGGCTCAAGAAAACTGTCTTTGCGGCATAATCAACCGCCGCGAAAGAAAAACTGAACCAGCCAGCCCAACGGGTACCACAACAACATCCCGCAGCTGAGTCAAGACCATCAGGTCTACCGGCAAATTCCAGGACTCAAGCTGCACCGGGCAGGACCAACAACTCTCCTCCACGTGCCAAGCGCGATCGGGAAAATAAGCCTCCCGTGCACGTGGTGACCCTCCTACCCTTACCCAAGCAACAAGCAAAAGCATTACCCACCAAGAAGGGAATACTCTCGTATCAAAAGATACGAAATCAAGAGCCCGGAACAACTCAAACCTACCACCACACCGACCACTGTAACCTATGTGCTCTGACAGTCTCAAAAATCCACTATCCTGGAAAAAGAAACCGGGAATGCCTCATCCGACTGATCTGTCCTCCATCACCCGGCGCCAAGCGCCTCAATCAAAACTCACCTCAGGCGGCAAATCCCAATCCAAAGGAACTACAATGCCACGCTTCATACCCGGCGCCTACTCCAATGAGGCGTCCCTAATCCGTAATGGAGGGACCCAACGAGTAACAAGGTATCTTGGCGCGATCCACACTCAGACACTCATATCCTATGCGCCCCGTCCCTCTACACATGGAGCGTGCAGTTCAGCAACTGCGCTAACTCTTGACACAAAAGGCTTTCAAGTACTCTCTATCCCCCACCGAACAAGACCCTGCCTCCAAGGGCTCCATACTCAATCCCACGAATCGGAATGACTCATCCGCCAAAACTGGCTCACTCGATCAAAGCAATCCCACAGCTTACCCGCTGTCAACGATCCACCCTGCCCCGGTGCTCCAACACTAAACGTCGGCACGGAGGGGGCTACTCGCTACTCCGACAACTGTGCCACTGCGCTGATCCGACAACTGTGTCACTGCCCCGACAACTGTGTCACTGCGCTGATCCGACAACTGTGTCAATGCGCTGATCCGACAACTGTGTCAATGCGCTGATCCGACAACTGTGTCACTGCTCCGCTGATCTGCCCCCCAACACTACTACCCTTCGGGTCCGGAGCTCTCAGACCCCAATCTGGGTATCCGGCCCGAAACAACCAGCCCAGACCCAACTGCCGCACCAAGGTGCACCCGGGTCAGGGCCCAACGTCGGGGAGACACCGCTCACCACGACAAAACCGCAAATCAGCACACCCCAAACACTCGACCCAATCTAGCGAAAGTCAAAGACATCCCTCTATTTTTGTAACTTTATGTTGTCTGCAGCCAACATAACTGTCCCACAAAAATAGGGTATGTCGATCCCTCTTCACTCACAGGAAGAGACAAATAAATAAATCACCGACTTTCGCAAAATGTCGCGTCTCTCACGCACTAACATCCTAGGGTCCGCCCAAAAGCCTAGGGTTTCCTAAGTCCCAACTGACCTATCCCTAAGCTCTGATACCAACTAATCTGTCACGCCCCGGGTGTAAACCGGAACCCGGGCCCGTCTACAGATCCGCCGTGCACACGGTATTTCCCGCGTACACGAAGCACCAAACCTGCTCAGATAAAAGAGATAATAATAAAAGAGCAATAAAAACAGAGCTGAACTAAAACTAATACACCTCAGACTAAAGCTGGAAATAAAATACAATACATCTGTATAAATGATACATCAGTCTCTCCCAGCTCATCAAAAATAAATACAACCTGCTGGCAAAAGCCAGTCCCAAATGTAAAAGTACAACCGTCTGAGGAAACATGGGTACACCAACAGTCCAGCTAACCCGCTCATCCTGCCTCGAGATCTATCTACTCAGCCGTCCTCTCTCCTCGACCCGCCGCTGAAAGCCCAGCAGCACCCGCAGAAGACACTGCAAAACAAGGGAGAAGAAAAAGAGGAAAGAAGAATGGGGGTGAGAACTACAAATAAACCAGTAGCCTCCCCTAGTGGGTAAAACCTCAAACTCTGACGCACCCACTAGGTCTACCAGAGGCAAAAAGAAAAGAAGAGTGGTAAGAAAATAATGACTGCTGAAGAAAGAAAACTACCACTACTATGCCTCTAAAATACAGTCCTAAACTGGAATAACCGTATGCAACAGTAACCAACCGTCCCAGATGAACCCAATCTGTACCGCCCTCATCATCGGGCAAGTAAGCCGCGCCGATGTGATAGCAAAACTCCTGCTGCCGCCCTCATCATCGGGCAAATAAGCCGCGCCGATGTGATAGCAAAACCGTCAATAACTGCCTGGCCCCGGCCTCCGGAGGGGATCTCGAGGGGAGCGACCCACATGAGGAAAGCATCACCAGGCAATAACCGCGCCGGTGCGGTAAGTATCAAAAGCAGTACTGGATCACAACTATAAAGCCCCAGTGGAACACACCCCTCCACTAAAAGAAACTGATCCCCACTCTGATGCATAAGTACACATACGGTCAACCGCCCAATATCCGCGGTTGCCGCAATACCCACAGTCAACAACCAAGCCCAACGACCGACACCCGGTCAACCGCCCAATATTCGCTGTGAAGACCCGGATCTTCATGGTCATTACAGTGTGATCGACAGCTTTTGGAGGCCTATTTCTGTGAATAGTGTTGATTGCGCGCAAATCGGACCCCGGAAACGGACTCAGTGCGAGAAATGGATCAAGATTGCTTAATTGGAAATTTCGTCGAAAAATGGAAGTGGTTTCGCGCAAAACGGACACCGTATTTGGATTCAGCGCGGAAAAACGAGCAAAACGGCTATATGGTTGCATTATTTGGAATTTTGGACCTCGGAATTGGACTCAGCGCGCGAAAACAGCAAAAAGAGGCATTTTTGGAGCTTTTTGGATCATTTTAAGGCGGCCGGTCCATGGATTGGGCGTGCACCAGGCGTAGCGACTCGGGGGGAACGCCAGCTGTTGGCGCAGGAGAGGCCCGCCTGGGCCACGCGGCACGCCCACGCGCGCCCGCTGGCGCGACGCGCGTCCCTGTGCGGGACGCGTGTCGCCGCGCCAGTGGCGGGCGCTACGGGCAACGTGGCCCCATCCGGGCCATCCGCCCGGGGGCGGGGCGCCCGGATGGGCGCCACGTGCCCCCGCTGGCGCGGGGCTGGGCCGGGAGCCGGGCCCTGCCCAGCACTGTGCACCGCACAGGGAATTCCCCCTTTGGTTCTCTCCCTTTTATTCTTCTTCCTCCCCTATTTATGAGCTTCCTCCTCCTCCTTCTCCCTCTTTTGATGCTTCCAACCTTGGGGACTTTTACAAGGGACTCTTCTGCAACTCTCCTTCATCTTCATCAGCAAAGAAATGGATTATAGAGGCTTTATCACCATCATCTTCTCCATGAGGCAAGCACCACCATTGCTGCAGTTTGTGAACCTTTCCGTCGCGTTTTAGTGAAAAAATTCCCCAGGACTCATTCCTTAAAGTTTTGAGCTCATTTTTGGTTCTACGTTTTCACAGGAGGTAAGGCTACAATCTTTGTATTCAACTCTCCCCCCAGATCTCATGTTTTTACAGAGTTTTAAGACCATCTTTGGGACCCTTCATTTCAGTCTGGAATCCTGAACAGTCCTCAGTGTTTTGGCCTTTCTGGGCAGTAGGATGGGAATTTTTGGATGATTTTTGCGGGGAAATTTTCAGGACTCGAGGATCTACAATATTGGTATGTATCATTTTCCCCAGATCTGACTTTTTAATAGGGTTTACGCATGATCTTTAGAGCACCTTGCTGCAGTCAGGTACAGATTGAACTTGGTGGATAGTTCAAAGTGTTTATGGGTTTTCTCCTTCATCCGAGCATGAAAATTGGAGTTCTTTAGCTCAATTTGTATCTACTCTCGACAAGGAATCCAATGGTACCTCTCTTGTAGGATTTAGAGCACGTTTGGTTAGGTAACTTTAATGATCTTTCCAAGTGCGATTATATGGTTTACTGCAGTCCCTGTTTTAGTTTTGATTTGAGCAATGCACCTTGGAATGCAGATAACTTTGTGGATATAAGGTCTTTTTCATAAATTCAAGTTGGGACTTCTTCTTAACTTCAAGGTGAGAAAATTCTCTTTTGTGATCTGTGGATGAATCCCTTTGGAAAAGCCTCTAATTAAGCTTGGAAATGCTAGCAAGTTTACGTTATCAATTTTGGACAGCATTGTGATTTTTGTTGTATTTGAATGTCAAAGGAAAATTAATGGTGGATTTTTGAGGACTTGAAGATGTTTGTATGAAAGAGGATATCTTTGCTTTACTGCTGGGAACTTCATTTTGAGGTATTTGAGGTTGCACATACTTTTTAATTAACCTTGTTGCACTTGCCGAAATTCTGGAATCTGAATGCGCAGTGTGCATTGTTTCAGTGATTGCGCCCAATCCGTGAGGCGGATTTGGATGATTTTCGCGGCATCGGACTCCTGGGAGGATAAGGATTACTCACGCCAAAATTCAGCCAGATCAGGCATCGGATCGTCAAGTTTCGTATGGGTGGTTGTGCTTTGCCGAAAACATCGATTTACCCACTCGGGCTATTGGTTTCCCTCATGGCATTGTAGTTGATTGTTGTTCTCTTTTCCTTGAGGAATCATGCTTAAATCTCCATATTTATGTTAGGTTAATTGATCCTTAGCTTGTGCATGAATAAATGATCGGTTGGTTGATATTACATTTGTCACGCCCCGAGTCCGCCAATTTGTACGGTTCGGGCACGCCAACAGACCCGCCAATCGGGTAAGACCTTTTCTACCCGAAAGGAACGGTAACATCCAATATAACACAACAAGTGTATGCAGAAGCTCAATATCAGAGTACTAAAAATCACTACAAATTAAAACTTTCATTTAATAAACAAACAGTTTAAGCGGTAATGAAAGCATACAAGAGTGAACCATAATTTAAATTTATTACACTTTACAATCCTGAACTTGCAAATAAAATTATTACAATTCTTTTTACATAAGTTCCTCACCATACAAGGTTCACTCAAGAAATATAAAAATGGTACCTCTGCTAGACCCTCTAGGTCTCTATGCTGCTGGGCTCTTGCCCCTGTCGTATGCCTCGCCGTCTGCATCTGAACCGTCACGATCGCTGCATCCATACCCGAACCTGTGGGGGGGGGAGTCACCCAAGGGGTGTGAGAACTACATCTGAGTTCCCAGTGGGTTCAACCACCGAGAAAAAGTGTCCTACACCACTTGATCCAAAGGAAGCAATAATAATAGTGCTAGGAAACTAAAATCCTCGATATCAATGCAGCTATGCAATATAATACATCACTGTCTGTATATACTCATCAACCCAGCACTACACTGTCTAGCCATACTAGGCTACAATATAATAGGTCACTACACTATCTGTGTATACTCATCGACCCAGCACTACTCTGTCTAGCCACACTAGGCTGCTAAGCACCAACTTGGCCACTATGCCGCTGTATACAGGGTCAAACTAACCCGGCCACCTTAGCCACTCTAATTTCTCTTTATTCTTTAAATTCTGGTGCTTTAGTTCAAGTTAACCCTCAGAAATTCTTATCCAACGGGCCCTTGCCCGGTAGTCCTGCTACCATAAGATAAGATTTCTAAGATTGCCGATAACACCCGCAAGTGTTACCCCGTCCTACGGAAGAAACGTCCCGAACGGGTCTCTACCCAGGAGAGGGATACTACCCGTACCTCCAACATGGGCTGGTTTCACCGTAGGTCCGCCCGTTTTATCTTTATATTTTCTTTCTTTTCCTTTTACTTTAGTTCTTAGCCTCTTTGCCTTTGAACACTTGCTTTCCTTTCTTATTCGAGCTTATAGCTCCCATTTTGCCACTGGCAAATCTCTTTCTCTTTTCTTTGAGCATTTAGCTCTTTACTTTCACTTTAAGCCTTTCGAAAGTACCTCGTCCGACGGGTCACTGCCCAGGGAGTCCTGCTCCACTTGACGAGTCTCAAATTCGAAGGCGCCATTTACATTCTCTTTATACTTTTTAGCCACTTTTAGCTTGCTTTTAACTTTGCCTTTTTACAACAAATTATCTCTTATCCTAGGTCTCGCCATAAGGATATCTAAGAGTCACTTGGACTCATATCATTTCTCTTTCTGTTCTCTTTGTCTTAAGCAATTTGTTTGTCTTGCTTATTGATCACTTTTGCTCTACCTTGAGCTCCATTTCTTTTCACTAATTCCTCCTTTACCCTAGGTCTTGCCACACGGGTAACTAGAGAGTCTCCTGGACTCTTAAACATTTCTCTTTTATTTATTTAACTCAAATTGAAGTTAAAGTTATTATCCATTTGCCCAGACACCCTATGACTTTCTAGGGTTATATTTGAGCAACTCTTTAATCTTGGGATCTTATCCCACTTTCCTGATTCCTCATTGAATCCTAGAGTTAACTTAACTCTATTTTCCTGTTCCACTATTAACTTAGAGTTGCACTGACTCTAATTTCATGTTCCACTATTATCTTGGAGTTACATTGACTCTAACTTCCTGTTTTTCCTTTCATGTCTCCACACTGTTGGTTTTTATGTAATATGGATCTACAAGGATCTAAATAGGTACTATCAAACACCTAGAGGGGGGTGAATAGGTGTAATATTTTAAAAATAAATCTCAGTGCAAAATAACAACCAATGCGGAAAATAAAAATAGCACACCGAGATATACGTGGAAACTCCAATCCAGGAGAAAAACCACGGGACCAACACGCAATAACAATCCACTAAGAAAAGAAGAATAACAAGGTGATTACCGACTCCACGGACTCAAACCCCTCCTTCAACTTCTTCGGACCTTGCGCTCACCGATTGCACGTCCACTGCACACGTTCGAATCCACGAACGCCACTCGAATCCACGAGCACACGTTTCGAATCCACGAAACGCCTTTGGCACACCGAATCCACGATGTCACGTCGAATCCACGACGCAAATTCAGCCGATAAAGAAATATAGGCTTCGATGGTGATCCTTTGCTTAGATTGTCATTGAAGAACCGTAGAAAGAAATTCTAAGCAAAGTTTAGATCAATTCGACAAAAGATAGATCATGGAAGAACCGTCGAATTGACCTAAAAGAGGCTAAAAAGAAGAACGGTAAAAACCTAGCCTCTAGGGTTGCTCACGAGTGTTTTCTTAATTAATCGGTATTGGTCACACGTTCTTGAGAAACCCTAAGTGTCTATTTATAGGTAGAAACCTTTGGAAAGAGATAAGAATCAAAAACTTACCTTATCTGGAATTTTTCAGGACGGCGATCCGGATCGGATTTTCTGCGATCCGGATCGTCGTAGAGAGTCAGACAATTCCAGAAAAACAAGGGTTCGGGATCCGGATCAGAATTGGCTTGGATCCGGATTGGATTTGCATATGAACCAACACCCTTCGGGATCCGGATTGGATTGTCTGATCCGGATCCTGAACATGTCCCATGTCCAGTTTTTGATTTTTATGCAATTAAAAATTCAACCAAGTGTTTCTACACTATAACAAGTATTCGGATCACCAAAATTATTTAGTTAAACATACCTGATCAATCCGAATCCATTTTCCTTAAGATTGATGCAATTGATCCACAATTCTTCACCTTCAATCTTTAAGACTCAAAACACTAAGTGTCAACTTGAGCTCTTGTTGAATCTTCTCTAAGTCTTCGATTGCTGATTGACAATTTGATCACTTCAAGACTCCGACTCAACTCACTGACTTGACTCACGAAATATGCCAACACCAAAATGCCGTAACAATCTCCCCCTTTGGCAATTTCGTGACAAAACCCAAAAATACATAAAAACGCTCAAGTCACTCATCTTAAACCAAAAAATCGAAATTCAATGTTATCACCAAAACATTGATTTTCTTTGCGTGAAAGATCCAATAAATACAAAATACATTTGAACCAAACAGTCCTAGAACATACTCTATGACTTAGGACTTGGAGTCTTAAAGTGATGTAATTCCTGCAAAACAAAACTCCAAACAAAATCAAACGTTAGTCGTTAGACATTAAAATCCTACATTTGATTCGTCTTCCTTTTGGTTCTTTTCTTTTGTTTTGTGGCTCTTTCAATCTTTTCTTTATCTCCCCCTATCTTGAGCATCTCTAACATGTTCTCCATTTTCTCCATGTTCTCCCCCTGTCTTGAGCATTTATGTTCTCCCCCTTTGTGATACGATCATTATTTTCTGTTCTCCCCCTTTTTGTCACAAATTGTCAAACAGTGAACATACTAGACAAAAGGAAATCACTAACAACATTAGTTCATAGAGAAAGAGAGATAAAAGCTCAGTTCCGGTATATAACAAAAATGCAGATTGCATACCGGTACCAGAAAGCAAAAGTCAAATAATTTCTTGAAACAAATCCAGATTTTAGAATCTTTTCAAATACCGATTTGTATTCCATCAAGAAATCAATTTAAGTGCTTTAAACAATGAATTCACACAGATGCCATTCAATCCAATTAATTTCACAAAATTAAAAAGATTTACTCCTAAATCATGAAAAACAAAGATAAAACATTATAAACAGTTTTTCATGTTATATTCATCAAACACAAGTCATCAAAAATAATCTTGAGATCCAAACTCTATCAAGATGTAACGGATTTACAAAGATGACTTACGGAGATTTCCAAATGACATCAATCTTGAATTCTACCCTTTCTTGAGATTGAGGTGTATGATCCAAATTTCTTTCATCAGAATAATTTAGAAAAATTTCATAAAAATCAGAAAGAGTATGTAAGCACTTTAGCTCATCAACTTTAAATAAAAGTCATCGTTTCATGCAACAAGAAATAGATTATACCAAATCTATCAAAAATACTCAAAAATGAAACGAAAATTTATGAAAATTAAAACCCTTAAAGTTGAACAACTTCAATCACATCTAACATGATCTTATGCGTAATGCCTTTATCAAATCATCAATTTGGTAAAGAAAATGAAATACCAAGATCAATAGATGTTTGAAATCCCAAATATGGTAGATAATATATCTAGACAATCTGTTGAAGAGAGTGGCTCTTTGAGCATCTTTCGTTAAAAATTCCACCTTATACCAACCTTGAAATTTGACAGAGTCAAGTATTTCAACATGCATTTCATTTGATAAAAAAAACTTTGCTTGGTGTTCATGGGGTATTTTTTTTTCTCCATGTGGTGGTAGTTTTCACACTCCTCATTGGGATGTAACTCTTTCCACATCTTTTGAGCATATTACTTTTCTTTGACTCCCCCTCAATTGGCTATCAATTATTTACGATATAAGGTATTCAACCAAAAATTGATCTCGCATTCATACTCGACTAAATAGTCAAATAAGATAATGACTATACCAAGAGATCATTGAGAGAGAAATTGACTTTGATCACTTAAAAGATGACTTAATTAACATAAATGATCATTGCAACATTGAAATATTATGATGTCAAAAGCATAATAAATTTCTAAATGCGTGAAAAGATGCAATTAAAGTCAATTATGATCAATGCTCAATTAATGTCCTATGTACAAACATAGATGAAGAACAAAAACACACAAACAAAACCTAACCTAAGGATTGGTTTCAAAAAGGAGATCATTTCAAGGAAAGCATTCCAATTGCCTTACGCAAGTGAATAAATCGTTTTTGATCCAAAAGTTTTGTTAAAATGTCAGCCAATTGATATTCAGTTGAAATATATGAAAGTTGAAGAATATTTGATTCAACTTGCTCTCTAAGAAAATGATATCTAAGATCAATGTGTTTTGTTCTTGAGTGCAACACAGGATTTTTAGAAATGTTTATAGCACTTGTGTTGTCACAAAGAATTCACACAACCGAGATAGATTAAGCATCTAAAGATCACACATGATTTCTAAAATTTGATGCTTATAACTATCAAAAACTCCTATAATGAAGTATCTTCAAGATTATGATTATGGAGTAAAGTTGATAATCCATATAAAATTAAATTGGAGTGAATGAACGTGAAACCCTTTTTTATTCAATGCACTTGTTCATTAAAAACCTTTTGTTCAAAAACAAAACATAAAAACGAAAAGCATTGAAAACATGTAATGCAGAGATTAAGAAAAATATAAGGAAAAAACCAATCAAAGCATTACATACAGTCATAAGCTATTTAGAACTTAAGACAAGGAAAGATATCACCTTTCCGAATCCAAAATCGCTGGATTTTGGGTTGTCTTGATTCGTTGTGGCCGGGGGTTGTCCGCTTTGACTGTTGATCCACCTTAGGTCTTTGCCTCGCGATAATCCACTTATATGATCGAAGTTGTGGCTCGGACCTTTGGTGGGTTGAGTGAACTCCATTGACTTGATGTGTCTTTTGAATCCGTTGAGTTCGCTCCGTAGATGAAGTTGCCGAAGGACTCTTCTTTCTCTTTTTCGGGCAATTCTTCACCAAATGTCCTTCAAGTCCACATAGGTGACAAGTTCTTTCTTTCAATTTTATTGTGGAACTTGAAGCCTTCACAGTTTGGTTCTTTTTGAATCCCAAACCAACCTTGCTTGTTTGACCCAATCCGGACATACAATTAAGTTTCTTGGAACCGGTGGAAAGACTTTGTATGTCGGATTTGAGTTCATGAACTTGCTTGGTCAAAGCTTGGTTGGTGACATGAATCTCCTCAAACTGCTTTTCAAGAAAACCAATCTTGTCCATATATGATTTAGCGTTTGTCTCCGATTGGTTTAACTTTTCTTGGAGGATTTTATTGTTATCCAATAACCGTCCTTGTTCCTCCTCGAGATCATGAAGTTTGATCTTTAAAGCTTGATTCTCGTCTTGAAATTCAAGTCGTTGCTTCCTCAACTTCTTGATATGCTTGGCCATCTTCTTCGATTCAGCAAGAAGTTGTTGGTATGCCTCAACGAGTTCTTCCTCGTCCGACTCCCCCTCACTTGATGACTCTCCGCCGGATGTTGATGTTTCATACAATATCAAAGGAGTAGAGTCAGTAACTAAAGATGATAAGCAAAAATTAGAAGAGGGAATTTGAGAGGCATGAAAAGCAACAAATTTTTCTTTTTCCTCTTCACTTGAGGTCGATTCATCGAAACTAGAATCGTCCCAAGTTTTTGCTTGCAAAGCCTTCTTTTTGTATGATTTCTTAGAAGGACAATCCGTTGAAATATGGCCGTAGCCTTTGCATCGATAACATCGGATTTCCCCTTCGAAATCATCTTTTTCTTTTTCTTTAGAAGGTTTTGCAACGCCTTTGAGTTTAGAGGATTTAGAACCCGATGATCCTTTAGATGGTTTCGTGGATGAAGATCCATCGGTTCGATTCTTCCAAAATTTCCGACGAAATTTCTTTGTGATCCGCGCCAATTGTTCTTCAAAATCGGCAAAAGAGATTTCATCATCGGAACTTGATTCGCTATCTCCTTCCTTTGTTGATTTGAATGCAATACCTGTAAGCTTAGAAGAAGACTTGGAAGAAATTTGATTAGTAGAAAAAGTCATCTCATAAGTTTGTAAAGCACCTACTAATTCCTCTACACTCATCTCATCCGGATGACTAACGGTTTCAATGGCGGTAACCTTTGCCCTAAACCGTTCCGGAAGAGTCCGAAGTATCTTTCTTACAATTTTCGACTCCGGGATCTTTTCTCCTAAATTAGCACATGTATTAATTACATCTTGAAGTCTAGTGTAATAATCTGTAAACAATTCATGCTCTTCCATATGAATAGAGTCAAATTGACTTGTAAGCATCTGGAGCTTTTGAATTTTTACAAGATTAGTACCCTCATGTGTAATTTTGAGAATATCCCAAATCTCCTTTGCAGTTTCACACGCGGAAATTCGTGTAAACTCAGTCGAGGAAAGAGAATTATATAAAGCGTTCATACCTTTCCCATTGTAAGAAGATCTTTCGATTTCCTCTTTGGACCATCTAGAGCGAGGTTTTGGGGTAGTAGAATTTTCTACTTCCTCAACAGGATGCACCCAACCGTATTCCACGGTTTGCCAAACACGCTCATCAATTGAGATGAGAAAAGCTCTCATCCGCACTTTTCAATATGCATAATTGGTCCCATCAAAAAGAGGAGGTCTAAAAATATTACCACTTTCACCCAACATGATAGATAAACCTAAAACCCGCTCTGATACCAATTGTTGGTTTTTAAAATGTAAGGATCCACAAGGATCTAAATAGGTACTATCAAACACCTAGAGGGGGGTGAATAGGTGTAATATTTTAAAAACAAATCTCAGTGCAAAATAACAACTAATGCGGAAAATAAAAATAGCACACCGAGATATACGTGGAAACTCCAATCCAGGAGAAAAACCACGGGACCAACACGCAATAACAATCCACTAAGAAAAGAAGAATAACAAGGTGATTACCGACTCCATGGACTCAAACCCCTCCTTCAACTTCTTCGGACCTTGCGCTCACCGATTGCACGTCCACTGCACACGTTCGAATCCACGAACGCCACTCGAATCCACGAGCACACGTTTCGAATCCACGAAACGCCTTTGGCACACCGAATCCACGATGCCACGTCGAATCCACGACGCAAATTCAGCCGATAAAGAAATATAGGCTTCGATGGTGATCCTTTGCTTAGATTGTCATTGAAGAACCGTAGAAAAAAATTCTAAGCAAAGTTTAGATCAATTCGACAAAAGATAGATCTTGGAAGAACCGTCGAATTGACCTAAAAGAGGCTAAAAAGAAGAACGGTAAAAACCTAGCCTCTAGGGTTGCTCACGAGTGTTTTCTTAATTAATCGGTATTGGTCACACGTTCTTGAGAAACCCTAAGTGTCTATTTATAGGTTAGAAACCTTTGGAAAGAGATAAGAATCAAAAACTTACCTTATCTGGAATTTTTCAGGACGGCGATCCGGATCGGATTTTCTGCGATCCGGATCGTCGTAGCGAGTCAGACAATTCCAGAAAAACAAGGGTTCGGGATCCGGATTGAAATGCCCGATCCGGATCGTTCATGAATTTCAGCAAAAACCAATGTTCGGGATCCGGATCAGAATTGGCTTGGATCCGGATTGGATTTGCATATGAACCAACACCCTTCGGGATCCGGATTGGATTGTCTGATCCGGATCCTGAACATGTCCCATGTCCAGTTTTTGATTTTTATGCAATTAAAAATTCAACCAAGTGTTTCTACACTATAACAAGTATTCGGATCACCAAAATTATTTAGTTAAACGTACCTGATCAATCCGAATCCATTTTCCTTAAGATTGATGCAATTGATCCACAATTCTTCACCTTCAATCTTTAAGACTCAAAACACTAAGTGTCAACTTGAGCTCTTGTTGAATCTTCTCTAAGTCTTCGATTGCTGATTGACAATTTGATCACTTCAAGACTCCGACTCAACTCACTGACTTGACTCACGAAATATGCCAACACCAAAATGCCGTAACACACACTTGATCCATTTTTCCATTCTCTTGACTCCTTACTGAATCCTAGAGTCAACTTGACTCTATTTTTCTGTCTGTGAGTTTAAACTCTTCTAGCTCAACCTAGATTCCCTTTACCTAAGTTCCATGTCATACTTGTCCTAGAGTTCCCTGACTCTATGTTGAACACTAGTTCTCCTTAGGTTTCCTTTACCTAAGTTCCATATCGTATACATCTTAGAGTTCTCTGACTCTATGTTGATCACTCTATCTAGTGTCCTTAGGTTGTCACCTAAGACCATGCCACTCGTCCAATCCTAGGATAACTCCTAAGTTGATGTCACTCGTCAAACCCCTATACTAGGTTTTCTCCTAGTCTTACTACCAACAACTGTTGCTCCCTTACGTGACGTGATTCCTAGGGTTATACCCTAACATGCTCACAATCATAATAGCTAATCCTTTTTCATGCATGTAGTTATTTTTATTTCATTCATCAAATAGTAATTACTTCTACGCATGCATATTCATCATATATCTTTGGCAACCAACAGTTGCACTTTTCCTCTGTGTTCATTTACACATGCACATCTATTCCTCTAACTCTGGCAACCAACAGTTGCACTTTTCCATCTGAATCCATCTACACAGGCAATCATAATCATAATTACCTAACGCCTCTAACAGGCTACTATCATGCTTCGAATCGAAAAGCAAAGGAGCAAGGGGAGAGGTCACCCAATTTCGGCAGAATTCCCCACCTTGTAGCGTCCCCAATTGCTTGTAGACACTTGCAATTGGTCTCCACACGATTCCACTTGTTTCCTCGAGCTTGCACGCAAAACGATGCGCATCCCTCGAGTCCGCACGCAAAACGGTGCACGTCCACCATACCTGCACGCAAAACGGTGCACGTCATTACAATTCCTCACGCAAAACGATGCGCGCAATTTTAACCTGCACGCAAAATATTGCGCGACTACACAATCTGCACGCAAAACGGTGCACGTACCTCGAGTTTGCACGTAAAACGGAGCATGCTTCTCTTAAGGTTGCATGCAAAACGGTGCACGTCTTTTTTGACCCTGCATGAGAAACGATGCACAATATTAGGATCGGCACGCAAAACGATGCGCGACAACACGACCTGCACGCGAAACGGTGCACGTACCTCGAATCTGCACGTAAAATGGTGCATGTCTGACTGTAGGGTTGCACACAAAACGGTGCATATTTTTCCTAGCCCTGCACGAAAAACGATACAAACCATTGAAACCTACACGTAAAACGGCGCGCATTGGTCCAATCCACACGCAAAACGGAGCACATACCCCGTATTGGCACGCAAAATGGTGCACGTTTCTTTTCCAACTTTGCACGCAAAACGGTGCACGTATTCCAAGCTTGTGCCCAAAACTGTGCATATTTGTCGAATCCGCACGCAAAACGGTGCATATTTCCCTCGAGCGGCACGCAAAACGAGGCGCGCCCAAAATGCCCGCAAAACTCGCGCAGTAAAACGATGCAGAAAAGTTGGGTCCCTATCACGCACGTGGGCATGGGGTCAAATCCAAAAATCCAAAAGGAAACTTCAAAACGGTGCCAAAAATACCGCAAAACGACACACGGGGCCTACCTCGACAACGTCGTGCCGTCCATCGCCTCCAATAGCCTCTTTGGTACATCTTATGCGCTCCACGGAGTCCACGGCGTGCTCGTACGCCCTCGAAACCCCCCCGCAAAATCGCCTGGTTCCTCTCCTGGTACACTCGGGTGAAGCCAAAAAGGGAAAAAGGGAGGAAAAGGAGCTGTTTCGGGCCTAAATAGGCCGAACCCGAACTTTCGGGCGCCCGAAAGTTTTCGGGCGGCTACAGTAACAGCCCCGGCCGCGGTCCACGGTCCACGCTATGCCAGCTAGGCGCCACGTCAGCACCGCTCGACCAACCCGAGCTCGACACGTGTCCCTGGACCCGTGCACCGCGACCACCGAACATCGGCGGCCAATCGTTGGCCGCCACGTGGACCGCACTACCTCCCCGCGCTGACACCGGCCGCAGCGACGCGTCACATCCGCGCGTCGCGTCGCGCTGACCCACGAATGGGAGGCTGACATGTGGCCTCCCCCGCTGACGCCGCGCCAGAGCCCGTGCGCGTTCCCGACGCGCCCCCGCTCCCTCGGTTAGGGCGTCCAATGAGGGAACGCCACGTGGCGCTTCCCCACCTACCACGCGGCCTCGGGCCGCGCGCCACAGCGCGTCGCGCGCGAAAAACTTGCCTCGGGATTCGCGCCCACTGCCTCGGGATCCGTGCCACTGCCTCGGGATCCGTGCTAACTGCCTCGGGATCCGTGCCACTGCCTCGGGATCTGTGCGCTAAAGTAACTTTCGGGCGCCACAGTAAATTTTCGGGCGCAACTTCACCTGGACCGGGCTGCTACAGTGAACCGGGTTCGCTACAGTGCAGCCCGGTTCGCTGCAGCCCGAATAACCGCTTTGCTACAGTATTTTCCGGGTGCCCGGAACCCACTTTCGGGCGCCCGAAACTGTCACGCCCCGGGGGTTTTAGCGGAAACGGTTTGCAAAAGTCGTACGTTCGACGAAAGATTTTTTTTTTTTTTTTGATAGTAAGGAAACCCCTCTTCCCCGGCGCGTGCCCAGACCCGCCGCACATACAGGATCTCTCTGTAAACGGACAGAGCCTCCCCTGTATGTGCACGGCGTAGCGTTCAGTACATAACCCAAACATATACAACCATTCAATCACAACAATTGTTAACATACAACCAGCATTCTAATTCATTAAAGTACATGGCCGATCAGTTTGGAAAGGATAAATCCACAGTTTTAAAAGAGCGCCCACCCGGCACTTACGTTTTGAAGACTAGTTTTCAAAATCAGCATAAATCTACAAGGTTTTGAAAACGGTGCCCACACGACACCCCAGTTTTGAAATTCGTTTCGCAATCCATAAATCCACAGGGTTTTGAAACCAGTGCCCACACGACACTTAGATTTTAAGAACGGTTTTCGCAATCTTTTCTTCGGTTTGCCTTTTTCTTTTTCAAATGGCCAACAGAAATGAAAGGAAAAGTAATGCATAAGAGGATAACAAAATACCGACATCCATGTCGACCCCACGAGGGTATCGAGAACCTCACACCTAACTACAATGTAAATGAAATGCCAGAATGAAAGAGGAAATACAGTCCGGGGTCCCCAGCGACCCAGAAGCTCCTGCCCCGTCCTCACCGTCGCCTACCGCTCCCCCCGTCTGGACCCTGTCACGATGTGGGAAGTCAGTGACGAATAGTAACAATAGAGCAGGAAAAGTAGTAAATCAAACCGTAAAGCAAACCGGAGTAACCACCCTCCCAAGCGTGGAGAGATAACCTGTGCCCCTGTATCCTGCAATACCCGGCCCCGTCGGACAACTAAACCGACGGGCCGTACCGTACCTGTAATACCTGGCCCCGTCGGACAACTAAACCGACGGGCCGTGCCGTACCTGTAACAAACCCGACCACGTCGGACAACTAAACCGACGGGTCGCACCGTACCTGCAAACACCCGACCACGTCGGACAACTAAACCGACGGGTCGCACCGCTCGCACCTCGGCACCTTAAACCCCGCAACTAATAAGGGGCCCCACTACGTCACCTCGTGGGTATACACGGGTCATAGACCGCTTTTCCAGAAAAGCGCACCCTTAGCGGTGGCCAAACCGCGGGTGCGCGTGCTGCAGCCTCGAGCAAAGTAACCATAACCACAACCATGTTAGCATCATAATGTATAATCAAGAGCAAACTATAACCGCTATCCCGGTAGCAACATGATTCATGAACAAGAGTAAAATGGTGACATGTGAAATCTAAAGTACCCCGCTAACATGTATAATCAGGAGTAGAACAGTAACATGTAATATCAAGAGTGAAACGGTAACATGTAATATCGAAGGTAAAACGGTAACACGTAATATCAAAAGTAAAACGATAACATGTAATATCAAGAGTAAAAGACTGCCGCGGACCGGCGCTAGACACCACAATAAAACCCACCATAATGAACCAAGTACCCAGAATGAGACCAACAATAATGAACCGAGTACACACCACATGACAATCATGACAGTAACGAGATTGTACATAAAGGGGTTCTAAAGATGTACCCACCTGAAACGCGAAGAAGGTGTGCGGAAACTTCAGTTAAAACGCTCCCACCTTGTGCCCGAAAAGAACTACAATGGAAGTATCGTTAATAACATCGTCGTGGTAAAAAACACTCAAAAACGGAGCAGAACGGGCCAAAAACGGGCCAAAACGGAGTTACCGGGCTCCCGGGCTGAAGAATGGTGCACGGAGCTAGGCGTGGAACGGGCTCATAGCATAGTGGGGGCGGCGCGCAGACCCGGCTCACCCCGGCGCACGGCAGAGCGCGCACCGGGCTCACCTCAGCAGGGCCCGGTGGCGCGCACCGGGTGCACGCTGAAAGCGTGCACCGCGGTGAGCGGGCCGGGCTGGAGCATCACCCGTGGGCCAGGCGGTGCAGCGGGGTTCACGACGGAAGCCGATTCCGTGCGCCGGGTGCACGCCTGGAGCGTGCACCGCGCGGCTGTGGATCGGGCTTTCGTGAACAGTAGCTCGCCGGAATTCGTTTTCTTCTCCGATTTCGCTGTCCGCGGCTCCGGTGATGACACAGCGAACACGGTAATTGCGGCGACGACCCCGTGGGCGTGATAACGGCGGCGGCGGCCTCCCGTTTGGCAACGGCGGCGGCGGCTTCCCGTTACCACAAAACCTCTGCGACGTGGGACACCCGACGATCACCACCCAACCCTCGATCCCACAGAAATTGCAAACCGGAAATCACACGATCACTTACCGATCCTGCGAGGAAGGGGAAAAAGGATCGTCCCTCTCGTCTCCAACGTAGGGCTCCCCGATCGATGGGTCCTCTATTCTTCCTTCTCCTTTCTCGATCGTTCGCCTAATTTCGAATTTTCGAAATTCGAAAGTCCCCCCCCCCCGTTCACGTTCTCGAAAGGAAAGAGACAAAATAACTAAAGGCTCGCACGGAAGGGTGCTGTAAAAATAAACTAAAATAAAATAAAATATCCTCCAAACCCTAGGTCCCGTTTTGACTCAGACTTCCTCAAAAATCGTGCAAAATACAATGCACGCATCTCGGTGCACTTTACGGTCACCGGGAGCTTTGAACCCCCATTCCGGGAGATCCGTAAGTCCGCTTTCAAATCCGATCGCACCGCCGTTCATCATTTTGCGAGCTCTACCACCTAAAAATATCCGCAAACCCCGACAGTCAACCCAGAAATTCTCGAACTTCAACCCCTCCTTAATCAACTGAAAAAATATTCGGTTAGGACCCAAGATGGAAAACCGGAAGGTCGAAGTACCATTACATAAATAGAATAACCCAATGACATAAACAGATGAGAATTCCGATCACAGCAGGTTCCCCGTCTGATCGCCTCGAAGAACGTGCCGGCCACTTAACACGGATTCCGATGCGCCACTCAAAAGCAAACGCTTTGACCCCCATTCCGGGAGATCCGTAAGTTGGAATCCGAATCCGTTCGCTTTGCCGCCCTCCGTTCTTCGAGCTCAATCGCAGAAAAATACTAGCGGCCCCGGTCAGTCCATTGCAGAAAACGGTGGAAAGTTTTCCTACCAGTCCCGTCAAAATAAACGGGAGGTATACAAGAGCAAGGGAATGCCAGGACTCTACAGAAACTTAGGCCCAAGCCCAGTTTCGCCCGTTTTCGTCCGTTTTCGTCCGTTTTTCGCCCGTTTTCGCTCAAATTTGACGGGCAGCCACAGTTTAACTTGATTTACCTCCTGGTACTTAAATTTTTCAGTTTGGCCCCTTTTGGGTTGCCAAAAGTCCCACTGTACTTGAATTCGCTGGCGGAGCCCGTTCTCACTATCCGGGTGTCCGATCGACGCGAAACTTTTACTGTGGCCTTAAAACACATTTACGGAGCTCCCGTAATTTTCTCGAAATTTTCTGAAACTGTGAATTTTCCACTTACAATCTGGGCCCACTTTCTCATGTAAGATTCAAGATCTCACATTCTAATCCCGATTTGGGCCCAATTCGTTTCCAGGTCATCCTTTGCCTCTATAAGTCCAATAAAATAGCATTTCATACCATTTTATTTACATTTATTTATATACCAAAATTCCGGCTCACTACATTCTACCTCCCTTAAAATAAGTTTCGTCCTCGAAACTTGAGTCACATCTGACTCCTACTTGATCAAGAGGGGCAAATCTTGCCCTCATTACTGGGCTCACTGTATGCCGTGACCGGCTTCAAATTGCCTGCTCGCCCAACAATTACATGAGCAGCCCATTCCTGGATCCCTATCTCAACTCTGGGACAAACTCAAACCTGGTGTCTGGCCACTTTCACCAACTAGGTGAGAGACACTTGCTCTCTCTCAATTGCCACAAATGGCGAAGTCTCTTCTTGCGAAATCTTCACTTTAAATCCGCGATCATTTATCTTTCACAAGGAGGTTGCATTTGCAACTAATTACATTACCGCATTTTCCGGTCACTCCGCTGCCTAATGTGGAGGGCAAGGCCCAACCGCAAATCCTCAACTATCGCACACGCTACTAGCGCTCCGTGTCCACGGGTTATCAGCTACCCGATATCTCGGACTACTAATAGGTCCGCAGACCACTATCCAAAAGGGGCCTATAGCCCAACTAATCCAACACTGTGCAATGGCTCTCTCTAGCCCACAGACCCAATCGTCAAACGGGTAGATCCACTTAGGATTACTACACCAACACTCCCACTGGGAGCAACCGTACCTCAACCATCACTAGCTCTACGGCCTGGTCACATCACACTCTCAGTGTACTAACAGTCTCAATGCTCACACGTGGCATTCCACGTCCCCGGGTCATCGCTCGGACTACCGTCCCGACCAAATCTCTATCATGCCCCGCCCTCAGGTCTCGGGCCGCTGTCTCTCACAGCCGACTGCGCCCGCCCACTGGGCTACAGGCCCACAGTCCACAAACATGGTCCAGGCACGGATCATCCTCAAGCGAACCCGCTAATCGTCGCCACGCGACCTCTACGCTCACTGAGCAAAATCCACTAACTAGTCGTCAATCTACGACCAGAACTCTCTACCAACTCTGGCCACACTGGACAAAGGCTAACACGCCACACAACTAGCCCTCTCTGGCTAAACGGCACTCGTGCTCCATGAGCGTCCAAACGGTTGGGCGTCCTACGCCCCCACGCTAACTCGCAAAAATCCAGTGTTAAGCGATTTGCTTAAGTACCCCAACGGCTCTTGTGCAACTCTCTTATCTGGGTCGAGGCACCACAATAATTGTTCACCAACTCTGGTGATTAACACGCGAACCTTGCGGTGGCAACCCTTGCCATTTCGCCGATCCATCAGAACGGCACCACCAAAACTCTCGCTCTTTCGAGAGATCCTCGCATTTTGAAGCCCACTCTGGGCCTCACTAACTCTACTATGCGGCAACTCAGCCACAATCAACACGCCACACGGTCACTACCGTCATCAGGGGCGAATTCCCCTGCCAGGTATGCAAATCTTTCTTGCCCTAACCCTTAGGGCACAGCAACTTGGCTCTCGCGACATAGCGATTACCATTTACCTCGCGAGTCGGTCTCTCACTGGACCTTACTAACCATCTTTTGCCAGCAAACCAGCTGACACAAGCTTATACATCCATGCTGAAAGTGCAGGGTGCGCCGACAAAAGTTCGGCGGCCACTGCCACTCTCTCTACTGTCGCCCCTACAGGCGGCGACGCTGTACACTCATGCGTCATTTATGCAGCCTCAACTTGCTGCGCTATCAGCCACTGGAGCCTATCTATCTGCTCCAACTGTCACGCTGACGCTACTCTTAGGCGTCGAAACCTGTATTCCTGTCGGCGAAGAATTTTCGCCGACGGCAAGAAGTCTGACCTACTGTTGGACCACTCCAACAAGTGCGGTCACCTGCTATCGCAGCTAGTATACCACGTTTGACCCCGAGCCCTCTCGTGACTCGAGTCAAACAGGTGCGTTTCCCTATGTGGTGTCATCGCTACTATGCACACCACAACGAAACTACCAGCCCAAACTTAGCCGTTTGAGCAATGCGCAGTCTATACACAGACAAAAAAGGCTCGTCGACCCAATCATGCGAAAGTATAAGAGGGTACTCCTTTTCATCTCCAACATTACGTTGTCGGCCGCCCAACGTAATATTCGAAGAATGAAAGCTCGTTGCCCTCGATCAGTCCCCAACATCCTTTTTTGGGAACAAAAATAATCAATCAAATACCTTCGCCCAATAATCCACACACTCTCTCGTGCTAATCCCTAGGGTCTCCCTAAGGTTGCTAACCACCTAGGACTATTCCTAGGCTCTGATACCACTCTAATCTGTCACGCCCCGAGTCCGCCAATTTGTACGGTTCGGGCACGCCAACAGACCCGCCAATCGGGTAAGACCTTTTCTACCCGAAAGGAACGGTAACATCCAATATAACACAACAAGTGTATGCGGAAGCTCAATATCAGAGTACTAAAAATCACTACAAATTAAAACTTTCATTTAATAAACAAACAGTTTAAGCGGTAATGAAAGCATACAAGAGTGAACCATAATTTAAATTTATTACACTTTACAATCCTGAACTTGCAAATAAAATTATTACAATTCTTTTTACATAAGTTCCTCACCATACAAGGTTCACTCAAGAAATATAAAAATGGTACCTTTGCTAGACACTCTAGGTCTCTATGCTGCTGGGCTCTTGCCCCTGTCGTATGCCTCGCAGTCTGCATCTGAACCGTCACGATCGCTGCATCCATACCCGAACCTGTGGGGGGGGGAGTCACCCAAGGGGTGTGAGAACTCCATCTGAGTTCCCAGTGGGTTCAACCACCGAGAAAAAGTGTCCTACACCACTTGATCCAAAGGAAGCAATAATAATAGTGCTAGGAAACTAAAATCCTCGATATCAATGCAGCTATGCAATATAATACATCACTGTCTGTATATACTCATCAACCCAGCACTACACTATCTAGCCATACTAGGCTACAATATAATAGGTCACTACACTATCTGTGTATACTCATCGACCCAGCACTACTCTGTCTAGCCACACTAGGCTGCTAAGCACCAACTCGGCCACTATACCGCTGTATACAGGGTCAAACTAACCCGGCCACCTTGGCCACTCTAATTTCTCTTTATTCTTTAAATTCTGGTGCTTTAGTTCAAGTTAACCCTCAGAAATTCTTATCCAACGGGCCCTTGCCCGGTAGTCCTGCTACCATAAGATAAGATTTCTAAAATTGCCGATAACACCCGCAAGTGTTACCCCGTCCTACGGAAGAAACGTCCCGAACGGGTCTCTACCCGGGAGAGGGATACTGCCCGTACCTCCAACATGGGCTGGTTTCACCGTAGGTCCGCCCGTTTTATCTTTATATTTTCTTTCTTTTCCTTTTACTTTAGTTCTTAGCCTCTTTGCCTTTGAACACTTGCTTTCCTTTCTTATTCGAGCTTATAGCTCCCATTTTGCCACTGGCAAATCTCTTTCTCTTTTCTTTGAGCATTTAGCTCTTTACTTTCACTTTAAGCCTTTCGAAAGTACCTCGTCCGACGGGTCACTGCCCAGGGAGTCCTGCTCCACTTGACGAGTCTCAAATTCGAAGGCGCCATTTACATTCTCTTTATACTTTTTAGCCACTTTTAGCTTGCTTTTAACTTTGCCTTTTTACAACAAATTATCTCTTATCCTAGGTCTCGCCATAAGGATAACTAAGAGTCACTTGGACTCATATCATTTCTCTTTCTGTTCTCTTTGTCTTAAGCAATTTGCTTGTCTTGCTTATTGATCACTTTTGCTCTACCTTGAGCTCCATTTCTTTTCACTAATTCCTCCTTTACCCTAGGTCTTGCCACACGGGTAACTAGAGAGTCTCCTGGACTCTTAAACATTTCTCTTTTATTTATTTAACTCAAATTGAAGTTAAAGTTATTATCCATTTGCCCAGACACCCTATGACTTTCTAGGGTTATATTTGATCAACTCTTTAATCTTGGGATCTTATCCCACTTTCCTGATTCCTCATTGAATCCTAGAGTTAACTTAACTCTATTTTCCTGTTCCACTATTAACTTAGAGTTGCACTGACTCTAATTTCATGTTCCACTATTATCTTGGAGTTACATTGACTCTAACTTCCTGTTTTTCCTTTCATGTCACCACACTTGATCAATTTTTCCATTCTCTTGACTCCTTACTGAATCCTAGAGTCAACTTGACTCTATTTTTCTGTCTGTGAGTTTAAACTCTTCTAGCTCAACCTAGGTTCCCTTTACCTAAGTTCCATGTCATACTTGTCCTAGAGTTCCCTGACTCTATGTTGAACACTAGTTCTCCTTAGGTTTCCTTTACCTAAGTTCCATGTCATATACATCCTAGAGTTCTCTGACTCTATGTTGATCACTCTATCCAGTGTCCTTAGGTTGTCACCTAAGACCATGCCACTCGTCCAATCCTAGGATAACTCCTAAGTTGATGTCACTCGTCAAACCCCTATACTAGGTTTTCTCCTAGTCTTACTACCAACAACTGTTGCTCCCTTATGTGACGTGATTCCTAGGGTTATACCCTAACATGCTCACAATCATAATAGCTAATCCTTTTTCATTTCATTCAGTTATTTTCATTTCATTCATCAAATAGTAATTACTTCTACGCATGCATATTCATCATATATCTTTGGCAACCAACAGTTGCACTTTTCCTCTGTGTTCATTTACACATGCACATCTATTCCTCTAACTCTGGCAACCAACAGTTGCACTTTTCCATCTGAATCCATCTACATAGGCAATCATAATCATAATTACCTAACGCCTCTAACAGGCTACTATCATGCTTCGAATCGAAAAGCAAAGGAGCAAGGGTAGAGGTCACCCAATTTCGGCAGAATTCCCCACCTTGTAGCGTCCCCAATTGCTCGTAGACACTTGCAATTGGTCTCCGCGCGATTCCACTTGTTTCCTCGAGCTTGCACGCAAAACGATGCGCATCCCTCGAGTCCGCACGCAAAACGATGCACGTCCACCATACCTGCACGCAAAACGGTGCACGTCATTACAATTCCTCACGCAAAACGATGCGCGCCATTTTAACCTGCACGCAAAATGTTGCGCGACTACACAATCTGCACGCAAAACGGTGCACGTACCTCGGGTTTGCATGCAAAACGGAGCATGCTTCTCTTAAGGTTGCACGCAAAATGGTGCACGTCTTTTCTGACCCTGCACGAGAAACGATGCACAATATTAGGATCGGCACGCAAAACGATGCGCGACAACACGACCTGCACGCGAAACGGTGCACGTACCTCGAATCTGCACGTAAAACGGTGCATGTCTGACTGTAGGATTGCACGCAAAACGTTGCATATTTTTTCTAGCCCTGCACGAAAAACGATGCAAACCATTAGAACCTACACGTAAAACGGCGCGCATTGGTCCAATCCGCACGCAAAACGGAGCACATACCACGTATTGGCATGCAAAACGGTGCACGTTTCTTTTCCAACTTTGCACGCAAAACGGTGCACGTATTCCAAGCTTGCGCCCAAAACTGTGCATATTTGTCGAATCCGCACGCAAAACGGTGCATATTTCCCTCGAGCGGCACGCAAAACGAGGTGCGCCCAAAACGCCCGCAAAACTCACGCAGTAAAACGGCGCAGAAAAGTTGGGTCCCTATCACGCACGTGGGCATGGGGTCAAATCCAAAAATCCAAAAGGAAACTTCAAAACGGTGCCAAAAATACCGCAAAACGACACACGGGGCCTACCTCGACAACGTTGTGCCGTCCATCGCCTCCAATAGCCTCCTTGGTACATCTTGTGCGCTCCATGGAGTCAACGGCGCGCTCGTGCGCCCTCAAAAACCCCCCGCGAAATTGCCCGGTTCCTCTCCTGGTACACTCGGGTGAAGCCAAAAAGGGAAAAAGGGAGGAAAAGGAGCCGTTTCGGGCCTAAATAGGCCGAACCCAAACTTTCGGGCGCACTTTTCGGGCGCCCGAAAGTTTTCGGGCGGCTACAGTAACAGCCCCGGCCGCGGTCCACGGTCCACGCTATGCCAGCTAGGCGCCACGTCAGCACCGCTCGACCAACCCGAGCTCGACACGTGTCCCTGGACCCGTGCACCGCGACCACCGAACATCGGCGGCCAATCGTTGGCCGCCACGTGGACCGCACTACTTTCCCGCGCTTACACCGGCCGCAGCGACGCGTCACATCCGCGCGTCGCGTCGCGCTGACCCACGAATGGGAGGCCGACACGTGGCCTCCCCCGCTGACGCCGCGCCAGAGCCCGTGCGCGTTCCCGACGCACCCCCGCTCCCTCGGTCAGGGCGTCCAATGAGGGAACGCCACGTGGCGCTTCCCCACCTACCACGCGGCCTCGGGCCGCGCGCCACAGCGCGTCGCGCGCGAAAAACTTGCCTCGGGATTCGCACCCGCTGCCTCGGGATCCGTGCCACCGCCTCGGGATCCGTGCCAACTGCCTCGGGATCCGTGCCACTGCCTCGGGATCCGTGCGCTACAGTAACTTTCGGGCGCGCACAGTAAATTTTCGGGCGCAACTTCACCTGGACCGGGCTGCTACAGTGAACCGGGTTCGCTACAGTGCAGCCCGGTTCGCTGCAGCCCAAATAACCGCTTTGCTACAGTATTTTCCGGGCGCCCGGAACCCATTTTCGGGCGCCCGAAACTTAGGCCCAAGCCCAGTTTCGCCCGTTTTCGTCCGTTTTCGCCCGTTTTTCGCCCGTTTTCGCTCAAATTTGACGGGCAGCCACAGTTTAACTCGATTTACCTCCTGGTACTTAAATTTTTCAGTTTGGCCCCTTTTGGGTTGCCAAAAGTCCCACTGTACTTGAATTCGCTGGCGGAGCCCGTTCTCACTATTCGGGTGTCCGATCGACGCGAAACTTTTACTGTGGCCTTAAAACACATCTACGCTCTCCCGTAATTTTCTCGGAATTTTCTGAAATTGTGAATTTTCCACTTACAATCTGTGCCCACTTTCTCATGTAAGATTCAAGATCTCACATTCTAATCCCGATTTGGGCCCAATTCATTTTCAGGTCATCCTTTGCCTCTATAAGTCCAATAAAATAGCATTTCATACCATTTTATTTACATTTATTTATATACCAAAATTCCGGCTCACTACAACATTATTTCATATGAAATGGATTATAAGTGATCATCCTTCATCTATGCTATGTGATGGTAATTGGGAAATCACTCTTCAACCTATACCTTGTGATGAATGGTTAACATTATTATGTGAGAATGATGGTGATAGATATATGTGAATGGTTGGTTGATTTATGTGAGGACTTGATGGGGTTATGTGAGAAGTGCTTGGTTGCTTGTGTGAGAAGGACTTGGCGGATTTATTTGAGAATGACTTATAAGAGAGTAGTTGGTTAAGTGATCCTTAACCTCCACTTTGTGATATGAATTATAGTTGTCGATCCTTAACCTACAATATGTGATATTGGGCATTGATGTTGATTCTTAATCTATCTATGAAAGAATGAATAGTTGATTGATCTTTGATCTAGCTTATGTGAAAATGGGTGTTGATGTGGGTTATTGATCTAGTTGATGTGAGAATGACCTATGCTTTTGATCTTCAATTCATTCATGTTAAGACGAATATCATTGTGAGTTGAGGCCTACTCCTTATGAGATTAAGCATTGTTTATGACTCCTATTACCTCCAAATGAGATTGGACGTTGTTGGTAGATCCTACGTTCATCCTATGTAAGATCAATAAAGGATGTTGAACCTTAAGCTATTCATTGGTGATACTTGATTGAATGTCCCTGTTTAAGTGATGTTAAAGGATCTTGGGCTTATTCTTGTATGAATGTGAGGGTTGACCAGCGTTGTACCATCTTATGTGATTTGTGAATAGGTGTGGCACTTCCTTATTTTCATACTTGTGAACATCGTGTATGTGGTATTGGCAGGCATAGGCTTTGTTGCACTTAATGTCCTTATGCAATCATCAATATTATGGAATAGCATGCTCTAATAAATGTAGAACATCGACACCTGTTTTCTTTTTATCGTCTTGGGACATTTGCATGCTTGTATGGTCATTTAGATAGGCCACCTTTTTCTGCTACACTATCATGCTGGACTTGACTTAGGAGAAACCATGTTTCTTGCTTTTCTCCTTTCATACTAGGCTCAGGGTATTTGTAGCTCGTGCGCGAGCAGGTGGTTTTGAGATAGTGTAGGCAGACTCTTGGGATCTGGGACAGGCTGGCTTGAGGGCAGGGTATTGCGGCTACCGCGGACTTTGGGCGGTTGACCGGATGGTGACTTGTGCATCGGATTAGGGATGACAGGTCGGGCTTGATTTGGGGGATTTGTGGGATATTGCGGTGACCGCGGACTTTGGGCGGCCGACCGGATATTTACAGCTGCATCAGATTGGGGGATCGGGCTTTATGTAGTGGATGGGGTTTTCCCACTTTGATTAGAGTCGTGATCCAGTCCTGCTATATTATTGATACTGGTTACTTATTACTCAGGCACTTTACTCGTGTGGGTCGCTCCCCTCGAGTGCCACTCTGGAGTGTGCGATATACAGACTTTGAGTCCTCGAGACTCCTATCCCTTGTCGGTGTTATGCGTAGGCTGGCATACCCGATTTGGCAGGCACAGCAGGCAGTACCAGTGCTTACTGGTGGTCGGATTGGGTTTATTCAGGCAGGCATTTATTTACTGATGCATACATTTAGCTATACTTCTTAGCACGACATTTAGAGGCATACTAGTGGTAGCTTCCTCTTATCAGTATTTCTGTTTTTAGCTTACCACCTCTCTTATTCTTTTTCTTGCCTCTGGTAGACTTAGTGGGTATGTCGGGGTTTGAGGCTTTACCCACAGGGGGAGGCTACTGGTTTTACTAGTGGTTCTCACCCCCATTGTTGTTTTTCCCCTTTCCCCCCTTTGTTTTGCAGTGACTGCTGCGGGAGTTGCGGATCTTTCGGTTGACGGTTCGAGGCGAGGGAGTCGCGAGATAGATCCCTACCAGTGTTGATTTCTACAGTGGGATAGATGTACCAACCCGGATTGTGGGTTTCACTGTACTCAGTTGTATTTTACTATTTCAGTTTATCTCCCTTTTTTTGGATTTATAGATGTTGTATAGGTGGCTTTTACTTGTATTCAGTTTGTCGGTGGATCAGATTATAGTATCATTATTTTTGGGAGATGGATATTGTACCTTTATTTTCAGTTGTACAGTGATTCAGGTTTTTATTATAGCAGTTTTTCTTCAGCTCTGATATCTGTTTAGTTATTAGATGATACTTTGCAGGTTGGACGCTTCGCCTATGTGGGGTTTCGCATAGGTGGCGGATCTGTTAGCGAGCCCGGGTTGCAGTTTCGACCCCCGGGGCGTGACATCCGCGGTCACCGAAATATCGCACAATCACAATCATGTCCCACATCCGACATCTGGTCAACTGCCTACTATCCACGGTAGCCGCAATAAACCCCAATCCAAAATCGGGTAAAATAATCCGTATCCGGTCAACCGCCTACTATCCGCGGTAGCCGCAATACCCCACAACCCATAATCAAACACAACCTGTCACCGACCCTCAGGTCTCCGCTACACTATCCCAAACCCCTGCTCGAACCCGAGCAACCAGACTCAAAGGTCTAAATAAGAAGGAGAAAAGGAAACAAACATGGTTTCTCCTAAGTCAAGTCCCAAAATGATAGTGCAGCAATAAAAAGTGGCCTACCTAGATGACCATACAGGCATGCATATGTCCTCAAGAGCGATAAAAGAAAGTGTGACAAATAGTGGTTCCACATGTGTATCAATTAATAGCTCCGTATAGATATAACCATCATGCTAAAATATTATCCATCCACACATGTCAATAATCCGTGTTCCATAATAGAGCATTACTATCCACCTATGCATGTCATAAAATCCTCAAATAGTGCCAACCATCAAGGTAATTAATTATCCCGATTTAAGATTCAATTCCACATGCAAAGTTAACCGCTAACATAGCCAACCATATGTCCAAACAAGCATGCATAAGTTCCATCCCCACTTGTTAATCGATAATCCTAACATAAGGAGATCACTCTAATAATCCTAGTGAGCATGTAAAAGTAGAGGTAAGCAACAACCACCCACCTCGATCGCTAATTCCAAGTCCAAAATGAAATCCACGCTCGGTCCAAACAGTTACCACAACACTGCACAACATACCCCAAAAGAGCATACATAATTTAAACATACAATGTTCACAAAATCTGTCCAAAACTCATCAGTCCAAAGTTGCCCTATTTTCACCTGCGAAAAATGCCTGGAAAAATCCAAGATAAATACTGCCACGATCCTCGCGACGAACCCGTCGAAACGAGTACCTGCACGCTCAAAACCGAGTTTCGGGCATCAAGATAAAAATCCGACAAGGTGACCCTCTCAAAAATAATCCTGTACAAAATCTGTAGCAATAATTTCTGTACACAGAGATTTTTCACCTTCGAAAAATATTCAAAAAAATCTGAGAAAAATCCAGGAGATTCCTTGCGAAATGTAGATGAAAAACGCCCCTGAATCACCCCAATCCAATGCCTGTGCGCGAAGATATCGCAGAAACACGGTGGCGCTGTCCAAAACTCCGCCCAAGAAAATAAGGTCACAAGATGATCCGAAAAACCCATGAAAAGCTCGGAATGGGAAAAACCAGTAAACATGGGAAACGTAGCCCTACCTGTCATGAAGAAGATGGCGCAAGAATCGCTGGAAAATACTGCCGGGGTAGCTCGAGAGAGTCCATGCACTGAAATGCGACGAAGGGGACCACAAATGAACGAGCGTCGCGCCGCGTTGTAAAAATAGAAACCTAGGGATGCGTGCCGCAGAAAAATCTGGAAATCTGCAGATGGAACCAGCTCTGGGAGAGGAGGATTTCTTGTGAAGGTCGCACTGTGAAAAGAAGAACAGGGAAGGAGCTCTCTGCAGTTGAACTCGGCCTATTTATATGCTGGAAGGAACAAATCGGAAAATGACACTTTGTCCCAATTTCCGGGCGCCCGGACTTTTCGGGCCGCTACAGTGTTGGGCCCGGCCCAACACTGTGCGGGCCCGAATCGCTCCTGGGCCTCCACGACACCCACAAAACAGGCGACAGCCGATGCCGCCACTAACCTCGCGCCACGTGGCCCACCGAGAGGCCGACGCGTGGCACGCCCACGCGCGGGAAAACGCCGACCGCCCCACGTGCGCGCTGCGCCCGCCGCCTGTGCCACCTGCCAGGCCCGCATCCCGAGGCCGCCCCCCGCCTGCACCGTGAACCGCGCGCATGTGGACCGCCCAACCAGTCGCCGCCACGTGTCCACCCCGGTCCATACACCGGCCGCACCACTCCGTGAACCGCGTCCACTGAACCGACCCTATCACAAGATGCCACATGTCCCACGTGCTCCCGTGCGCCCGCGCGCCTGCCCGCGCGCTGCTCGCGACTGCTCCGCCTCCTGCCCGAGCCCATCCGCCGCACTCCGCCGCTGCCCGCCGCGCTCCGCCGCTGCCCGCCGCTGCCGCTGCCCGCCGCCGGAATCATTGTTCCGGCATGAACAGTAACCGGCTGCGCAAAATATCAAGTAGGTAGTCCATTTTGACCGTTTTCGCACGCTGAATCCGAATTTGATGCCCGTTTTGCCAAATTCTAACTCTAAAAATTGCCAAATGCTCCCAGAAAGGTGTTCTTAGCCCAAATTTCACGCTGAGCCCAATTTTAATATCCATTTCGCGCGAGAACACTTCTAAACACTCAACGGGGTCCTCCGATCACTCACGTGATCCATTTTATGCCCGAAGTCCCACACTTGTGTCCAAATTGTGCACAATCACCACCGACACACCACGTAGGCCTCCTGAAGCCACCCAATGCACTACAACAACTCTGCGGAGATCCAGGTCATCACTAAGTCTACTAGAGGCATAAGATAACAGGAAAACTGTAATAATGTAAAGACAAGCTGGAAAGAATCTACAGCTATCATGCCTCTATCTACAATGCTCAAATGGTGATATAAATGAAAATAATGCATCTACTATCTCTCGATATAATAGCCACCCAATCTACACTAGCTGCCACAAAAGGTCCAGTCAAACCTGCGCCCACCTACTGCCATTACATCCACGGAGGACTGGACTTACGTAGGGCGTCCGTAACTGCCAAAACTGGCCAGCCAGAAGGACTCCGTCGACAAGTCGTGATAGTAAAGTAACAGGCCCAGCTCCGGAGCGGCACTCGAGGGGCGCGACCCCACCGAGGAAAGTATTAGCGCATCTCTGTCGAGCTCAATATGGCTCATGCAGGCTATAATCCAAATCAATGATCAACAAGATCAATAGTGCCCAAATCACATCTCTAACTCACTAGCTGGAAATACTTGAACAGTCAGGACTGCTGTCAACCCAACGGCTCCCCAAATAGAACATCAGCCCAACCTGCAAACTCACTAGCAGGAGATACTCCACAGCCGACGACAATAATGAAGGGTCCGAGAACTCCGAAAGACTAAAACCTATAACCCAATCAAACAAGAACAGGCTCTAGGCATAGCTTCTCGTTGTTTTTGACTCAAAAAAAAAGGCAGCCCTTAGAACCCAGATCACTCGAACCCTCTCTGGTGAGAAAGTTAATAGGAAAATGTGATATTTATTACTGAAACCATTTTCACTCGAACCCCTTCAGGGTGAGGACTAAAAGTAGTTTCTTTTTATAAAACCATCTTGATTTGAGGAAAATTCATTTTAATAATTTTTAGTTCTTTTAGGAAAATCAGTTAGAAAATAAGTTTTATTCCCAAACTCCGAAGGGCTAGTGCCTTCGTCCTATCAGACAAGAATAGACTCCGGCGACTCTTCGATATTTGGAAGAAAAACATCGGTTGACTAAAATCATGTATCTAAAAAGATTCTGGGTTCAAGGTCCTGCTATCACTGGTACACTACGGCGACGAACACCGTGGCGACACATAGAACGAAAAACTCGACAACCCGGGACCACCGTTTCCCGAAACGGCTCCCGCCACAGGTACAAGACTAGCTACATCTACCAGACTCCACTCTGCCCCCAAGCATGAGTGTAACATGCATCCTACACTAAGAGAAATCCCGACCACTCGGCCCACTATCTGGGCGAGGAAAACACTATGTCCACGGATAAAAAGTAAAGTGTGGATGTCTAAAGCATAAATAAACCTAGCCCAAGTGAGAGTTTTCTACTAGTCTGGTTACACATGCAACATATGACAGGGTGCTAGGTCACGTTCCAATAATAGCATTTAGTTTAACTAAAGCAAGATCGGGGAACATTAACCAACATGATTTTAATAACGACACAAGAAAGACAACATCTCTCTCTCTCTAACATGCATTCTAACATATCTCACAATCATGCATCTTTTCTATACAATAGAAGTAATGAACCGTCCACCGGTTTTGGAGATGAAGCAACCCACCTGAATCGCTTTTCACAGGCAAAGCCGAAGCCAGTGAAGTGCGCAGCCACTCGCTACCAAAATCCGCCGAAACCGCACCCTCGGTACTCAGTCACACAAGCCTCTGCTCAAACCAACATCACGGCCAACAACACAATCAATACCCCAAACAGCATTTGCTATTTTGCAAGCTAGCACAGAAAAGGGGATTTTTCACCTGCGTACGGTCCTCGAAAAAATCTAGAAAAATCACGACTGCGATCCTCGCGACGAGTAGATACAAATCGAGTATTTATACTCATCGTTCCGACACCTGTAGGCCAAGATACACCCAAAATACCGCGGTAAGCCAAACTCCCCACAAACACAACTCTGCGCACAAACAGTCCGGAAGAAGTCAAAATATCACCTTTGAGATGACCTCCAAAAATTCCAATAAAAATACGGCTGCGATCCTCGCGAAGAATAGATGTCGATCGAGTCCTCTCAAGTCAAAATCCGATAACCGAGCACCAAGATTAAAATTTGACAATGCTCCGCTGTCTAAGAAAATCACCAACAATAAAGGGTTCAAAGATGTTCCAGAAACCCCAATAAAAATCCAAAACTGAGAGGAGCGGAAAACATAAAAAACGGAGATCTACCTCTCGTAAAATCGATTCCGAGAAAATCGTCCAAAAATTCCTTCGGGGAAGCTCTGAGGATCTCATGGACCGAAACGCGACGAAATAGGCCGCCGAAGAAAGAACGTCGCACTGCGTCGACTCGCTGAAGACGTCGATGCCGCGGCCTCCAAAAATTTTGAAACTCCTTCAAGAGATGCAGCACAAGATGAAGATCAACTTACCTTGAGGGCTCATCACCAAATAGGCTCGGGAAAAGGGTCCAAGGGCAAAGGAAAAGGGCCTATTTATAGGCTCTCCCAAAAAGAAACCAAAATTCCAAGTTATTGGGCTTTTGGGCCCAACATTCGAGCGCCCGGAAATTTTCGGGCGGCTACAGTGCCGCACAGTGGCCCCCCGCACGGGATCCCGTCAGCGCCCGAATCTTCCTGGGTATCCCGTCAGCGCCCGAATCTTCTTGGGTGCGTCGCGTGTCCCGAACACGGGACAGCGGGCGCCCGGCCATTCGGGCGCTCGCCATGTGGCCGCCACCTGCCCGCACCTGCTCCCCGCGCTGCGTGGACCGCGCGTGCGTGAGCCGGCCACTCACAGGCCGCCACGTGGCCCACCCCGGTCCATGCACCAGCCCGCGCGACGCCGTGGCCCGCTCCGCGTGAGCCCGCGAATCCGAGGCCGCCACGTGTCCCCCGCGCCCGGTCCATGCACCCGCGCCATCTCTTTGGACCGCACCGCGTGCGCCGGCCAATCAGAGGCCGCCACGTGGCGGCCGGTCCATGGCTTCCCCCATGTACCAAAATGCACAGAAAATTTTCGGGGGTCCGTTTTTAGGCATCGGGACTCCGAAAAATACAAGTAAATAGCCGATTTTCGGAGTTTTTCCACGCAGAATCCAAATCCAGTTCGGATTAGCCTGAAACCCTTTCTAAAATTCGGCGAAAGCAGCCGAAGGACAGGCTTAATCCAGAAACCTCACTGAGTCCATCCAACGCGTCCATTCGACACGTTGCGGGTTCGACACACCAATAATATGTGTTCTACAACATGGGTCATGGAGAAAAGCTGCACGGGGATCGGGGCCACTACAATTTGCCACTCCGTTGGGGGGATAACCCTCAGCCTTGTGTGAGTTATGAAACCCTAGGATCTAAATAGGTTCTATCAAATAGCTAGAGGGGGGTGAATAAGTATAATGACCACAAACACAAATCTTAATGTAATAAAAATAAATGCGAAAAATAAAATCAGCACACCGAGATTTACGTGAGGAAACTCCAACTAGGGGCAAAAAAACCCACGAGACCAACACGCGAAAACAATCCACTAATAAAAAATTAGATAACAAGGTGATTACCGACTACACGGACTCAAACCTCTCTAATAATTCCTGGATATCGCGCTCACCAACTGCATGTCCACGCACACGTTCGAATCCACGGATGCCAACCGAATCCACGAGCAATAAGTTTCGAATTCACGAAATTCCTTCAACACGTCGAATCCACGACTCCACGTCAACTCTTTGACGCGCACTCAGCCAGAGCATATTTAATACGTTTTGATGGTGATTCTTTGCTTAGAATAACATCAGAGGATCAAGTATGAAATCTCTAAGCAAAGCTTAGATCAATTCGACAAATACATGACGTTGAAAACCGTCGAATTGACCTAAGAGAGGCTATTTGGTGGAAAAAGACGAACAACAAAAACCTAGCCTCTAGGGTGGCTCTCAGGCGTTTTTTGAGTTGGTATATCAAGTAGAGAGACCCTATGTATCTATTTATAGCCTTTGAAAGACAATTAGAGTCGAATTAGAAGTAGATTAAAAACATGACACTATGTACCGGTACTCGAAGGGGCGTACCGGTGCTCAATGATGCAACAAAAAGGAATTTTTTATTGCGTATTGGTACTCCAAGTGAGGTACCGGTACCCAGTTCATTTTCATAAAAAATCTATGTCGGGTTTTGAGGAACTCTAATGGAGATTCCGGTACTCCATACAAAAATATGAATTTGTGAATAAGGATTTTTAGGAATTCAACCAAGTACCGGAATTCAAAGTTAAATTGAGTTAGATGTTAAAAACATAGTTCCCAAAACCTTTTCTAACCCAGTTTCGATTAATTAATGATTCCAAAGACTAAATAAACTTTAATCACCATGAAAACTCTAGTAATATACCTGAGTATCACCTTGAGCTCTTTGGAAAATCTTCGAGTCTTCAGTTGTTGATTTGACGATCTGACCACTTCAAGACTCCGACTTAAATACGAAATATGTCAATACTTAAAATCCGTAACAATCTCCTCCTTTGGCAATTTCGTGACAAAATGCAAAAATACACAAAACGCTTATGACACTCATATAAACCAAAATTAAAATTCAATGTCATCACCAAAATATTGAATTTCTCGCATGAATGATCCAAATAAAAAAAAATATTCTTTGTATCAATCTTAGAACAAACTGTGTGACTTAGGAATTGGAGTTTTGAAGCTTTCTACAATATTCTGTAAAACAAAACTCCAAACAAAGTCAGTTGTCAAGATTAGTAAGTTTAAATCAAAAATTGTATTTTCATTTGGCTCTTCCTTTCTTCTTCAATGTGATTTTCTGCAACTCCAATCTTTTCTCCTCCTATCTCCATCATCTCCGTTTTTGTCAAAAATTATCAAACAGAGAAAAACAAGACAAAAGAAAACTACGAAAAGCATTAGTCCATAGTTACAAGACCATACTAAGTTCTTGTTCATCAACAAACTAAAATGAAGAAAGGAAAGCAAGAACAAGAAAACAACTAGAAATCACTCACCGTCATGGCCATCATCATCATCATCATCATCATCACCATGTGAAGTAGGTCGATGTGAAGAACTTGGTCCAGTCGCACCCGAAACAATATCATCCTGTCGGCAGCCAAGGATATCAAATATCTTCGTTAAACCGTCCTAGGGCTTTTTGAAACCTTGTTTGACCTTTTTCTTCAGTGAGCGTATATCCCGATGTAAAGACTGCAAAGTAACGACCTCATCAGAATCAGATGAGTCTTGATGTTCCACTTGACTAGGCAGGGCACTCGGAGTAGCTTCTGTGTATCCCTTCACTTGCCCAAAACTCTTTAGAGTGCTAATCGACTTGGCTAATGCGTGATTCCATCAATAGAGCGTAAGCCATAGTCATATTTGGCACAAGTAATATCAACTCCATGATCTTCTAAGATCCTAGTAATCAAAATCGGGTAGGGAAGAAGCTCACGACGAGTTGACCCTTGAATGACGTGCACCATTTGTTACCAAATTAAATACGAAACATTGATATTTACTCCATATGCACTCTCTGGGTGACCAAGGAAATATAGGAGAAGAAGACGATCCCATCGAATCCTTTTGGTCTCCAATGTAGGCAATAGGTTGTAGCACACTATCAATGACAGAATGTGATACTCTGGCTTCAAATCCTTTGATTCTACATACAACCTATTTGCCCGTGTTTCAGATTTGCGAATTGCATCCACCACAATGTCCCAATGTGATTCATGTTGGAACTCTCCATGTGTAAAGTGCAATATGCTTGTATCCACATTCAATCACAAATTTGCACCAATTACCGCTGGAGTCACATCAAACTTGACACCATGAACAGATGTTTCAAATATGAAAATCCCGGTGTCTGGATCCTCATTTAGTATAACAACTCTCATGTAGAATTCCCTAAGCAACTCAACACAGAAATCCATTCGAGCTGGAACCCTACCAACTGGCTCAATAAGAATCTATTCCATTAATCTTGCAAAGTTTGGTACCTTTCGGTACAACTCTGAGAAGTTGACGTGTCGCTCCCCAATACATTTCCTATTTTCGAAAGCTGCACGACGTTTAGAGCTGATATGTCCTTCATCTTCACCTAGCTTTGTATGCCGTTCGAATTGTGTGTGTTCACGAATTACGGGGTCACCAGTGCTTCTTCATGGTGGAGAGCCTGCACCCTTCTTTTTTCGTGAAGTCATGGGTGCCTTTCCCTTTCCTTTAACTGTCTCTCCCTCAGACTTTGACGAAGGTTCAGATTCCTCAGATTCCGAACTCGTAGATCCTTCGTCACGTGACCTCTTAGAAACTCTCTTCTTTCCACGGCCACGACCACGACCTCTACCGGTAACCATTAACACCACAAGGATGAGTAACAAAGAGAACTCCATTATCCTGTGAAAAACATTGTGCAAATCTGATTTGATCGAATTTGAACATCATCAAACATTTAAAAATGTGTAGAAAGTGTTCTAAACATGCAAACTTTGAAAAACTAATATTCAAGTAAGAGTTTTATGCAAACCTTAAAATTTAAAAATTCTTAGCATGATGAAAGGATGTGAACGAAAGATTCAAGTATAATATGCAATAAAATATGAATCTAAACACATAGAAAGCAAGCATCCACGTTCTAATCATCAATCATTTGCAAGAGATTTTAGTAAAATTAGAGATCAATTCAAAAACTCAAAATAAATCAACAAAAATCTAAAAATTAGGATTTTGAAACAAAGAATGAGAAATTGATGAAAGATTTTACAAATATCGGCAAGAATCTCGTAGATCTGGAGGAGAATGATACTAGAAGAATTTTAGAGAGAGAAAGAGAGTGTTTAGATGAAAGTTTTTTGTGAGAAAATAATGGGATACCGGTATTATAAACAAAACCGCAGATGACGTACAGGTACACGAAGCCATGTACCGGTATGCCATATAAAATTTTAAAGAAAACTGAATCGGGTTTGCGGGTTCTTTATTTATTACTAATAACTTGGTTCCAGTACCTCAAAGCAGTACCGGTAGCCCAGTGAAAAATCACAAATTTTCAATCTTGTGATTTTAAAACAAAGTAACGATTGCATTTAGAAAAGATTATGTAAGTGCATGAACATTTTGAGATCACAAATATGTCATTCAATCCACATCAATTTTATAAAATTTTTAAAAATTTACTAAATAATCATAAAAAAATGAGGATAAAATATTATAAACGTTCTTAATTTTATAGACGTCAAAATCAAGTCGTCAAAAATAATCTAGAGATCCAAATACTATCAAGATGTAACAGTAATCAAAATGACTTATATAGATTCACCAAACAATATAAATTTGTTCAATAACCTTTCAAATTTGAGATAGGCAGATAAATAACCTAGGATGGCTCTTTGAGCATCTTTTCACTATCCCATCTTATAACAAACAGGAGATTATATAAAAAAATTTAAAATTGAATATATATCTCCAAATGCTTTAACTAAGATTTTTATCAAAAGAGTATCAAGCATTCAAAACATGTGGTAGCTTCATATACTTACCGGACGACCGGGGTGGCATCTTTTTCGTACATGTAGTGATAGTTTTCACACTCTCTTAAGGATGTAACTCTTTTCACATCTTTCATAAACATGGAGTGATTTAAACTATTATAACTTTTCTTGTAAAGTACAATTTCTTAAGTGAAAGAGTCATATCACAAATTTAGTCTATTAGTAATCACATATTCATCACAATGAGCACACACAACCGAGATAGGTTGAGCATCTTAAGATCATACATGATTACAAGAATTTGATGAATATAAATCTCAAAAACTCCTATAATAGAATATCTGTAAAGATAATAATTACGAAGTAAAGTTTATAATTTATATGAAATTAAATAGGAGTGAATGAAAGTGACTCATTTTGATGTTCAAAGCACTGATTAATGTGGCAAATCATTCATTAAACTTAAAAGCAAAACTAAAATCGTAGCTATGAAAGCACCAAAAAATGTAATGCAAAGATCAAGATATGTAATGAATAAAAGTCGATGAAACCACTAACGTAAGTCAAAAACAATTTTAGACTTAGGATAAGGAAAGATATCACATTTTCAAATCCAGACTTGCCGGATTTTAGGTTAACGTTGTACGTCTTGGTTTGTTGCGGTCGGGAGTTGATTGTTTTAACTTTTGATCAACCTTAGGTCTCCACTTGCATATGTCCTCTTTTGTATCCTCTGTTGTGGCTTTGACCTATGGTTGATTTGGAAAACTGGATCCTTTTGATGTTACTTTTGAATCCATAAAGTTTGCCGAGAAGGAGTGGATGACAGTTGAACGTTCTTTTTGTTTTTCGGGCATGTCTTCTTGATATGATTTTTAATTCCACATATGTGACATACTTTATCCTTAAATTTTGTTGAGACACTAGATGTAAAATTTGTAACCTTCTCAACATGTTTCCTTTCATACTCCAAACCAAGTTTGTTTGTTCGACCTAATTCGAGCATATTTTCAAGTTTCTTAGATCCCGTGGAGAATTTTTGTAATAACAGTAATTTTTGAATTTCGAAATTGTATTGAATTTCGGTTATTGGAGTGAAATTGGTTTCTTTCGAAATTTAAAGAGGGTGTTGTTTTTAGCTAATTGAGAATTTAATCCTCGGAGTGGCTTTCACCAGGTTACTGGTGAATTGTGTCTTAAGGGAATAGCTAAACCCATTTTTAAATCCGAGGTGCGAATTGCACCGAAAAACATGAAAAACAAAATTTGATGAGTAAGCGGGTTTTCTCCGTAAATTATTTGGACTGATTTTTGGGTGAGATCTTTGAAAGGGAAGATTGTCACTCTGTCAGCATCGTCAAACGGAGAACGACAGTGTGATCGGATCTCAAATCCGACTTACGGATCTTTCGAAAATGCATTTTTACCGTAACAGATCCGAAAAATAATTTCGGGTATTTTCAGTACCAATTAAGGTGTATTAGTGCATCGGAATGTGTGAAATATGATGAAAAACATTTTGCACGCTTTTCAAGGAGTTTGATTTTGTTATACGAATTTCTTTTAAGGAAAGAAAAGATAAGGTGCTGGGGACGTGATTGTCATTTTCTGAATTGTTTTTAAAAGAGGGGTATTCTTAGATGGACTTGGATTAGGGCTAAGGGAAACTTAATATTTAATTAGCCCCTTTAATCCTTTTTCTTCCTCCCCAACGTGAAGACCAAGAAACCCTAGATCCCTCGTCTTCCTCCTACAGTCCGAACGCTGTCGCGCAGCCGTTAAAGCCGGAGCCGGAGAGGGACAGATTTGGGCAGCCCGTCCTTGCAACGCCGCGCGCTAGGGCATCCGCACGCGTGCGCCGCACGTGGGAACCGCGCCGCTGCCCTGAGCAAACCGTGGGCTGCGCAAGGTCCAACCCTTGGACGTCCTACACTGGGTGCTGGCACCCACTGCTACCGGCCTTTGCGCCTAGCCACGCGAGCTCAAGCATGCCGTGCCATGGGCTAACCCGTGCAAGCCCAAGCCGCCTGTGCGCGTGGATGCTGCGTCGTCAGCCGAACCCTCCTCCCTTCTTGCGCTTTGTTGGGCACCTTGTTTCCTAGAGGTGAGCCCGAAATATGGTTTTCTTCCTATTTCTTGTTTTGCTACTCTCTTTCTTGAACAGAGAGCTTCCTCCTCCTTGTGGCAGTAGCGGGAGGTGATCCGAGCCTACTCTTCTTCGTCGTGGTCACCACAACGACGTCGCGGAGCTCTGGAATCGCCTAGGTTTGCGTGCCGGGCTGCACCACCTCCGATGAGGTTGGTTTTTGGTCGTACGGATTGTTCCGAAATGCTTCTCGGTTGTTACTTTCGCTCCGAACCGCGAGCGTGGCATTCCTTGCGTCGAGATCTACGAATCCTCGCCGCTGGTTCGCCTCCGAAGTAAGTGGTTTTTGGTAAATATTGTATTTACCAATTCTTTTATATTTTTATGTAATTTTTGGAACGGTTGGAATTCGAATTGTGAATTGGCTGCACAGGTTGCCTTGGGCAACGTGCACGGGCCCTTCGGACTGCTTGCCCATGATCCGCAGCCTTTGTGGAGTGTAATAGGGGTTCCAGAGTCGATTCCGATAATTTTGGAATCTGTTTCGGTACAATTGTGCTTAGAGATATTTTATAATTCTTAGTTTAGTGTTTGCTGTCCGAACACCTGTTTTGGTGCATTTTGGAATAGTGGGTGTTCTATTTAATTGTTTGGAATTTTCTGAAGCAGTTTGGAGGTTTCGAGAGTATTCTGAAAAAAATTCTAGGTAATTCCGGTGGGTTCCGAGAACCGGATTGAAAGATTGATCTTTCCGATGGTTTTGGGATTGGGAGATGGGTGATCTTGAGTTGTAGAGTCTAGTTTTGAATCGGTGGACCTTTTTGCAGGTTCGGTCTTTGATTGAGAGCATCGTGTGAGTTAGGTGCTTTGCCAATGCAGGTGGGTACACCTATAAAACCCCTTTGATGCATATGACATTTTTGCATGGTTTCTTATGTCGGGGAATATTACGGGTGTTATAATGTGTATATTGACCTCTGGATGATTGAATGTCGCGGTAAAATGTTTTGGGGGACGGTTTGTCCTTATCCGAACAACGGTATAGCCGATCGGGGCGTATTTATGATCGATAAAATGATCGGTGCGACTATTCGGGGATCGGGAGGTGGTTCCGAAAAATTGGAAAAAAAAAATTTAGCACAGTGGTTGGGACCACTAAATTGCCGGTTAATGTAAAAGTAGAAATATGTTATTGTTGACTTTGGATAGGTCCGGGTGATTCATAGGAGTTTTTAGAGGAGTCACATGCTCAGGTTGACATTCTGGTAGAAGTGGATATTCTGATCCGAGGTCGAGAACACTGTCAAATTGGTAACATTTGATCTTGCTCTTCTTCTTTATTATTTTCCTTATGACTATTATGTGTCAGTAGGATGGTTGTTGGTCACGGTTATTGTGATGACGTAGTATATTATATATTATAAATCTCTTTCTGGTGGTTTATCCGACTATCGAGCGGCATAAGCGGGAAAAGTATACTTTCCGGTGGTTAGATAATGTATGTCATATCGTAATAGGACAAATACATGTTTGGTTATTTTTCTGTTAAGATCATATTTGACCATTGGGTCGGCTTCTTTTATACATTATATTGGCGACTGATCGTTGCGGGGAGAGGACTTTGGTTTGATTATGTGATCGTCATGCTCTTGGCGCTTTTCACGCACACCAGCAGTTTGGCCACCGCATGGGTGCACTTTTACAGAGAGGTGGTATGATTGACCCGTGATCCCTACGCGGTGAATTACGTGGCGGGACCCCCCCTGTGGACATTGCAGTACCACGGCGAGTGCGGATAGGGATAGTTGCACCGGCTTATCGAGTGGGATTATGACAGTGCCTGAGGTCGATGGACCGATATGGCGGCTATGTATTGGTGACAGTGATGTTTCTTCTATTTGTGGTTTGATTGGTAGCGGTACAGTATTCGGGTATTTTGATATAAGGTTCGATATTTTTTTGCTACTACAGTATCTTTGCTTATAGTTATTGTCGAAATTTGTATTCATTATCTTATTGTAGATTATGTTACTTGTGGTGACCCGAATCCCTGTGATACTTGGTTACGTGGTTAGCGGTGTGTATACACCTATTTTTGCATGTTGAGTGCGTTTGTGCGCCAAATGGACGCGAGAAACGGACTCAGCGTGAAAAATTAAGCAAAACTCAATTTTGGTGTTTTTGGCCGGATGTGGGCGCCTAGAACATGATCTGGGGGCTCGGAAGTGCGGTGCAGTGGACCGCGACCATGGAGTGAACCCTGGGACACGCATCGAACAGAGGTTGGTCAGCGGGAGGACACGCGTCGGTGCCTCATTGGCGGAGCAGGCGGGCGCGACAAGCGGGCGGTGCGGATTCCCCATACGCAGGGCGCGTGGCATGATGCGATTCGATGAAGCCCACCTACCCCGCGGTGGCACGTGGAGTCTTTTCGATGGTCGATCAGGGGATTCTGCCGATTCGGGTGCACGTAGATGAACGCCATGTGTCCCTCCCCTGCGTCCGAAATTTTCGGGCGCTCGAAACTATACCTTAAGCTGAATTTTGGATTTTTCTGGACTGCTATAAATAGCCCCCTTCTCCTCCATTTTCAGAGTTTTGGAGAATTATTTTCTGGGAGCTCTTGCTTTGGAGTGGAAGGCCTTCAACCCCTCATCATCTTCCCCACCATTGGAGAGCTTTGGAGGCTCCATCTTCATCTTCTTCCCCACCATTGGAGAGCTCCACCATTGTTGCAGCAGTAGTCTTCTCCATTGACGATTCGTGCACGGCCTCCCCTGGACAAACTAAATGTTTTTGGCTGAAATTTGGAGGACAGCGTTACAAGAGGTAGATATACAACTTTTCTATTGATCACTTCCCTCCATTCTCAGGTTTTTTTGGGGGTTTTACTTCAACTCTGGTGCCCTCATGCACAGTGCGGAGTTCTGAAAAGAGTTTAGTATTTATGAATTTTTTTGATTGTTTGTGCATGGATTTTGGAGTTTAAGGGCTTGATTTTCATCTGACTCACAGAGGAACACATTGGTACAATTCTTGGAGATTTTGGAGGTGATTTACATAGGTATTTTTACTGTTCTTGTTGACCCTATGACAGAGTTAGGTGCGGAATTCTATTTTGGACATTGTTTTGATGTTTGGACCCTGGGGATGCAGATTTCGTGGGAACTTTGGTTTATTTTGGAGATTATAGAATTTGAGTATCTTTTTAATATCAAGGTGAGCATTTTCTCTTTTGATTTTTGTGGTGACCTGAATCCTTGTGTTACTTGACTGCGTGGTCGGCGGTGTGTTGACACCTATTTTTGGTATGTCGAGTGCGTTTGCACGCCAAACGGATGCAAGAAACTGACTCTGCACGAGAAATTGATCAAAACTCAATTTTGAGTTTTTGGGCTAGATTCGGGCGCCCAGAAAAGGAATCCGGGCGCCCGAAAGTTAGGTGCAGTGCACCGCGACCACGGAGCCGCTGGCGTGCCACGCATTACATCAGGAGTGGCCAACAGGGCGCGTCGGGCGAGGATTTGTGCGACGCGCATGCCGGGCAGGCGGCGCGCAGAGTCCCCGTACGTGGGACACGCATCGCGCCGCGATTCGCTGCGCCCAACCACCCATGCAGAGACACGTGGTGCGAGCGGAGGCATCGATCTAGGTTTCGGGGCACGCTGGATGACCGCCATGTGTCCCTCCCCTGCGCCCGAATGTTTCGGGCCTCCCCTGCGCCCGAATGTTTCGGGCGCCCGAAACTTGCCCTAAAAACTGAGATTTGGGCAGTTTTGTGAGACTATAAATAACATCCCCCTCCCCCATTCTTAGAGTTTGGCAAGTTTGAATCCTGGGAGCTCTTGCTGTAGAGGGAGCCCTTCAACCCCTCATCATCTTCCCCACCATTGGAGGATCAAAGAAGATTCAACTCCATCTTCTTCCCCAAGCTTGGAGAGCTCCACCATTGTTGCAGCTTTAGCCAACTCTGTCGATGTTTCGTACGCGGTCTCCCCATAACAAACCCCTTAGAGTTTTTGGCTGAAATTTGGAAGAGATCTTCACTGGAGGTAGGCCTACAACTTTGGTATTAAACACTTCCCTCCATTCTTGAGTTTTTTTGGAGTTCTTACTTCATCTCTGGAGCCCTCGTGTACAGGGCAGAGTTTTGGACAGTGTTTGGTATTTGTGGATTTTCTTGGTTGTTTATGTATGGATTTTGGAGTTTAAATGGTTGATCGTCACGCCCCGAGTTTCGAAAAGTAGGCTTTTTTTTTTTTTTTTTTTTTTTTTTTTTTTTTTTTTATATTAGAGTTTTAAAAATAATCCAGGGCATGAACAGATCGCCACATTTATAGAAAATTCTCAATCCGCTTGGATTGAGCCTTTTATATACATGCACGGCTATGCACTTACAGCCAATATCAGAGTAGTATAAACTACGCATTAAATTATACAGAATTAACCAAATTAAAATTATTATTAACATTTTCAAATATACATGATTTGTAGAAGATAAAATATAACGGCGACATAAGGGTCATTGCTATCACGACAACCTCACCAACATGTCCCGACATCCCAGCATCCGAACGACCTGAAAAATGGTCACCCAGGGGGTGTGAGATGCATCGACAGTGTATCCTAGTGGGCACGACGGGCCGAAAAATAGCTACTCGTGTGAGGACCCGAATCCCCGCGATAGGATTACTGTTGGATCAACAGCTTTTGGAGGCCTATGTTGAGTATTGGAGGCTTATGTTGAGTGTTGGAGGTGTTTATGCGCAAATTGGACACAAGTGATGGACTCAGTGTGAAAAATGGATCACGAGTGTGTTTGGATGCCCTACCGAATTTTAGAAGTGGAATTGGGCAAAACGGATATCGGATTTGGACTCAGCCCGCGAAAATGATGGAAATCGACTACTTGGTTGTATTTTTCTAAGTCCGGACGCCCAAAAACGGACACCCGGAAGTTTTCTAGTGTTTTTGGGTGCACGGTGGACCGGTGGACCGACGGTGTGCCACGTGGTGGCTTCTGATTGGCGCCGTACGCCATGTGGCAGTGTAGGAGTGGTGGCGTAGTGGGCCCGGCCCACGGGAGCAGGCGCAGGCAGCGCGCGGGCGCGGGCAGGCTAGCGGTGCAGCGGGGGCTGCATGCCAGGTGGCAGCTTCCCGTTGGCCCGCTTTGGACACTGGCAGCAGGTGATTCGTTGGTGCAGTGGGCGCGGTCCACGGACTAGCGCGGCAAGTGCCTCGGGCTGCGTGCGTGTTAGGTGGCAGGCGGCGCGGCGTGGGCTGGCAGGCGCGCGTTGACGTGCGGTTCCCGCCCGTGGGCGCGCCACACGTCAGCTTCCGCGCGGGCCACGCGGCGCATGGTGGATGGCGGAGTCGGCTGTTGCCTGTTCAGGGGTGACGTGGCACAATCAGGCGCATCCGGGCGCGGGATGGACGGCCGGATCTGGCGCTACTGTTGGTGCCCGAATGTTTCGGGCGCCCGGAAAATGTCCCCCAAAGTGCCATTTTCGTCTTGGATTTCATCCTATAAATAGGCTATGGGTGCCCCTTGTGCGGGATTTTGGATTTTCTGGGAGCCCTCCTGCAGCAGAGCCTTCTTCCCCGCTATCTCCTCCACCCTTCGATGGATTCCCGGCATTTTTGGAGGCCGTGACAGCGGCATTTTCTGCGACGCGGCGCACATCGACGCCCCCTGGATTTTTTTGCTTTTACCATCGCTTTTCAGTCCGAGAGACACCCTGGACTACCCCGATAAACGTTTGAGCTGATTTTTGCGGCAGCGCGTTCACGAGAGGTACGCCTTCGATTTTTCTGTTGTTCACTTCGCCTCATTTTGGGTTGTTGGCACGGTTCCGGAGGCTTTTCTGTGACCCTTTGTACTGCTGTGAGGTACGGGACAGCGGTGGAGTATTGTTGGATTTTCTCGGTCTACGAGCATCGGAATGAGGCGTTTAAGGACTCGATTGATATCTACGCTTCGAGAGGAACGCGCCCGTATTTTTAGCGAAATTTTTGGAGGACTCTTGGAAGGTGATAATTATGCTTCTTTCGGACTGGTTTACTACAGATTTTTGTTTGTGGATACTTCGGCATATCGCATTATTGTATTTATATCTTGGCCTACAGGTGTCGGAACTATGATGACCCGGATCTCCGCAGAGCTTTTCCAGTGTGATCAGCAACTTCTGGAGCCTTATTTTGGTGTGATGGAGGTGTTTGTGCGCAAATCGGGCCTCAAGGTTGGACCCAGCGCGAAATTTGGATTAAGTTTACCTGTCCGGATGCCTTCGACAAATTTTAGAAGTGGAATTTGGTAAAACGGACATCGGATTTGGACTCAGCGCGCGAAAACGATGGAAATCGACTACTTTCTTGCATTTTTCTGAGTCCGGACGGCCGAAAACGGACACCCGGAAGTTTTCTTGTGTTTTGGGTGCACGGTGGACCGGTGGACCGAGGAGCGTGCCACGTGGCGGCTTCCGATTGGTGCAGTACCCCACGTGGCAGTGTAGGAGTCGCGGCGCAGTGGGCCCGGCCCACGGGAGCAGGCGCGGGCAGCGCACAAGCGCGGGCAGGCGCGCAGTGCAGCGGGAGGTGTTGCCACGTGGCTTTTTTCTATTGGTTCGCAGTGGACGCGTGGCAGCAGGGCAGTGGCTGGCGCAGCAAGCGCGGTCCACGGAGCAAGACGGCAGGCCTCGGGAAGCGTGCGCGGCACGGGGGCGCAGGCGGCACTGGCGCGCACGTGGGCGCGGCGACCGGCACGTTGACGCGCGGTTCCCGCGCGTGGGCGCGCCACGCATCAGCCTCCGCGCAGGCCACGCGGTGCATGGCGGTTGGCGATCTTGGCTGTCGCCTGTTCGGGGGTGATGTGGCGCATCCTGGCGGATTCGGGCGCAGCGAAGCGGGCGCACTGTGCGGCACTGTAGCAGCCCGAATTGTTTCGGGCGCCCGAAAGTGGGGACTTGGGGGGGAATTTCTGGATTTGTTCAGTTTGGCTATAAAAACGCCCCCTTTGCAGTGCGTTTTGGCTTTCTTCCCGAGTTCCTCTCACTGTGAGGCCTTAGAAAACTTGTTCATCATCTTGTGGTGCATCTCTTGATGGATTCTCGGAATTTTTGGAGGTCGCGGCATTGACGTTTTCTGCGACGCGGCGCACTGCGACGCTTCTTCGATTTTGGCTTTTACCGTCGCATTTCAGTGCGCGAGACCCCCTGAGCTACCCCGATGATATTTTGAGCTTATTTTTGTGGTAGCGCGTTCACGAGAGGTACGCCTTCGATTTTCGTGTTGATCACTTTGCCTTATTTTGAGATCTTGGCATGGTTTACGAGGCATCTTTGAACCCCTTTTCTGCTGGTGGTTTTCTGGATAGCGGAGGCTTGTCGGATTTTTATCTCTACACTCGGGTATCGTATTTCGATTTACGAGGACTCGATCGATATCTACACTTCGAGAGAAACGCGCTCGTATTTTTATTGGAATTTTTGGAGGACTCTTCGAAGGTGATAATTAAGCTTCTTTAGGGACTTTTTTTCTACAGGCTTGTGTTTGTGAAGGTTTTGGCTTACGGCGATGTTTTAATTGTATCTTGGCCTATAGGTGTCGGAATAAGGTGTATAAGTACTCAATTTGCATCTACTCGTCGCGAGGATCGCAGTGGTGATTTTTTTGGGATTTCTGGAGGACTGCATGCAGGTGAAAAATCCCCTTCTTTGTGCTGGTTGGTAAAAACAGCATGTGCTGTTTGGGTGTTGTGTGGTATTGATCGTGTTGCTGTTGGTTGTGTTGTTTGTTGAGCAGAGGCTTGCGCGACCGTGTACCGAGGGTGCAGTTTCGGCGGATTTTGATAGCGTGTGACTCGCACTTCACCGACTTCTGCTTTGCCTGCGGAAAGCGTTTCAGGTGGATTGCCTTGTCCCCGGAACCAGTGGACGGTTCTCTAATTCTATCTGATAGAATGCATGCATGTTTACGGTACCTTGTTTGTGATTGAGAGGTAAGCTTAGTAATGTTAATTGTTTAAGAGAATTGCAAGATTAATATTCATGTTATATTATGAGGACTTGCATGATTCGGATATCCATGTTGGTGATTAGGGAAAGCTTACCTAAGAGATTGTTACCCTCTGTGACTTATAGCATGCATGATTAAGGTACAACTCATAGAATTGAGATGTAAGCGTGGAAAGTGGCCTGGATCATGTGGATTAATGCTTTTTTGATTTTTGTACATGCTTTAGAGGATTTGAGATCTAGCATTCTTGATGGCTATGTTCATGTTATACTAGATGAGATAGAGTTCATGCTCGATTACCCTTTGGCATATATATGCGGATATTACTCTGAGGAGTTATTATGGATTACGGATCACGGATTATGAACATGTGTAGTTTATTAGTGATTCTGGCATGTGCTTATACTTATGTGGAGCTGCTATTTGTTATTATCTTGTATCTTCCTTTAGGACAAATGCATGCTTGTATGGACATCTAGATAGGCCATCTTTTATCGCTACACTATCATGTTGGAACTTGACTTAGGAGAAACCGTGTTTGCTTCTTTTCTCCTTATTCATTAGTCAGGCGATTCTTGTTGCTCGAGTTGAGCAGGGGTTTGGGATAGTGTAGTCGAGACTTCGAGTCTGGGGCAGGTTGGACTTGACTGTGGGTTGTGGGTGTTGCGGCGACCGCGGATATTGGGCGGTTGACCGGATATGTACTTGTGCATCAGATTGGGTATCAGATTTCCTCTAGTGGATGGAGTTTCCCACTTATTGTTTACTGTTGTTTCAGTTTGGGGATCCGGTTTCCCTTTAATGGATGGGTTTTTCCACTTTAATCAGAGTCGTGATCCAGTCTTGCTATATCGTGATACTTGTTACAGTGACATTTTACTCGTGTGGGTCGCTCCCCTCGAGTGTCACTCCGGAGTGTGCGACCGTACCGGGTAGTAGTCGGTCTGTTACTTATTTTGGGATGCGACCGTACCGGTTAGTAGTCGGTCAGTATTCCCGCATATGAGTTCTTGAGTTCGACAGCAGTATTTTGGGATGCGACCATACCGGTTAATAGTCGGTCAGTATTCCCGCAGATAAGTTCTTGAGTTCGACAGCAGAGCAGGCAGTGCCGGGTTCTATACCGGTCTATTGATTGGGTTATTCAGGCATGTACTTTTATTGTTGCACTCGTGCCTGGGGGCCGAGTGGAGTCTAGTAGCTGTGATTAGACCAGTGCTAGCGTTGTTGGGAGCCGTTTGGGTTGGCGGTGATCCCATGTCATTGAGAGTACTTCGACCATTGTGCGAGATGTTGAGGATCTTGAGTCTATCCGTTCTGAGAGAGAGCGTGAATTTTGACTATAGCCTGCATGTGCCACTATTCGATAGCGAGTTAGTCCGTATGGACACCCTACGTAATTCCTGCCCGGCAGTGGGAGGTGGTTGTAGGTGGGCGCAGGCTTGACTGGACCAGATGTGGCAGTCAGCTTGATTGGGTCGATTGTGCACCTCGTGTGCGAGTGGTTACATACCTTTCATTGGTTTTTTTCCTTTTGAGCATTTAGATAGAGGCATGGTAGTGGTAGAGTACCTCCAGCTTTCTTGTTCAGTTTTTACTGCATTGTTATCTTATGCCTCTAGTAGACTTCGTGGGCAGATCGTCGGACTTGGCGGTGGTACCCACTGAGAACTCCCTTTTGGTGTAGTTCTCACACCCATTGGGGGTTTTTCCCCCTCCTCTTTCTTTTCTCTCCTTTGTTTTGCAGAGTCTTAGCGGGTGTTGCTGATTCTGCGGTTGCTGTGCGAGGCGAGGGAGTCGCGAGCTAGATCTCTACCCGTCTGTGGAGAGTAGCGGTACCCCTACATTGGAGATTCTGAGTACAGTCAGTAGATTATTTATTTTTTAGCTTTTGAGAGATTATTGTATTGTGAGGATCTGACTTGTACTGAGAGCCTGTACACTGATGTATTATTTTCAGGTTACCTCCCTGTTGATTTTTGGTTTTTTTGTATTTGAGGATATTGTATGATTATCATTTATGGGAGATGGATATTGTATCATTATTCCAGTTGTACAGATAGTTGGTTTTAGTTTTACAGCACTTTTATTTTATAGCTCTGATATCTATTTAGCTGTAGCCCTTTTCTTGCAGGTAGGACGCTTCGCCTATGCTCGGTTTTGCATAGGCGGCGGATCTGTTGGTGAGCCCGGGTCGCAGTTTCGACCCCGGGGCATGACAGATTAGAGTGGTATCAGAGCCTAGGTTGTAGGTCATGGTGGACTTAGAAACCCTAGGCTTATGGTTTGACCCTTGGATGACTTCGTGAGAGTCGTGACTTGTAGCGAGAGTCCTGATTGAGTTTTATACCTCTCCCAAGGGACGGGATGAGTGATTGGTATGTTTATTCTCCTAAGTGATTATGTTGGCTGCAGACAACATAACGCTGTGGAATGGGTGACATGCTCTAGACTTTCGCTGGATTGGGTCGAGTGTTTGTTGTGTGCTGATTTGCAGTTTTGTCGTGGTGAGCGGTGTCTCCCCGACGCTGGGTTTTGACCCATGTGCATCCTGTGGCAGCAGTTGAGCCTGAGCGGTTAGAGTTGGGCTGGATACCCAGGTTGAGGTCAGAGAGCTCTAGACTCAGATGGTAGGATTGTCTAAGGCATATCAGCGGCGGAGTGAGCAGCTGGTTTAGGTGACACAGTTATCGGAGCAGCGGGCAGCCCGACAATGCTTTCCTCCAAAGGCCACCGAGTGCAGTATTCTTAGTGGCAGTGATTTCTGTGGCGCCGATTGAATGAGTAGCCCCCTCCGTGCCAATGTTTAGTGCCGAGGCACCGAGGCAGGGTGGATAGCTGACAGCAGATGAGCTGTGGGTCATGATCGGTCTATTAAGCCAGTTTTGGCAGGTGAACCACCCCGATTCGTAGGACCGAGCTTGGAGCCTTTGGAGGCGGAATCGTGGTTGGTGGGATGGAGAGACTGTTTGAGAGCCCCCTTGTGCCGAGAGTTTACGCAGTTGTTGAACTGCGCGCTCCATGTTGGAGGGACAAGGCGCATAAGATTTGTGTATCTGGGTGTGCATTGCGCCAGGATACCTTTCATTTTATTCGGTCCTTCCGTTAGAGGTTTTGGATGCCTCGATGGAGTAGGCGTTGTGTATGGAGCGTGGCGCTGCAGTTCCTTGGATAGGGATCTACCTGTAATACCCGCCTTAAAAGTGGTAATTTTATATTACTTTATTTTGGTTTATTAATTCAGTGGTCTGCTGGGAGGTTAAAAGTTTGAGAATTTTTAGGCTGACCGTCGGGGTCTGTAGGTATTTTTAGGGGCTAGAGCTCGCAAAACGGTGAACGGTGGCGCGATCGGATTCGAATTCCGACCCCGGATCTCCCAGAATTAAATTTTGAAGTCCGCTAGAAGATTGGGCGCATCGAAATCCGTGCAGGCGATCGGCACGCTTTTCGAGGTAATCTGGACCCTCGTTTGCATCCCGACTGCTAATAATTGTGATTTGGGGATTTAGGGTTTTTCCCGTTTCTCTTTCGCGCGTTAGGTTATCTAAGTGCGTGCGGGAAAAAACCCCAATGACTATTTTCCCTCCTCTCAACTGTTGGCGTGAAGAACGAGGCGACGAGACGGGAGAAAGAAGGACAATCGCGCTTTCTGCGGGATCCAGCGAGCGAAAGAGGGACGATCCTCCTCCTTCTTCCCTTGCCGGCGTAATCGAGGTCCGGGAAACACACAAAGACACAGACGAATCGAGCGTGGGTCGTTACATGGGAAAGGTTCCTTCAGGGGTGAGAGCTAGGGCGACGGTGAGGCCGTGGCAGGAGCACTCTTGGGTCCTTCGAGGCCATAGACTGTATTTTCCTTTTTCATACGCATTTCATTACCCGTTAGTAGCTGACTGTGTGGATTTCGATACCTTTGTGGGGTCGGTGTGGATGTTGGGATGTTTCCTCTTACTTATGTGGATGGTTGACTTTATTTTTCTCCTGTTGGGCCGCTTTCGAACTACAAAAGAAAAAGAAAAAGAAAAGGCATTGTGAAAACTATTTTAAAAATCTGGGTGTCGTGTTGGCACCGTTTTAAAAACCCTGTGGATTTATGAATTGCGAAAACAGTTTTAAAAATCTGGGTGTCGTGTGTGCACCGTTTTAAAAACCCTGTGGATTTATGAATTTCGAAAACTGTTTTAAAAACCTGGGTGCCGTGTGGGCACCGCTTTTTAAAACTTGTGGATTTATCCTTTTAAATCAGTCGGCCTCGTAAATTCTTTAATCTTGTGCGTTCATGTTAGTAAACAGCTATGATTAAATGATTGTTGTAACTGCGACGCCGTGCATATACAGAGGAGACTCCGCCCGTTTGCGGGGTGAATCTGTGAATGCAGCCGGTCTGGGCACGCACCGGGGAGAAAGGACCTTCAAAATATATATATATATATATATACGCAAATTCAATCTTTTCGTTGGTCGTCTTCCGCTTAATGAAACCCCCGGGGCGTGACAGATTAAGATGGTATCAGAGAGTTTCTTTAACCACAGCAGTCAGTGTCCGACATCCACAAAGATACTTCACATAGCTACTAATTAATGAAATGAGCATGACATAGAAGCGTAGAACGCGAGTGATCGGGGTGGGGGGAGTATAGGTCGCTTTTCTCGATAGTTGGTTGAGTGCTATGCTAGCGGAGTCTAGAGCTGACTTGTGTTGTGTGTGTGTACAGAGCATGGCACGAACTAGATCATCCGCCGAGGACACGGGGGCTGACGCGACGGCGTCGACGGCTGCGGAGAACCAGCTCCTGCGGCAACAACTGCGGGAGATGGCAGGGCAGCTGGCGACCCTCACGGACCACGTGCGTCAGTTGACGCAACTGCAGCCAGCTGCGACAATGGTGGTCGCCCAGGCCCCTCCACAGGGGCCAACAGCACCAGCGACGGGACCGCCGGTGACGGACGCCGGGACGGGGGCGGCCCCTCCACAGGCCGCGGCAGCCGAGGTACCGTCAGTCAGGCCCCCCGCCCGCGATCACATCGTCGACAGTCTACGAGACTACGCCGGGGACTACTAGGGGGGTACTCTTAGGCGACCGTGGTGACACCTTCTCCCGTTGTGGCCGCCACTGCCACTGGGGGAGGTCAGTTCCACTGCTGAGCGGGACCGCATGCGAGCTAACCTTACGACTTCAAGAAATACGACCCACCGATGTTCGACGGACCAACGACCGACCCCTGCGTCGTAGATATATGGATATATTTGGAGAAGCTGTTGAGGACTTGCTGATGGAAGAGTACGAGCGGGTTCCCCTGGCGGTCCACTTCCTCCGCAAACGGGCGGAGTCTCCTCTGTAGTATGCACGCGTCCGCCCTTACAACAATCATCGCCCTCCCATCGTGGACAACTTTCAAGCAGGAGCTGTTCGGGGTTTCTTCTCCAACAGCGTCAAACGAAAGTTGGAGGACGACTTAAACCACATCAAGCAGGGGAGCAGAACAGTCATGGAGTATCAGCGAGAGTTCGTGAGACTGGCCAACTGCGTCCCCTTCGTTATAAGGGATGAGTCTCACAAGGCTCAGCTCTTCGTGGACGGGTTGCGCAGCGACATATTCCAGGTGGTGCAAGCGGCAGACTTGCACACCTTCCAGAAGGTGGTCGACAGGGCCACAATCGTGGAGCGCGGATTCGCTGTTACGCGTGCCAGAAGGGAAGGCCCTACCTAGCACGAGGAAACAAGCCAACATCCACAGCCGTACTCCGGGGAAGGCTCTTCCAGCGGGAGTCGACCCCCTAAACGGTGGAGACCACAGCAGGGAACCAGGAGCGCACCAACGGGAGGACCGAGGCTGGGGGCCACGGCCTTATGTGATATGCGGAGGGGCGCACCAAGTGACAGAATGCTCCCAGAGACATGATCACTGCTTCCGTTGCGGCAAGCAGGGGCACTTTCACCGCAACTCCCCTTAACCCTGGGAACAGCATCATCAGCAGCTTCTACGCCTTCGCCGCAGTATGCGGGACGGGGGAAAGCTCCTATGGGATCGGCCACTAGACCCCCTGCACCACGACGAGAGGGGGAAAGGCAACCGCAGCCAGGTGGGAGGGTGTACTCGATGACCCGCCTAACGGACCCGACGGAGGACGGAGTGGCCCTATTCCTTCAAATTTAAATTTTCGTTAGCAGTCGGATGCAAACGAGGGTCCAGATTACCTCGAGCGTGCCGATTCATATGCTCGTGATTTTGTTTTTGCACATGGTTCTGGGGAGAGACCTCTCCAGATTCTTTTGACGGTTCAAACCGCGGGCGGACCTCTGGAAGCAGATAGCCTTGTGCCCTCCTGCCCGATAAGGCTAGGGAGGCTGTCTTGCCCTTGGAATTTGGTGGTGATTCCTCTAAAGGAATACGACGTGGTGCTAGGCATGGATTGGCTCACTAGGTACCGAGCAATAATCGACTGTGAAAAGCGACAGGTGCGTCTACAGGAACCGGGCTTCCCAGAACATGTGTACCTAGCATGTAAGAGCACGCTCTTTTTCAACCGTCATCTCAGCAGTGCGGGCCA
>CM054938.1:6553268-6645965 GCA_029168755.2 Tillandsia fasciculata | reverse complement strand
GAGACCTCGACCAGCAAACAAGCTGTGTATTATTGTGGAGAGTACATCGGTGACTGAAGCACTAAGAAGCAAGATCACTGCTACCTTGCGGTAAACAGGACATTCCGCTTCAACTGTCCCCCTGAAACAGGGGACCGGGCATCTTCCGCAGAAACCTCTACTCCAACGGCGCAGACACCGGGACGGGGCAAGGCGCCAACGGGAATGCCCCCGCGACCTCAGCACCAAGAACAGAAGGAGGATCGCGACCGCAAACCGGAGGGAGACTCTACTCTATGGACCAGCACGGAACGGTACCGCCAGAGGAAGTGGTGGCAGGTATTACTTCCGTCTCTAGTTTTCGAGCTCGAACTCTTTTTGACACTGGGGCGACTCGCTCTTTTATTTCCCGTACCTTTGCGCTAGCCCATCAGTTAGAAGGTAGTCCTCTGGATGTGTTAATGACCGTCCAGACTCCTGGGGGGCCCATTGCGGCAACCGGCCTGGTGACCTCGTGTCCGATACGGTTGGGAAGGTTGTCGTGCCCTGGGATCTGGTGGTCTACGTTAAAAGATTACGACGTGGTCTTGGGCATGGACTGGGCTTACCGAGTATCAGGCGGTCATCGACTGCGAGAAGCGACAGGTGCAACTGCGGAAGCCGGGATTCCCAGAAAACGTGTACTTGGGTGCAAGAGCACGTCCTTTCTTGCCGTCATCTCCGCGTCACGAGCTAGGAAGTTGTTAGAGGGCGGGTGAGTGGCCTACCTAGCCTCAGTAGATCTAGCCACCCGACCCGTCCCCCCGCATTCGGAAATTCCCGTGGTAGGAGAATTCCGGATGTCTTTCCGGCGGAGCTTCCCGGAATGCCACCGGAGCGGAGAGGTTGACTTCCCATTGAACTGCTTCCCGGCACCAAGCCCATCACCAAGGCACCGTACAGGATGGCCTTCGCGGAGCTGAAGGAACTCAAGGCGCAGTTGGAGGACCTCCTGGACAAAGGATTCATCAGACCAAGCGCATCACCTTGGGGCGCCCGTCCTGTTTGTAAGGAAAAAGGACGGGAGTCTCCGGTTGTGTATCGATACCGAGAGATAAATAAAGTGACGGTCAAGAATAAGTACCCCCTACCAAGGATCGATGACCTCTTCGATCAGTTACGGGGGGCGACGGTGTTCTCAAAGATTGACCTACAGTCGGGCTATCATCAGGTCCGGGTCAAGGGGGAGGACGTTCCCAAAACGGCTTTCCGTACTCGCTATGGCCATTACGAGTTTACGGTAATGCCGTTCGGGCTCACAAATGCCCCGGCAGTGTTCATGGATATGATGAACAGGGTATTCAAACCCTTCTTGGACTTGTTCGTGGTGGTCTTCATCGACGATATCCTCATCTACTCCCGTACAGACGAGGAACATGAAGAACACCTGCGCACAGTCCTCCAGACCCTACGGGAACAGAAACTCTACGCCAAACTCAAAAAGTGTGAGTTTTGGCTCCGAGAGGTCGGGTTCTTGGGGCACGTGATCTCAGCGGCCGGAGTCGCGGTGGATCCGAAGAAGATAGATTCGGTAACGGACTGGCCCCGACCGACCACGGTGACGGAAATTCGAAGCTTCCTAGGATTAGCCGGGTATTACCGGCGCTTCGTGGAGGGCTTCTCCAAGATAGCCACCCCCTAACCCGTTTAACGAAAAAGGGGGAGAAGTTTGTCTGGACGGACAAGTGTCAAAGAAGCTTCGAGGAGCTTAAGGATAGGTTGACGCGAGCCCCGATTCTCGCCCTGCCAGAGCCTGGGGAGGATTACGAAGTATACTGCGACGCGTCACGGAATGGATTGGGTGGAGTGCTCATGCAACGGGGAAAGGTCATAGCCTATGCGTCAAGGCAGCTCAAGGAGTATGAGCGGAATTACCCCGTGCACGACTTGGAACTCGCAGCGGTGGTGTTTGTGCTCAAGCTTTGGAGGCACTACCTGTACGGGGCACACTGCAATGTGTATTCGGATCATAAGAGCCTCAAGTACCTCTTCACCCAAAGAGAGCTAAATCTGCGACAAAGGCGGTGGCTGGAGCTATTAAAGGATTACGATCTGACGATCCACTATCACCCGGGAAAGGCCAACGTGGTGGCCGACGCCTTGAGCCGCAAAGGACAGGCCGTGGAGGTAGATGTAAGCTCCATCACACAGCAGGACAGCCTGATTGCGGAATTTTCGCGATTAAGACTAGAGGTAGTCCGGCAGGGACAGTCGCACGACTTTGACGCTGGTGGTCAGACCTACTCTGCTGGACAGGATTCTCGAAGGCCAATCGACTGACCAACAGCTCCAGCTGGTGCGAAGTAATAAACACAGACGAGGAGAGCGACTTTATGGTGAGCTCCGACGGCACGATACGATTTCGGGGGCGAATTTGCGTGCCGGATCTACCGGAGCTCAAGGAGGAGATCCTGCGGGAAGCGCATAATGCCCCATATACAGCGCATCCCGGGGGAACGAAGATGTACAAAGACGTCAAGCAAACCTTCTGGTGGCCGAAAATGAAGGAAGACGTAACGCGATTGGTGGCGCACTGCCTAGTGTGCCAACGGGTGAAGGCCGAACATCAACGGCCGGCAGGAAAGTTGCAACCTTTACCGGTGCCCGAGTGGAAATGGGACATGATTACCATGGATTTTGTAACCGGATTTCCGAGGTCGCCACAGGGACACGATGCGATATGGGTGATCGTGGACCGTTTGACAAAATCGGCCCACTTTTTGCCCATACACACGACATGGACTCGGGAACGACTGGCGCAAACGTACATCGACGAGATAGTGAGGTTGCACGGTGTACCAACATCCATCACGTCGGACAGAGACACACGTTTTGTGTCGAACTTTTGGCGAAGTCTACAACGAGCAATGGGAACCAAGTTACACTTCAGCACAGCCTTTCATCCGCAAACCGATGGACAATCAGAGCGGGTGATACAGATCGTGGAGGACATGCTTCGAGCATGCGTTCTGGACTTGGGCGAAGGGTGGGCACGGTGTTTGCCCCTGGTGGAATTTGCCTACAATAACAGTTACCAGGCCAGCATTCAGATGGCGCCGTACGAGGCACTGTACGGGCGCCGCTGTCGGTCTCCGATATGCTGGGATGACTTAGGCGAGCGAAAGTTCCTGGGCCCAGATTTGGTGGAGGAGACCGAAGCAAAGGTGCGATTAATTAAACAAAGGCTGCTGACCGCCCAAAGCAGACAGAAAAGCTATGCAGATAACAGACGCCGAGACTTAGAATTCATGGTAGGCGAGCACGTGCTGCTCCGGGTCTCACCCTCCAAGGGAAACCGACGTTTCGGCATAAAGGGGAAATTGAGCCCAAGATACGTAGGACCGTTCGAAATCCTCGAACGAGTCCACAACGTGTTCCATGTCTCGATGCTCCGGAAGTACCTCGCTGACCCCTCTCATGCCTTGGATGCCTCCACCATTGAGTTGCGAGAGGACTTGAGCGTCGAGGAGACGCCAGTGCGGATTTTGGCAAGAGAGGACAAGAAGCTGCGCAACCGAACGATCCCCTACGTGAAGATCCAGTGGAGCAACCACGAGGAGCGCGAGGCGACGTGGGAACTGGAGTCGAAAATGAGGGAATGTTTTCCCGAACTGTTTAGTGAGGTTTGAGTTTAAGTTTCGGGACGAAACTTTTTATAAAGTGTGAGTGGTGTAGTGATCCGACCCTTCGGGTATTTTTGAACTCACATGTAATCGCTTAGGCCTTAAGCGAAATAAAATTTATTTAATTTTCTTAAGTCGGCCGGGACTAGGTGTGTGTATTTTTCTGCAATAGAGCGCGAAAAACGATGACCGACGGTGCGATCGGATTCGAAATCCGATATCGGGATCTCCCGGAACGGGATCCTTAGCGTTGCGGTAATTAGTCACGCATCGGGGACCGTGCAAAATATCTTGCACCCGTTAGAGATAAGGTGGGTTATCTCGTAGGGGTAATTAATTAATTAATTAACTAATTATCCGGTGAGGGAAATTTAAATCCTCCTACGTACGAATTAATTTAGGATTTAAATTGTGGGATTTTATCTCGTGCATTAGATAAGAGATAAAATCGGGATATTTAAATCGGGGATTTGTTTCCACAAGATTATTTAATAAAGGTGATTAAATAATCGGTGACTAAAATTTAAAAAGGGTTGATTTAAATATCGGTAATTTGAATCCAATGGGATTTGATTATTTAATAAGGGTGGTTAAATAATCGGGTGGTCAGAATTTAAGGTGATTAAATAACCGGTGGTCAGATTTTAAGATTTAATATCCCGTCAGCCGATATTTATGTGAGAGATAGAAACGGGGAGATTCGGGGTTTCCTACGTACGTAAAATTAAGGAGGTTAAAGATAGGGTTATCGGTAGGGATTAATTAATTAATAAATTAATTAATCGAACCGAAAATATCCGAAGGGATTTTTGGCGTGATTTTGGATAAGTAAATGGGAGAACTATTTATTCTCCTGTTTACCGAGCGCCGAGCGAAACCCTATTCTTATTTTACCGCCTCCTCAAACCCTCCTCTTTCGTGCTACCGAAACCCCCAACCGGTGAGGAAAAGTAAGAGAAAAGAGAGAACGGATCCATAACCGGAGAAAGGAGAAGGAACCAATCGTCCCAAACGCCGACCCGAGGGCAAGAAACGTGACCGGACACTTTCCCGAAGATCTCCGGTTAGTTTTATATTTTTTAATAATTTTTCCGAATTTTCCTAGTCGCCCGTTTTAGGTTTCTTGAATTTCTCCCCGTCCCCGTTACCGTCGTCGTCATCGTAGTTATGTTAGACGAACGGAACGGACAAAGGAGGCGCGCGGTGCCACTAGGGCATCGCGCGGGGTGAAGGGGAGAAACACACGGACGACCGGGCGCCACCGCAAGCGGCGGCGGCGCCGCGCGGGTCCACCCGCGCGGGCGCCGCGCGGACACCGCGCGGCCACCGCGCGGGCGGCCCCGCGCGGGCTGCCGCGCGGGCGCCGCGCGGGCACCCGCGCGGGGCGCCGCGCGGGCGGCCCCGCGCGGGCGGCCTGCGCGGGCGGCCCCGCGCGGGGTGCCGCGCGGGCACCCGCGCGGGGTGCCGCGCGGGCGGCCCCGCGCGGGGTGCCGCGCGGGCACCCGCGCGGGGTGCCGCGCGGGCGGCCCCGCGCGGGCGGCCCTGCGCGGGCGGCCCCGCGCGGGGTGCCGCGCGGGCACCCGCGCGGGGTGCCGCGCGGGCGGCCCGCGCGGGGAGCCACGCGGGGTGCCGCCCGGGCACCCGCGCGGGGTGCCGCACGGGCGCCGCGCGGGCGTTCGCGCGGGCGCCGCGCGGACCCGTGTCCGCACGAGCACCGCGCGAACGCCGCGCTGGGTGCTGTGAGGACGCCGTCCGCGGAGCCCCGCCATGCGCGGCTCCGACGGACGGTGACGGCCGTTCAAGGCATGGGTGCCCCGCCGGACAGCGGGACGGTGCCGGACTTTTGTAAATAGTGTGGGGTATTTTTCTGTTGCGATATGTTAGTATATTTTCTGACCTTAGTGTCCGTGCGGACTTTATATAGGTCCGGGTGCGCAGCGGGAGAGTGCAAAGGGCTCGGGTGACCCGTCTTCTCTCCAACCAGGTGGGTAGAGTTGCCATAAGTGCAACAAGTGCAGTAAGTGCATTTATCGCCATTAAAGTATTCTTTAATTTACCTAACAAAGTAGATGGTAAGCTAACCTTTCGATTAAAGATATTTTATCTGACAATTTAAGCGGCTGCGGTCGCGGTGCTCACTACACGCCAATTTTGGCAATCCGGTGACGGATGCTGCACGTACACTGGCGGACCGGGCCACCGCATGGTGTACTTTTCCGGAAAAGTGGTCTTTTTGACCCGTGTGCCTCACAAAGGAGTGGGAGCCGTGAGGACCTCTTCACGGCTGCTATAGGGGCCGCACTAGCCCCGTGAAGTGGTTAAAGCATCAAAAGGTGTTTGTGCACGAGGGGGGACTTTAGTCACCCCGACAGGTACTCTGGGACTGGTGCCCAGCTTAAAATATGCACAGGGGGTTAACGAAAGGTTACGGGGTACTCGGTGTATTCGGTTTGTTTTCCCTTCTTGTTACTATTAGACATCTACTTTGTTTGTCACTGACGTTACCCACTCCGTGACAGGTACTGCTATTAGGTGCGTCAGCCGGGGTGACGGTGGGACTGCGTAGTGAGGACCGTAGTCGGACACTTGGTTATCTTGATTCTTTTGACTCCAACTCATTTCCTTATGCATGAATCTTTATTTTGCTTGTGGATGGCTTAGTTGTGAACTTGTATTAGCTCTGTGGATGAGGTGTAGGTTATAGTATGATACTTTTAGTAGTGTTCTTATGTGCGGCATGTTTTCATGATGAGTTAAAGGATTGCGAAAATGTTTTCTCAAAATGAAGTGCCGTGTGGGCACGGGTTTTCAACTCTGGGCTTTATCCTTTCCAAACAGTGATGCCGCTTAATTAACTTGCTATAATTGATGGTGAACGTCTACGGTATGGTTGTTGGTTGGGAATTGATGCATAATATTTGTGATTGAATGACATGTTGTAAATAAGACGCCGTGCATATGCAAAGGAGACTCTGTCCGTGGACAGAGTGAATTTGCGTATGTGGCGGTCTGGCACGCACCGGGGTTGAAGATTATGTTTCCTTATTAAAAAGAAAAAAAAAAAATAGACACGTTTTTCCGCTTCACATGACTCAAAAACCCCCGGGGGCGTGACAGTGGACCGGTGGACCGAGGAGCGTGCCACGTGGCGGCTTCCGATTGGTGCAGTACCCCACGTGGCAGTGTAGGAGTCGCGGCGCAGTGGGCCCGGCCCACGGGAGCAGGCGCGGGCAGCGCACAAGCGCGGGCAGGCGCGCGGTGCAGCGGGAGGTGTTGCCACGTGGCTTTTTTCTATTGGTTCGCAGTGGACGCGTGGCAGCAGGGCAGTGGCTGGCGCAGCAAGCGCGGTCCACGGAGCAAGACGGCAGGCCTCGGGAAGCGTGCGCGGCACGGGGGCGCAGGCGGCGCTGGCGCGCACGTGGGTGCGGCGACCGGCGCGTTGACGCGCGGTTCCCGCGCGTGGGCGCGCCACGCGTCAGCCTCCGCGCGGGCCACGCGGTGCATGGCGGTTGGCGATCTTGGCTGTCGCCTGTTCGGGGGTGATGTGGCGCATCCTGGCGGATTCGGGCGCAGCGAAGCGGGCGCACTGTGCGGCACTGTAGCAGCCCGAATTGTTTCGGGCGCCCGAAAGTGGGGACTTGGGGGGGAATTTCTGGATTTGTTCAGTTTGGCTATAAAAACGCCCCCTTTGCAGTGCGTTTTGGCTTTCTTCCCGAGTTCCTCTCACTGTGAGGCCTTAGAAAACTTGTTCATCATCTTGTGGTGCATCTCTTGATGGATTCTCGGAATTTTTGGAGGTCGCGGCATTGACGTTTTCTGCGACGCAGCGCACTGCGACGCTTCTTCGATTTTGGCTTTTACCGTCGCATTTCAGTGCGCGAGACCCCCTGAGCTACCCCGATGATATTTTGAGCTTATTTTTGTGGTAGCGCGTTCACGAGAGGTACGCCTTCGATTTTCGTGTTGATCACTTTGCCTTATTTTGAGATCTTGGCATGGTTTACGAGGCATCTTTGAACCCCTTTTCTGCTGGTGGTTTTCTGGATAGCGGAGGCTTGTCGGATTTTTATCTCTACACTCGAGTATCGTATTTCGATTTACGAGGACTCGATCGACATCTACACTTCGAGAGAAACGCGCTCGTATTTTTATTGGAATTTTTGGAGGACTCTTCGAAGGTGATAATTAGCTTCTTTAGGGACTTTTTTCTACAGGCTTGTGTTTGTGAAGGTTTTGGCTTACGGCGATGTTTTAATTGTATCTTGGCCTATAGGTGTCGGAATAAGGTGTATAAGTACTCAATTTGCATCTACTCGTCGCGAGGATCGCAGTGGTGATTTTTTTGGGATTTTTGGAGGACTGCATGCAGGTGAAAAATCCCCTTCTTTGTGCTGGTTGGTAAAAACAGCATGTGCTGTTTGGGTGTTGTGTGGTATTGATCGTGTTGCTGTTGGTTGTGTTGTTTGTTGAGCAGAGGCTTGCGCGACAGTGTACCGAGGGTGCAGTTTCGGCGGATTTTGATAGCGTGTGACTCGCACTTCACCGACTTCTGCTTTGCCTGCGGAAAGCGTTTCAGGTGGATTGCCTTGTCCCCGGAACCAGTGGACGGTTCTCTAATTCTATCTGATAGAATGCATGCATGTTTACGGTACCTTGTTTGTGATTGAGAGGTAAGCTTAGTAATGTTAATTGTTTAAGAGAATTGCAAGATTAATATTCATGTTATATTATGAGGACTTGCATGATTCGGATATCCATGTTGGTGATTAGGGAAAGCTTACCTAAGAGATTGTTACCCTCTGTGACTTATAGCATGCATGATTAAGGTACAACTCATAGAATTGAGATGTAAGCGTGGAAAGTGGCCTGGATCATGTGGATTAATGCTTTTTTGATTTTTGTACATGCTTTAGAGGATTTGAGATCTAGCATTCTTGATGGCTAGGTTCAGTTATACTAGATGAGATAGAGTTCATGCTCGATTACCCTTTGGCATATATATGCGGATATTACTCTGAGGAGTTATTATGGATTACGGATCACGGATTATGAACATGTGTAGTTTATTAGTGATTCTGGCATGTGCTTATACTTATGTGGAGCTGCTATTTGTTATTATCTTGTATCTTCCTTTAGGACAAATGCATGCTTGTATGGACATCTAGATAGGCCATCTTTTATCGCTACACTATCATGTTGGAACTTGACTTAGGAGAAACCGTGTTTGCTTCTTTTCTCCTTATTCATTAGTCAGGCGATTCTTGTTGCTCGAGTTGAGCAGGGGTTTGGGATAGTGTAGTCGAGACTTCGAGTCTGGGGCAGGTTGGACTTGACTGTGGGTTGTGGGTGTTGCGGCGACCGCGGATATTGGGCGGTTGACCGGATATGTACTTGTGCATCAGATTGGGTATCAGATTTCCTCTAGTGGATGGAGTTTCCCACTTATTGTTTACTGTTGTTTCAGTTTGGGGATCGGGTTTCCCTTTAATGGATGGGTTTTTCCACTTTAATCAGAGTCGTGATCCAGTCTTGCTATATCGTGATACTTGTTACAGTGACATTTTACTCGTGTGGGTCGCTCCCCTCGAGTGCCACTCCGGAGTGTGCGACCGTACCGGGTAGTAGTCGGTCTGTTACTTATTTTGGGATGCGACCGTACCGGTTAGTAGTCGGTCAGTATTCCCGCATATGAGTTCTTGAGTTCGACAGCAGTATTTTGGGATGCGACCATACCGGTTAATAGTCGGTCAGTATTCCCGCAGATAAGTTCTTGAGTTCGACAGCAGAGCAGGCAGTGCTGGGTTCTATACCGGTCTATTGATTGGGTTATTCAGGCATGTACTTTTATTGTTGCACTCGTGCCTGGGGCCGAGTGGAGTCTAGTAGCTGTGATTAGACCAGTGCTAGCGTTGTTGGGAGCCGTTTGGGTTGGCGGTGATCCCATGTCATTGAGAGTACTTCGACCATTGTGCGAGATGTTGAGGATCTTGAGTCTATCCGTTCTGAGAGAGAGCGTGAATTTTGACTATAGCCTGCATGTGCCACTATTCGATAGCGAGTTAGTCCGTATGGACACCCTACGTAATTCCTGCCCGGCAGTGGGAGGTGGTTGTAGGTGGGCGCAGGCTTGACTGGACCAGATGTGGCAGTCAGCTCGATTGGGTCGATTGTGCACCTCGTGTGCGAGTGGTTACATACCTTTCATTGGTTTTTTTCCTTTTGAGCATTAGATAGAGGCATGGTAGTGGTAGAGTACCTCCAGCTTTCTTGTTCAGTTTTTACTGCATTGTTATCTTATGCCTCTAGTAGACTTCGTGGGCAGATCGTCGGACTTGGCGGTGGTACCCACTGAGAACTCCCTTTTGGTGTAATTCTCTGTAGTGACCCGACCCTTAGGGGTATTTTTGAACTCACATGTAATCGCTTAGGCGTAAGCGAAATAGAATTATTTAATTTTCTTAAGTCGGCCGGGACGAGGTGTGTGTATTTTTCTGCGATAGAGCGCGAAAAACGATGACCGACGGTACGATCGGATTCGAAATCCGATATCGGGATCTCCCGGAACGGGATCCTTAGCGACGCGGTAATTAGTCACGCATCGGAAACCGTGCAAAATATCTTGCACCCGTAATAGATAAGGTGGGTTATCTCGAAAGGATAATTAATTAATTTATTAATTATCCGGTGACGGAATTTAAATCCTCCTACGTACGAATTAATTAAGGGATTTAAATTGGTGGGATTTTTATCTCGTGATTGGATAAGAGATAAAAATCGGGATATTTTATTAAGGGATTTAAATTGGTGGGATCTTATCTCGCGGATGGGATAAGAGATAAAATCCGGATATTTAAGTTGGGAATTGGTTTTCCCTTGATTATTTAATAAAGGTGGTTAAATAATCGGTGACCGGGATTTGGATATTAGAGATTTAAATATCCGGGTAATTTGAATCCAACTGGGAATTTGATTTCCCAAGATTATTTGATAAAGGTGATCAAATAATCGGTGGTCAGGATTTAAAAGTGAGAAATATCCCGTCAGTCGGATATTTTCTTGAGAAACAGAAACGGGGAATTATGGGTTTCCTACGTACGTAAATAAAGAAATCAACGATCAAATTTGGGGATCGACGGTGAGGATAATAATTAAACAATTAACTAATAGGGTTATCGGTAGGGATTAATTAATTAACGAATTAATTAATCGGAGTCAAAATACCCGAAAGGGATTTTGACGGTGCGGACTTACAAATTGGATGTATCCATAATAGGGATTATTTATTTCCCCGCTTACCGAGCGAAACCCTATTTTGTTTTTCCGCCTCCTCAAACCCTCCTCTTTCGTACGTGCCGAAACCCCAACCGGAGAAAAAGAAAGAGGCGGAACCCCTAACCGGAGGAGAAAAGAGGAAAAGAAGGAGGAAGCGGAGGAACCCGATCGCCCCGATTCACGTGCCGGAGATCGGAGAACGAGACGCCATCGTCTACGGGGAGCGGGTCCGGATTTCCGACACCGCGAGAAAACAAGATCGGATCTTTTATTCCGATAAATTTAAGGTGAGTTATCATCGTTTCGTTTGATAAACAAATCGGGGGTTTTCCGTGTTCTTGTTAGATTATTTTAACCGGAATTATCGTTCGAGGATTTGTATCGGATCTTAGTTGATGATTTATAACGGGTGTCTTGCTAATCGAACTTCCGATCGACATTTTGGGTGATTGTCGATCGACGGTTTAGCCGTTAGAATTGCCGGGAATTTTCCGGGAATTTTCCGGAATTTTTCGGGAATTTTTCGGGCGACTCCGGCGGGACATAGTGGGTTAACGGGAGGCCGCCGCCGCCGTTGTTAGACGGGAGGCCGCCGCCGTCGTTACCATGTTCGCGGGGTCGTCACCGGAGCCGCACGGGAGCGAAAACGGAGAAGAAATCGCAAAGCGGGCGCGAAAACGGCGGAAAACTAGGGTTACTGTAGCTGTCCGTACGGCGCGGTCCACGGACTCCGGGCGTGCACCCGGTGCACGCCCCGCAACCCCGGAAGCGCAGACCCGGCGCACGAAACCGTGCGCCGGGCTGCATCCTGTGCGCGGTGCACGCCCCCAGGCGTGCACCCGCGCACGCGCTTGCGGCCGAGGGACATGGACCCGGCGCACAAGCGCTGTGCGCGGCCCGGCCCGCACCGCATGGTGCACGCCTCCCGCGTGCACCCGTGCGCGCCGCGGCGCTCCGCGGCCGTGGACCCGGTGCGCGCAAGGGCTGTGCGCGGCCCGGCCCATCCTGCTGGGTGCACGACTCCTGGGTGAGCCGGGTCTGCACCGCCGCCTTCACTGTGTGGTGAGCCCGGTCCATGGTTGCCCCCGTGCACCATCTGACAGCCCGGAGTTCATTTGCTCCGTTTGGGTCCGTTTTTCCACCGTTTTGAGCGCGGTTTTCGCCGTTGGGATCGTTATTCCCGTGGCTTTCTTGGCATGGCCACATGGGACCGTCTTGGTCACTAAATTATAATGTTGGGTGCCGATTTCGCCGACGCTCCGCGCCTCGACGAATTGTCGGGGGCGCGCCGTCGGGTCTTTCTCTCATCGTTTTCGTCGTCGGGGCTTCTCGGCTGGACCGTCGACGCCCCGAGTTGGCGATTAGCTGAGAGATTGGGTTTTGTTAGATTCCGTTAGCGGTTTTGGGTTCCGGTTTCGGCAAACCGGACGGTGTTGGACTTTTCCGTCAAAAAGGGGTAAATTGGGTCTTTTGTTTTGGGATGTTAGTACACGTTTGTGACTATTATTGTCCGTGCGGACTTTTCTTAGGTCCAGGTGCGCAGCGGGGGAGCGCGAAGGATATAGGTGTTCCGTTTGCTCTCCAACAAGGTGGGTACGGTTGCGATGAGTGCAACCGGTGCTGTAAGTGCATCTATCGTCACTAAAAGTGCTCTTTAATTTACCTAACAAAGTAGATGGATAGTTTAACCTTTCGATTGTTGTTGATTATCTAATAATTGTGCGGCTGCGGTCGCGGTGCCCACTACACGCCATTCTTGGCGATCCGGTTTCGGATGCTGCACGTACACAGGCGGATTGGCCTCCGCATGGGTGTACTTTTCCGGAAAAGCGGTCTATATGACTCGTGCCCCCCACGTGAGGTGGGACCCCTTCACGGCGGCTAAAGGTACCGCACTAGCCGGGGGAGGGGCATCTATTGTCCTGTTCGGGGAGATGTTGACAACCCCGACGGGACGGTGGTCCTGTTCGGGGAGATGTTGACAACCCCGACGGGACGGTGGCACTAAAGTAAACAAAATATGTAATGTGAGTGCAAGTGTTTAACGAAAGGTTATGGTGTATTCGGTGCATTTGTATGTTTTATCCCTCTTGATATTGTTACACATCTACTTTGTTTGTCACTGACTTTACCCACTCCGTGACAGGTATTTCTAGGTGCGTTAGCCAGGATGGCGGTGGGACTGCGACGTGAGGATCGTAGTCGGACTCTTGTTATCGTATTTATGACTCATTTCCCTTTATGCCATTTTTAGTTGCTTGTGGATTACTTTATATGTGGACATGTTTCATTAGCTCTGTGGATGAGGTGTAGTTTTATGTGTTGATTCTTTCAGTAGTATTTACATTTGCGGCATGTTTTACGATAAGATAAAAGTTGCGAAAATGTTTTCTCAAAAAGGGAAGTGTCGTGTGGGCACTGGTTTTACAACTCTGGTTTTATCTTTCCCAAACAATGACGCCGCTCAAATGACATGTTTTAGTTAAACGATTAAACTCTGAATATGGTGTATGTCTACTGGATGGTTGTTGGTTGGTGATTGTTGTATGATATTCGTAATTGGTTGATATGTTGTAAATGAGACGCCGTGCATATACGAAGGAGACTCTGTCTGTGGACAGAGTGAATTTGTGTATGCGGCGGTCTGGCACGCACCGGGGTTGAAGTATATGCTACCTTATTAAAAGAAAAAAAAAATAGACATGTTTTTCCGCTTCAAAAGACTCAAAAACCCCCGGGGGCGTGACATTCTCACACCCATTGGGGGTTTTTTTCCCCTCCTCTTTCTTTTCTCTCCTTTGTTTTGCAGAGTCTTAGCGGGTGTTGCTGATTCTACGGTTGCTGTGCGAGGCGAGGGAGTCGCGAGCTAGATCTCTACCCGTCTGTGGAGAGTAGCGGTACCCCTACATTGGAGATTCTGAGTACAGTCAGTAGATTATTTATTTTTTAGCTTTTGAGATATTATTGTATTGTGAGGATCTGACTTGTACTGAGAGCCTGTACACTGATGTATTATTTTCAGGTTACCTCCCTGTTGATTTTTGGTTTTTTTGTATTTGAGGATATTGTATGATTATCATTTATGGGAGATGGATATTGTATCATTATTCCAGTTGTACAGATAGTTGGTTTTAGTTTTACAGCACTTTTATTTTATAGCTCTGATATCTATTTAGCTGTAGCCCTTTTCTTGCAGGTAGGACGCTTCGCCTATGCTCGGTTTTGCATAAGCGGCAGATCTGTTGGTGAGCCCGGGTCGCAGTTTCGACCCCGGGGCATGACAGATTAGAGTGGTATCAGAGCCTAGGTTGTAGGTCATGGTGGACTTAGAAACCCTAGGCTTATGGTTTGACCCTTGGATGACTTCGTGAGAGTCGTGACTTGTAGCGAGAGTCCTGATTGAGTTTTATACCTCTCTCAAGGGACGGGATGAGTGATTGGTATGTTTATTCTCCTAAGTGATTATGTTGGCTGCAGACAACATAACACTGTGGAATGGGTGACATGCTCTAGACTTTCGCTGGATTGGGTCGAGTGTTTGTTGTGTGCTGATTTGCAGTTTTGTCGTGGTGAGCGGTGTCTCCCCGACGCTGGGTTTTGACCCATGTGCATCCTGTGGCAGCAGTTGAGCCTGAGCGGTTAGAGTTAGGCTGGATACCCAGGTTGAGGTCAGAGAGCTCTAGACTCAGATGGTAGGATTGTCTAAGGCATATCAGCGGCGGAGTGAGCAGCTGGTTTAGGTGACACAGTTATCGGAGCAGCGGGCAGCCCGACAATGCTTTCCTCCAAAGGCCACCGGGTGCAGTATTCTTAGTGGCAGTGATTTCTGTGGCGCCGATTGAATGAGTAGCCCCCTCCGTGCCAATGTTTAGTGCCGAGGCACCGAGGCAGGGTGGATAGCTGACAGCAGATGAGCTGTGGGTCATGATCGGTCTATTAAGCCAGTTTTGGCAGGTGAACCACCCCGATTCGTAGGACCGAGCTTGGAGCCTTTGGAGGCGGAATCGTGGTTGGTGGGATGGAGAGACTGTTTGAGAGCCCCCTTGTGCCGAGAGTTTACGCAGTTGTTGAACTGCGCGCTCCATGTTGGAGGGACAAGGCGCATAAGATTTGTGTATCTGGGTGTGCATTGCGCCAGGATACCTTTCATTTTATTCGGTCCTTCCGTTAGAGGTTTTGGATGCCTCGATGGAGTAGGCGTTGTGTATGGAGCGTGGCGCTGCTGTTCCTTGGATAGGGATCTACCTGTAATACCCGCCTTAAAGTGGTAATTTTATATTACTTTATTTTGGTTTATTAATTCAGTGGTCTGCTGGGAGGTTAAAAGTTTGAGAATTTTTAGGCTGACCGTCGGGGTCTGTAGGTATTTTTAGGGGCTAGAGCTCGCAAAACGGTGAACGGTGGCGCGATCGGATTCGAATTCCGACCCCGGGATCTCCCAGAATTAAATTTTGAAGTCCGCTAGAAGATTGGGCGCATCGAAATCCGTGCAGGCGATCGGCACGCTTTTCGAGGTAATCTGGACCCTCGTTTGCATCCCGACTGCTAATAATTGTGATTTGGGGATTTAGGGTTTTTCCCGTTTCTCTTTCGCGCGTTAGGTTATCTAAGTGCGTGCGGGAAAAAACCCCAATGACTATTTTCCCTCCTCTCAACTGTTGGCGTGAAGAACCGAGGCGACGAGACGGGGAGAAAGAAGGACAATCGCGCTTTCTGCGGGATCCAGCGAGCGAAAGAGGGACGATCCTCCTCCTTCTTCCCTTGCCGGCGTAATCGAGGTCCGGGAAACACACAAAGACACAGACGAATCGAGCGTGGGTCGTTACATGGGAAAGGTTCCTTCAGGGGTGAGAGCTAGGGCGACGGTGAGGCCGTGGCAGGAGCACTCTTGGGTCCTTCGAGGCCATAGACTGTATTTTCCTTTTTCATACGCATTTTCATTACCCGTTAGTAGCTGACTGTGTGGATTTCGATACCTTTGTGGGGTCGGTGTGGATGTTGGGATGTTTCCTCTTACTTATGTGGATGGTTGACTTTATTTTTCTCCTGTTGGGCCGCTTTCGAACTACAAAAGAAAAAGAAAAAGAAAAGGCATTGTGAAAACTATTTTAAAAATCTGGGTGTCGTGTTGGCACCGTTTTAAAAACCCTGTGGATTTATGAATTGCGAAAACAGTTTTAAAAATCTGGGTGTCGTGTGGGCACCGTTTTAAAAACCCTGTGGATTTATGAATTTCGAAAACTGTTTTAAAAACCTGGGTGCCGTGTGGGCACCGCTTTTTAAAACTTGTGGATTTATCCTTTTAAATCAGTCGGCCTCGTAAATTCTTTAATCTTGTGCGTTCATGTTAGTAAACAGCTGTGATTAAATGATTGTTGTAACTGCGACGCCGTGCATATACAGAGGAGACTCCGCCCGTTTGCGGGGTGAATCTGTGAATGCAGCCGGTCTGGGCACGCACCGGGGAGAAAGGACCTTCAAAAATATATATATATATATATATATACGCAAATTCAATCTTTTCGTTGGTCGTCTTCCGCTTAATGAAACCCCCGGGGCGTGACAGATTAAGATGGTATCAGAGAGTTTCTTTAACCACAGCAGTCAGTGTCCGACATCCACAAAGATACTTCACATAGCTACTAATTAATGAAATGAGCATGACATAGAAGCGTAGAACGCGAGTGATCGGGGGGGGGGGTATAGGTCGCTTTTCTCGATAGTTGGTTGAGTGCTATGCTAGCGGAGTCTAGAGCTGACTTGTGTTGTGTGTGTGTACAGAGCATGGCACGAACTAGATCATCCGCCGAGGACACGGGGGCTGACGCGACGGCGTCGACGGCCGCGGAGAACCAGCTCCTGCGGCAACAACTGCGGGAGATGGCAGGGCAGCTGGCGACCCTCACGGACCACGTGCGTCAGTTGACGCAACTGCAGCCAGCTGCGACAATGGTGGTCGCCCAGGCCCCTCCACAGGGGCCAACAGCACCAGCGACGGGACCGCCGGTGACGGACGCCGGGACGGGGGCGGCCCCTCCACAGGCCGCGGCAGCCGAGGTACCGTCAGTCCGGCCCACGGCGCCAGCGGCAGCACCTTCGACAGCAGCTACGAGACCGACGCCGGGGACTACTAGCGGGGGTACTCTGGAGGCGACCGTGGTGACACCTTCTCCCGTTGTGGCCGCCACTGCCACGGGGGGAGGGTCAGTTCCACTGACTGAGCGGGACCGCATGCGAGCTAACCTTGCCGACTTCAAGAAATACGACCCACCGATGTTCGAGGGGGAGACGACCGACCCCTGGGTCGTGGAGAAGTGGGTGGATACGATGGAGAAGCTGTTGAGGACTTGCTGATGGAAGAGTACGAGCGGGTTCCCCTGGCGGTCCACTTCCTCGAGGGGAACGCCCGCATGTGGTGGAAGACGGTGCGCCCTGACTCCTCAAAGGGCATCGCCCTCCCATCGTGGACAACTTTCAAGCAGGAGCTGTTCGGGGTGTTCTTCTCCAACAGCGTCAAACGAAAGTTGGAGGACGACTTAAACCACATCAAGCAGGGGAGCAGAACAGTCATGGAGTATCAGCGAGAGTTCGTGAGACTGGCCAACTGCGTCCCCTTCGTTATAAGGGATGAGTCTCACAAGGCTCAGCTCTTCGTGGACGGGTTGCGCAGCGACATATTCCAGGTGGTGCAAGCGGCAGACTTGCACACCTTCCAGAAGGTGGTCGACAGGGCCACAATCGTGGAGCGCGGATTCGCTGTTACGCGTGCCAGAAGGGAAGGCCCTACCTAGCACGAGGACAAGAAGCGACCTCAGCCGTACTCCGGGGGAGGCTCTTCCAGCGGGAGTCGACCCCCTAAACGGTGGAGACCACAGCAGGGAACCAAGAGCGCACCAACGGGAGGACCGAGGCCGGGGGACAGGCCTTATGTGATATGCGGAGGGGCGCACCAAGTGACAGAATGCTCCCAGAGACATGATCACTGCTTCCGTTGCGGCAAGCAGGGGCACTTTCACCGCAACTACCCCTTAACCCTGGGAACAGCATCATCAGCAGCTTCTACGCCTTCGCCGCAGTATGCGGGACGGGGGAAAGCTCCTATGGGATCGGCCACTAGACCCCCTGCACCACGACGAGAGGGGGAAAGGCAACCGCAGCCAGGTGGGAGGGTGTACTCGATGACCCGCCAAGAGACGGACCCGCCGGAGGACGTAGTGGCAAGTATTACTTCAGTTTTAAATTTTCGTGCTAGAACTCTTTTTGATACCAGAGCAACCCACTCATTCATATCTCGTGATTTTGTTTTTGCACATGGTTTTGGGGAGAGACCTCTCCAGAGTCTTTTGACGGTTCAAACCGCGAGCGGACCTCTGGAAGCAGATAGCCTTGTGCCCTCCTGCCCGATAAGGCTAGGGAGGCTGTCTTGCCCTTGGAATTTGGTGGTGATTCCTCTAAAGGAATACGACGTGGTGCTAGGCATGGATTGGCTCACTAGGTACCGAGCAATAATCGACTGTGAAAAGCGACAGGTGCGTCTACAGGAACCGGGCTTCCCAGAACATGTGTACCTAGCATGTAAGAGCACCTCTTTTTCAACAGTCATCTCAGCAGCGCGGGCCAGAAGATTGGTGGAGAGCGGATGTGTGGCATACCTGGCCTCAGTAGATCTAGTTACCGGACCCTCTGCGACGCCTTCGGACATTCTGGTAGTAAGGGAGTTCCCCGATGTCTTTCCGGCGGAACTGCCAGGAATGCCCCCCGAGAGAGAGGTTGTGTTCCCTATCGAGCTCCTATCGGGTACGCAGCCTATCACGAAGGCGCCCTACAGAATGGCCTTCGCGGAATTGAAAGAACTTAAGGTGCAACTCGAAGACCTCTTGGATAAGGGGTTCATCAGGCCGAGTGTGTCTCCCTGGGGCGCACCCGTGCTCTTCGTGCGAAAGAAGGACAGAAGCCTACGCCTATGCATCGACTACAGGGGGATAAACAAGGTTACTGTGAAGAACAAGTATCCCCTGCCCAGGATTGACGACCTCTTCGACTAGCTACGGGGAGCAACGGTATTTTCAAAGATTGATCTGCAGTCGGGCTATCACCAGCTTCGAGTTCGGAATGAAGATATCCCTAAAACAGCCTTCCGGACCCGATACGGCCACTTCGAGTTTACGGTAATGCTGTTCGGGCTTACAAATACCCCAGCGGTGTTTATGGATATGATGAACAGAATCTTCCGACCCTTCCTAGACAAATTCGTGGTGGTCTTCATCGACGACATCCTGATCTATTCGCATACCGATGAGGAACACGAAGACCACTTGTGGATCATTCTCCAGACTCTCAGGGACCAGGAGTTGTACGCTAAACTCAAGAAATGCGAATTCTGCCTTCGCGAAGTGGGATTTTTGGGGCACGTGATTTCAGCGACGGGAATTGCAGTGGATCCCAAGAAGGTGGAGTCGGTGACCAACTGGCACCGACCGACTACAATGACGGAGATCCGTAGCTTCTTGGGCCTGGCAGGATACTACAGACGCTTCATCGAGGGCTTCTCGAAGATTGCTGCCCCTCTGAACCGTTTAACCAGGAAAGGAGAAAAATTTACGTGGACGGCCCAATGCCAGGAGAGCTTCGAGGAACTTAAGAGCAGGCTAACTCGGGCGCCTATACTGGTACTACCGATACCTGGAGAGGTGTCACGCCCCGGGGGTCGAAACTGCGACCCGGTCTCGTCAACAGATCCGCCACCTATGCCAACCTGCATAGGCGAAGCGTCCTACCTGCAAGAAAGTACTACAGCTAAACAAAATATCAGAGCTAAAAATAAAAGATCTGCTGTATAACTAAAATCAATCACTGTACAACTGGAAATAATACAATAAGTCTGCCTCCCAAAAAAAATGGTAATCACACAATGTCCTCATGTACAAGCTCTGGACTCAACCGGGAGGTATCTCCAATAAATACAACAGTGTACAGTCTCTCGGTACATGATATGTCCTCACTACATCAGTCTCTCAAAAGAGGAAAAGTAAAACAACTAATCTGCTGTAGATCTCCTCTGAAGGGGTACCGCTACTCTCCGACGACGGGTAGGGATCTATCTCGCGACTCTCTCGCCTCGATCAACAATCACAGAATCAGCAACATCCGCTAGGACTCTGCAAAACAGAGGAGAGGAAAGGAAATGCGGGGGAAACCCCCAGAGGGTGTGAGAACTACACCAAGAAGGGAGTTCTCAGTGGGTACCACCGCTAGACCCGACGGTCTGCCCACTAAGTCCTCAAAATACCAAAAAGCTAGCCAAAGTCGTAAAGACTGAAAAAGAAGGAAGCTGAAGACTCCCAACAGCTATCAAGCCTCTATGCCCGCTACACCTGCCATGCCTGCCATGCCTGCTATGCCTGCCCAGCCTACCATGCCTGCTATGCCTGCTAAGCCCGCCGTGCCTGCCTATGCCTGCCATGCCTGCCTATGCCTGCTAAGCTTGCCCTGCCTGCCATGCCTGCCCTGCCTGCCTGTCACGCCCCCGGGGTTTTTGAGTCTTTTGATGCGGAAAACGTGTCTATTTTTTTTTTTTTTTTTTTTTTCTTTTAATAAGGTAGCTTACACTTCACCCCGGTGCGTGCCAGACCGCCACATACTCGAATTCACTCCGTCCACGGACAGAGTCTCCTTCGTGTATGCACGGCGTCTCTTTACAACTTATAAATCATTCATAAACAACACACATCAACCAACAACCATACAGTAGACATTCAACATAATCAGAGTTTAACCATTTAATCCAAAGTATGTTATTTAAGCGGCGTCCGTGTTTGGAAAAGATAAAACCCAGAGTTGTAAAACCCGTGCCCACACGGCACTTCCCTTTTTAGAAAACATTTTCGCAAACCTTTATCTTCTCATAAAAACATGCCGCGAATGAAGCATAAGGAAAAACACTACTAGTAACATGAAACATAAGGGGTCACCACATCCACAATGCTAACTAAAACATGTCCTGAAATAAAGTAATCCACAAGCAAAACTGAAAGTATCATAAATAGGAAATGAGTCATAAGTACGATAACCAAGATTCCGACTACGATCCTCACGTCGCAGTCCCACCGCCACCCCGGCTAACGCACCTAGAAATACCTGTCACGGAGTGGGTAAAGTCAGTGACAAACAAAGTAGATGTGTAACAGTATCAAGGGGAATGAATCATACAAAAAAAGCACCGACTACACCATAACCTTTCGTTAAACAATTGCAAATTAGTTTACCCTGGGCACCTTTCCCAGACTGTCGGGGAGACTAAAGTCCCCCCTCGTGCACAAACACCTACTTGATGCTTTTACCTCTCACTCGCGGTGCTGATGTGACGATTCAGCTGGCGCGAAGAGGTCCCCGCTTGCACCGTTACCTTTGCGGGGCACACGGGTCATTAGAGACCACTTTTAATGATGATAGATGCACTTACAGCACCGGTTGCACTCATCGCAACCGTACCCACCTTATTGGAGAGAAATCGGAACACCAATATCCTTCGCGCTCTCCCGCTGTGTACCCGGACCTAAGAAAAGTCCGCACGGATAAACTATGGTCAAAACACATACTAACACCTTGAAAACGGAAAACCCCACACCTTACATTTTAACGAAAAAGAACCCGGCACCGTCCGGTCGCAAAACCGGACTTTCGCCCGCACCGCCGTCGCCGCCCGTCGGAGCCCCGCGCGGCTCGGACCCGCGCGGCGGGCTCCGCGGGCGGTGCCCGAGCGGCGCCCGCGCGGCCCCCGCGCGGGCGGAGCCCCGCGCGGCGCCCGCGCGGGTGCGGGCCCGCGCGGCGCCCGTGCGGCGCCCGCGCGGGTGCAAGCCCGCGCGGCGCCGCGCGGGTGGAGCCCCGCGCGGCGCCCGCGCGGATGCGGGCCCGCGCGGGTGCCCGCGCGGGCGGGGCCCCGCGCGGAGCCCCGCGCGGACGCGGGCCCGCGCGGGCGGGGCCCCGCGCGGCGCACCGCGCGGTGCCCGCGCGGTAGCCCGCGCGGGCGGGGCCCCGCGCGGCGCACCGCGCGGTGCCCGCGCGGGCGCGGGCCCGCGCGGCGCCCCGCGGGCGCCTGCGCGGGCACAGCCCGCGCGGCGCCCGCGCGGGTCGCCCACGCGGCGCCCCGCGCGGCGGGGCCGCCCCCCGCGCGACGCCCGCACGGGTCGCCCGGGCGGCGCCGCGCGCGGGTTCGCCCGTGCGTCGCGCGATCCGTGCGCCTTCCCCGTGCACGATTAATTTTATTTTATTTTATTTTATTTATCTACTCCGCAAAACTAACAACAAAGATAGTTGGAAAAGCCCCAAATAATTTTCTAAAAATTATTTGCTCACCGAGGATTGTTGGGAGGGTCGCCCGGTCTCGTTCTTGCCTTCGAGTCGACGTTTGGGGCGATCGGCTCCTTCCCTTTTCCTTTTCCTTTCTCCGGTTAAGGTTCTTTTCTTTCTTTGGGGTCTCGGTACGTACGAAAGAGGAGGGTTTGGGGAGGCGGAGAAATAAAAATAGGGTTTGCTCGGTAAGCGGGGAAATAAATACCCTATTTATTTATCCTTGCATTCCCTTTCCGCATACGCACCGTCAAAATCCCTTTCGGGTATTTTGACCCGATTAATTAATTTACCAATTAATTAATCCCTACCGATCCGATTAATTAATTTACCAATTAATTAATCCCTACCGATCCGATTAATTAATTTACCAATTAATTAATCCCCACCGATAACCCTATTTAATTAATCGTTTAATTATTATCCTCACCGTCAATTCCCCAAATTGATCGTTAATTTCTTTATTTACGTATGTAGGAACCTATAATCCCCCGATTCTGTTTCTCAAGAGAATATCCAACTGACGAGATATTTCTCAACTTTAAATCCTGACCACCGATTAATTAATCACCTTTATTAATTAATCTTGGGAAATCAAATTCCCAGTTGGATTCCAATTACCCGGATATTTAAATCTCAAATATCCGATTCCCGGTCACCGATTATTTAACCACCTTTATTAAATAATCAAGGGAAAAAAACCAACTCCCAACTTAAATATCCGGATTTTATCTCTTATTCAATCCGTGAGATAAAATCCCTTAATTCAAATCCCTTAACTAAAAATATCCTGATTTTATCCCTTCCCAATCCATGAGATAAAATCCCATACTTTTCAATTAAATATCCTGATTTTTATCCCTCTCTTATCCATGAGATAAAAGTCCCACCGATTTAAATCCTACAATTAATTCGTACGTAGGAGGATTTAAATTTCGTCACCGGATAATTAATTAATTAATTAATTAATTATCCTTACGAGATAACCCACCTTATCTATTTCGGGTGCAAGATATTTTGCACGGTTTCCGATGCGCGACTAATAACCGCATCGCTAAGGACCCCGTTCCGGGAGATCCCGATATCGGATTTCGAATCCGATCGCACCGTCGGTCATCGTTTTTCGCGCCCTATCGCAGAAAAATACACACACCTCGCCCGGCCGACTTTCAAAAATTAAATAATTTTATTCCGCTTAAGGCCTAAGCGATTACATGTGAGTTCGAAAATGCCCCAAAGGGTCGGGTCACTACACCACTCACACTTTATAAAAAGTTTCGTCCCGAAACTTAAACTCAAACCTCACTTAAACAACTCGGGAAAACATTCCCTCATCTTTGATTCCAGTTCCCACGTCGCCTCGCGCTCTTCGTGGTTGCTCCACTGGACTTTCACATAGGGGATCGTTCGGTTGCGTAGCTTCTTGTCCTCTCTTGCCAAAATCCGCACCGGCGTCTCCTCGACGCTCAAGTCCTCCCGCAGCTCAATGGTGGAGGCATCCAAGGCATGAGAGGGGTCTGCCAGGTACTTTCGGAGCATCGAAACGTGGAACACGTTGTGGACTCGTTCGAGGTTCGGGGGCAGGGCCAACCGGTACGCCACCGGTCCTACGCGCTCCAGGATTTCGAACGGTCCCACGTATCGGGGGCTCAACTTCCCCTTTATGCCGAAGCGTCGGTTCCCCTTGGAGGGTGAAACCCTGAGCAGCACGTGCTCGCCCACCATGAATTCTAAGTCTCGGCGTCTGTTATCTGCATAGCTTTTCTGTCTGCTTTGGGCGGTCAGCAGCCTTTGTTTAATCAAACGCACCTTTGCTTCGGTCTCCTCCACCAGATCTGGGCCCAGAAACTTTCGCTCACCTAAGTCATCCCAGCATATCGGAGACCGACAGCGGCGCCCGTACAGGGCCTCGTACGGCGCCATCTGAATACTGGCCTGGTAACTGTTGTTGTAGGCAAATTCCACCAGGGGCAGACACCGTGCCCACCCTTCGCCCAAGTCCAGAACGCATGCTCGAAGCATGTCTTCCACGATCTGTATCACCCGCTCCGATTGCCCATCGGTTTGCGGATGAAAAGCTGTGCTGAAGTGCAACTTGGTCCCCATCGCTTGTTGCAAACTTCGCCAAAAGTTCGACACAAAACGTGTGTCTCTGTCCGACGTGATGGATGTCGGTACACCGTGCAACCTTACTATCTCATCGAGGTACGTTTGCGCCAGTCGTTCCCGGGTCCATGTCGTGTGTATGGGCAAAAAGTGGGCCGATTTCGTCAAACGGTCCACGATCACCCATATCGCATCGTGTCCCTGTGGCGATCTCGGGAAACCGGTCACAAAATCCATGGTAATCATGTCCCATTTCCACTCGGGCACCGGTAAAGGTTGCAATTTTCCCGCCGGCCGTTGATGTTCGGCCTTTACCCGTTGGCACACTAAGCAGTGAGCCACGAATCGGGTCACGTCTTCCTTCATTTTGGGCCACCAGAAGGTTTGCTTGACGTCCTTGTACATCTTGGTTCCTCCGGGATGCGCCGCATACGGGGCAGTATGCGCCTCCCGTAGGATTTCTTCCTTGAGTTCCGGTAGATCCGGTACGCAGATTCGTCCGCGAAATCGTATCGCACCGTCGGAGCTCACCACGAAGTCGCCCTCCTTGTCGGCGGTTATTCTACTTCGCACCAGCTGGAGTTGATCATCAGTCGATTGGCCTTCGAGAATCCTGTCCAGCAGAGTAGGTCTGACCACCAGCGTCAGAAGTTGGGCGACTGTCCCTGCAGGTACCACCTCTAGTCTCAATCGCGAGAACTCCGCAATTAGACTATCCTGCTGCGTAATGGCGCTTACATCCGCTTCCGCGGCCTGTCCTTTGCGACTCAGGGCGTCGGCCACCACGTTGGCCTTTCCCGGGTGGTAGTGGATCGTCAGATCGTAATCCTTTAACAGCTCAAGCCACCGCCTTTGTCGCAGATTTAGCTCCCTTTGGGTGAATAGGTACTTGAGGCTCTTATGATCTGAGTACACATTACAGTGTGCCCCGTACAGGTAGTGCCTCCAGAGCTTGAGCACAAACACCACCGCTGCGAGTTCCAAATCATGCACGGGGTAGTTCCGCTCGTACTCCTTGAGCTGCCTTGATGCATAGGCGATTACCTTTCCCCGTTGCATGAGTACTCCACCCAATCCATTTCGCGACGCGTCGCAATACACTTCGTAATCCTCCCCAGGCTCTGGCAGGGCGAGGATCGGAGCTCGCGTCAACCTGTCCTTGAGCTCCTCGAAGCTTCTTTGACACTTGTCCGTCCAGACAAACTTTTCCCCCTTTTTCGTCAAACGGGTTAAGGGGGTGGCTATCTTGGAGAAACCCTCCACAAAGCGCCGGTAGTACCCGGCTAATCCCAGGAAGCTTCGAATTTCCGTCACCGTGGTCGGTCGGGGCCAGTCCGTCACCGAATCTATCTTCTTTGGGTCCACCGCGACTCCAGCCGCCGAGATTACATGCCCCAAGAAACCGACCTCACGGAGCCAAAACTCACACTTTTTGAGTTTGGCGTAGAGTTTCTGTTCCCGAAGGGTCTGGAGGACTGTGCGCAGGTGTTCTTCGTGTTCCTCATCGGTACGCGAGTAGATGAGGATATCGTCAATGAAGACCACCACGAACAAATCCAGGAAGGGTTTGAATACCCTGTTCATCATGTCCATGAACACCGCCGGGGCATTTGTGAGCCCGAACGGCATCACCGTAAACTCGTAATGGCCATAGCGAGTACGGAAAGCCGTCTTGGGGATGTCCTCCCCCTTGACCCGGACCTGATGATAGCCCGACTGCAGGTCGATTTTTGAGAACACCGTCGCCCCCCGTAACTGGTCAAAGAGGTCATCGATCCTTGGAAGGGGGTACTTATTCTTGATCGTCACCTTATTTATCTCCCGGTAGTCGATGCACAACCGGAGACTTCCGTCCTTCTTCCTCACAAACAGGACGGGCGCGCCCCAAGGTGACGCGCTTGGTCTGATGAATCCCTTGTCCAGAAGGTCCTCCAACTGTGCCTTGAGTTCCTTCAGCTCCGCGAAGGCCATCCTGTACGGTGCCTTGGTGATGGGCTTGGTGCCGGGGAGTAGTTCAATTGGAAAGTCAACCTCTCGTTCCGGCGGCATTCCCGGAAGCTCCGCCGGAAACACGTCCGGGAATTCCCTTACTACGGGAATTTCTGTGGGTGAGGGGACGGGTCGGGTGGTTAGTTCCACCGAGGCTAGGTAAGCCACGCACCCGCCCTCCATCATTTCCTAGCCCGTGTCGCGGAGATGACGGCTAGAAAGGACGTGCTCTTGCATGCCAAGTACACATTTTCTGGGAACCCCGGCTTCTGTAGTTGCACCTGTCGCTTCTCGCAGTCGATGACCGCCTGATACTCGGCGAGCCAGTCCATGCCCAAGACCACGTCGTATTCTTTTAACGGTATGACTACCAGATCCCAGGGGCACGACAACCTTCCCAACCTTATTGGACATGAGGTTACTAAGCCGGTTGCCGTGATGGATCCTCCAGGGGTCTGGACGGTCATTAAGACATCCAGAGGACTACTTTCTAACTGATGAGTTTGCGCAAAGGAACGGGAAATAAAGGAGCGAGTCGCCCCGGTGTCAAACAGAGTTCGAGCTCGAAAACTAGAGACGGAGGTAATACCTGCTACCACTTCCTCTGGCGGTACAGTTCCGTGCTGGTCCATGGAGTAGAGCCTTCCTCCTGGTTGCGGCCGCGACTCCCCTCCTGTTTTTGGCGCCGGTGGGTGCAGAGGGGCTCCCGTAGGGGCTCTACCCCGCCCTGGTGCCTGTGCCGTTGGAGTGGATGCTGCGGAAGAGGCCACTCCAGGGTTCAGGGGACAGTTATATCGAAGATGTCCCTGTTTGCCGCAGCGGTAGCAGTGATCCTGTTTCTTGGGACATTCCGTTACCGGATGCGGCCCTCCGCAAATAACGCACGGCTTGGTGGTTGGTCGAGGCTTCCCGGCCGGCGCACTCCTGTTTCCTTGTTGCGTCTTAGGATATTTCGGGGGTCGACTCCCGCCAGGAGGGCCCCCTCCCGGGTAAGTCTGAGTTCGCTTCTTTTCCCGGTTGTTCTCCGTTCCTTCTCGTCGAGCTCGAGTAATAGCGAACCCCCGCTCCACAATGGTGGCTCTGTCCACCACTTCTCGGAACGTGCGTAGGTCCGCTGCCTGCACCATCTCGAAGATGTCACTTCGCAGTCCGTCGACGAAGAGACGAGCCTTGTGAGGTTCGTCCCGTATGGCAAACGGGACACAATTGACCAACCTCACAAACTCCCTTTGATACTCTACGACCGAGCGGCTTCCTTGCCTAATGTTCTTCAAATCGTCCTCCAGTTGCCGCTTAACGCTATCGGAGAAGAACGCGCCAAAGAGTTCCTCTCTGAAGGCCGACCACGTCGGCAGCGGCTCGTTGGTGGCGGGGTCCGGTCGCACCGTCTTCCACCAGATGCGAGCGTTTCCTTCCAAAAAGTGGACAGCCAGTGGAACCCGCTCTTGTTCTTCCATCATTAAATCTTCAAACAGCTTTTCCATGGTATCCACCCACTTCTCAACGACCCACGGGTCGGTCGTCTCTCCCTCGAAGGTGGGTGGGTCATGCTTTTTGAACGCGGCCAGATTCGTCCTGATCTTCTCCCGCGTCGCTTGCCGCTCCGCGGCTTCTCCTGCGGTGGCGGATCCCCCAAGGGTAGGGGTCATCCCTGCCTCCCCCGTTGCCATTGCTTGCTGTCACCAAAGAAACCGTGTCAACCCTAAGGTCACAACCCTAGCCCACCGTTTCACGAATTCACCTATATTACGTCCCCGTTTCCCCGTACTCTCACGTACTACACCTACACCTTGGTTATCTCATTTCCGATTTGCTTGTGGCACCTAGCACTGTGGATGTAAAACACGTCTACTATGGTTGTGGTTGTAATTGCTCTGATACCATTTAATCTGTCACGCCCCCGGGGGTTTTTGAGTCTTTTGATGCGGAAAACGTGTCTATTTTTTTTTTTTCTTTTAATAAGGTAGCTTACACTTCACCCCGGTGCGTGCCAGACCGCCACATACTCGAATTCACTCCGTCCACGGACAGAGTCTCCTTCGTGTATGCACGGCGTCTCTTTACAACTTATAAATCATTCATAAACAACACACATCAACCAACAACCATACAGTAGACATTCAACATAATCAGAGTTTAACCATTTAATCCAAAGTATGTTATTTAAGCGGCGTCCGTGTTTGGAAAAGATAAAACCCAGAGTTGTAAAACCCGTGCCCACACGGCACTTCCCTTTTTAGAAAACATTTTCGCAAACCTTTATCTTCTCATAAAAACATGCCGCGAATGAAGCATAAGGAAAAACACTACTAGTAACATGAAACATAAGGGGTCACCACATCCACAATGCTAACTAAAACATGTCCTGAAATAAAGTAATCCACAAGCAAAACTGAAAGTATCATAAATAGGAAATGAGTCATAAGTACGATAACCAAGATTCCGACTACGATCCTCACGTCGCAGTCCCACCGCCACCCCGGCTAACGCACCTAGAAATACCTGTCACGGAGTGGGTAAAGTCAGTGACAAACAAAGTAGATGTGTAACAGTATCAAGGGGAATGAATCATACAAAATGCACCGACTACACCATAACCTTTCGTTAAACAATTGCAAATTAGTTTACCCTGGGCACCTTTCCCAGACTGTCGGGGAGACTAAAGTCCCCCCTCGTGCACAAACACCTACTTGATGCTTTTACCTCTCACTCGCGGTGCTGATGTGACGATTCAGCTGGCGCGAAGAGGTCCCCGCTTGCACCGTTACCTTTGCGGGGCACACGGGTCATTAGAGACCACTTTTAATGATGATAGATGCACTTACAGCACCGGTTGCACTCATCGCAACCGTACCCACCTTATTGGAGAGAAATCGGAACACCAATATCCTTCGCGCTCTCCCGCTGTGTACCCGGACCTAAGAAAAGTCCGCACGGATAAACTATGGTCAAAACACATACTAACACCTTGAAAACGGAAAACCCCACACCTTACATTTTAACGAAAAAGAACCCGGCACCGTCCGGTCGCAAAACCGGACTTTCGCCCGCACCGCCGTCGCCGCCCGTCGGAGCCCCGCGCGGCTCGGACCCGCGCGGCGGGCTCCGCGGGCGGTGCCCGAGCGGCGCCCGCGCGGCCCCCGCGCGGGCGGAGCCCCGCGCGGCGCCCGCGCGGGTGCGGGCCCGCGCGGCGCCCGTGCGGCGCCCGCGCGGGTGCAAGCCCGCGCGGCGCCGCGCGGGTGGAGCCCCGCGCGGCGCCCGCGCGGATGCGGGCCCGCGCGGGTGCCCGCGCGGGCGGGGCCCCGCGCGGAGCCCCGCGCGGACGCGGGCCCGCGCGGGCGGGGCCCCGCGCGGCGCACCGCGCGGTGCCCGCGCGGTAGCCCGCGCGGGCGGGGCCCCGCGCGGCGCACCGCGCGGTGCCCGCGCGGGCGCGGGCCCGCGCGGCGCCCCGCGGGCGCCCGCGCGGGCACAGCCCGCGCGGCGCCCGCGCGGGTCGCCCACGCGGCGCCCCGCGCGGCGGGGCCGCCCCCCGCGCGACGCCCGCACGGGTCGCCCGTGCGGCGCCGCGCGCGGGTTCGCCCGTGCGTCGCGCGATCCGTGCGCCTTCCCCGTGCACGATTAATTTTATTTTATTTTATTTTATTTATCTACTCCGCAAAACTAACAACAAAGATAGTTGGAAAAGCCCCAAATAATTTTCTAAAAATTATTTGCTCACCGAGGATTGTTGGGAGGGTCGCCCGGTCTCGTTCTTGCCTTCGAGTCGACGTTTGGGGCGATCGGCTCCTTCCCTTTTCCTTTTCCTTTCTCCGGTTAAGGTTCTTTTCTTTCTTTGGGGTCTCGGTACGTACGAAAGAGGAGGGTTTGGGGAGGCGGAGAAATAAAAATAGGGTTTGCTCGGTAAGCGGGGAAATAAATACCCTATTTATTTATCCTTGCATTCCCTTTCCGCATACGCACCGTCAAAATCCCTTTCGGGTATTTTGACCCGATTAATTAATTTACCAATTAATTAATCCCTACCGATCCGATTAATTAATTTACCAATTAATTAATCCCTACCGATCCGATTAATTAATTTACCAATTAATTAATCCCCACCGATAACCCTATTTAATTAATCGTTTAATTATTATCCTCACCGTCAATTCCCCAAATTGATCGTTAATTTCTTTATTTACGTATGTAGGAACCTATAATCCCCCGATTCTGTTTCTCAAGAGAATATCCAACTGACGAGATATTTCTCAACTTTAAATCCTGACCACCGATTAATTAATCACCTTTATTAATTAATCTTGGGAAATCAAATTCCCAGTTGGATTCCAATTACCCGGATATTTAAATCTCAAATATCCGATTCCCGGTCACCGATTATTTAACCACCTTTATTAAATAATCAAGGGAAAAAAAACCAACTCCCAACTTAAATATCCGGATTTTATCTCTTATTCAATCCGTGAGATAAAATCCCTTAATTCAAATCCCTTAACTAAAATATCCTGATTTTATCCCTTCCCAATCCATGAGATAAAATCCCATACATTTCAATTAAATATCCTGATTTTTATCCCTCTCTTATCCATGAGATAAAAGTCCCACCGATTTAAATCCTACAATTAATTCGTACGTAGGAGGATTTAAATTTCGTCACCGGATAATTAATTAATTAATTAATTAATTATCCTTACGAGATGACCCACCTTATCTATTTCGGGTGCAAGTTATTTTGCACGGTTTCCGATGCGCGACTAATAACCGCATCGCTAAGGACCCCGTTCCGGGAGATCCCGATATCGGATTTCGAATCCGATCGCACCGTCGGTCATCGTTTTTCGCGCCCTATCGCAGAAAAATACACACACCTCGCCCGGCCGACTTTCAAAAATTAAATAATTTTATTCCGCTTAAGGCCTAAGCGATTACATGTGAGTTCGAAAATGCCCCAAAGGGTCGGGTCACTACACTGCCTATGCCTGCTATGCCTGCTAAGCCTGCCCTGCCTGCCTATGCCTGCCATGCCTGCCTATGCCTGCCCTGCCTGCCATGCCTGCCTACGCCTGCCCTGCCTGCCCTGCCTGCCTATGCCTGCCCTGCCTGCTATGCCTGCTAAGCCTGCCCTGCCTGCCATGCCTGCCTATGCCTGCCCTGCCTGCCTACGCCTGCTATGCCTGCTAAGCCTGCCGTGCCTGCTTATGCCTGCCATGCCTGCCTATGCCTGCTATGCCTGCTAAGCCTGCCCTGCCTGCCATGCCTGCCTATGACTGCTAATACAACGGTCAACAACTCACAATGACCCTGGGACCACCGTATCCCCAAACGGTTCCCGACAACACTAGCACTGGTCTAAACACAGCTACTAGACTCCACTCGGTCCCCCTGACACGAGTGCAACTATAAAGCAAATGTCTGTAATAAACCAAATCAAATGCCTGCTGTGCCTGCCAAATCGGGTATGCCAGCCTACGCATAACACCGATAGGGGATGGGAGTCTCAAGGACTCGAAGTCTGAAAATCGCACACTCCGGAGTGGCACTCGATGTAGAGTTATTTAGGATCCACAAGGATCTAACTAGGTACTATCAAACACCTAGAGGGGGGTGAATAGGTGTAATATTATAAAAACCAATCTCAGTGCAAAAATAAAAAAACAATGCGGAAAATAAAAATCAACACACCGAGATTTACGTGGAAACTCCAATCCAGGAGAAAAACCACGGGACCAACACGCAATAACAATCCACTAAGAATAGAAGAATAACAAGGTGATTACCGACTCCACGGACTCAAACCCCTCCTTCAGCTTCTTCGGACCTTGCGCTGACCGATTGGATATCCACGCAATAACAATCCACTAAGAAAAGAAGAATAACAAGGTGACTACCCCTCCTTCAATTTCTTCGGACCTTGCGCTCCAACGTTTGCACGTCCACTGCACACGTTCGAATCCACGAACGCCACTCGAATCCACGAGCACACGTTTCGAATCCACGAAACGCCTTCAACACACCGAATCCACGGTGCCACGTCGAATCCACGACGCAAACTCAGCCGGTAAGAATATTGGCTTCGATGGTGATCCTTTGCTTAGATTATCAATGAAGATCCATGGGAAAATCTCTAAGCAAAGATTAGATCAATTCGACAAAAGATATGTTCTTGAAAGAACCATCGAATTGACCTAAAAGAGGCTATAAAGAGGAACGGTAAAAACCTAGCCTCTAGGGTTGCTCTCAAGTGTTTTATAAATTGATCGGCCGTGCTCCCACGTTTTTGAGAAACCCTAAATGTCTATTTATAGTTTAGAAACCTTTGGAAAGAGATAAGAATCAAAAACATACCTTATCTGGAATTTTTCAGGACGGCGATCCGGATCGGGATTACTGCGATCCGGATCGTCGTAACGAGATTGACGATTCCAGAAATCCAAGGGTTCGGGATCCGGATCGCAAGGCCCGATCCGGATCGTTCATGAATTTCAGCAACATCCAATGTTCGGGATCCGGATCAGAATAGGCTTGGATCCGGATTGGATTTGCACATGAACTAATACCCTTCGGGATCCGGATTGGATCATCTGATCCGGATCCTGAACATGTCCCATGTCCAGTTTTTGATTTTTATGCAATTAAAAATTCATCCAAGTGTTTCTACACTATAAGAAAGTATTCGGATCACCAAAATTATTTAGTTAAACATACCTGATCCTTTTGAATACTTTCTTCTTGAGATTGATGTAACTGATCCACAATTCTTCATCTTCAATCTTCAAGACTCAAGACACTGAGTGTCAACTTGAGCTCTTGTTGAATCTTCTCTAAGTCTTTGATTGCTGATTGACAATTTGATCCCTTTAAGACTCCGACTCAACTCACTGACTTGACTCACGAAATATGCCAACACCAAAATGCCGTAACAATCTCCCCCTTTGGCAATTTCGTGACAAAACCCAAAAATACATAAAACCGCTCAAGTCACTCATCTTAAACCAAAAAATCGAAATTCAATGTCATCACCAAAACATTGATTTTCTTTGCGTGAAAGATCCAATAAATACAAAATTACATTTGAACCAAACAGTCCTAGAACATACTCTATGACTTAGGACTTGGAGTCTTAAAGTGATGTAATTCCTGCAAAACAAAACTCCAAACAAAATCAAACGTTAGTCGTTAGAAATTAAAATCCTACATTTGATTCGTCCTTTTGGTTCTTTTGTTTTTCGGCTCTTTCAATTTTTTCTTTGTCTCCCCCTATCTTGAGCATCTCTAACATGTTCTCCATGTTCTCAATGTTCTTGAGCATCTATGTTCTCACAAAGCATCTATGTTCTCCCCCTTTGTGATACGATCATCATTTTCCGTTCTCATTTCTCTTCTCCCCCTTTTTGTCACAAATTGTCAAACAGTGAACATACTAGACAAAAGGAAATCACTAACAACATTAGTTCATAGAGAAAGAGAGATAAAAGCTCAGTTCCGGTATATAACAAAAACACAGATTGCGTACCGGTACTCAAGAACAAAAATCAAATAGTTTCTTGAAACAAATCCAGATTTTGGAAACTTTTCAAATACCGATTTGTATTCCATCAAGAAATCCATTTAAGTGCTTTAAACAATGAATTCACACAGATGCCATTCAATCCAAATTTCTTTCATTAGAATAATTTAGAAAAATAAAAACCAGAAAGAGTATGTAAGCACTTTAGCGCATCAACTTTAAACACAAGTCATCGTTTCATGCAACAAGAAATAGATTATACCAAATCTACCAAAAATACTCAAAAATGAAACGAAAATTTATGAAAATTAAAACTCTTAAAGTTGACCACTTTCAATTACATCTAACCTGATCTTATGAGTAATGCCTTTATCAAATCATCAATTTTGGTAAAGAAAATGAAATACAAAGATCAATAGATGTTTGAAATCCCCGATAAGTTAGATAATATATCTAGACAATCTGTTGAAGGAGTGGCTCTTTGAGCATCTTTTATCAAAAAACCCACCTTATACCAACCATGAAATATGACTGAGTCAAGTATTTCAATATGCATTTCATCAACAATTTTAAAACAAAAATTTGCTTTGCATACATGGGGTTTCTTTTTCTTTCTTCTTTTTCTCCATGTGGTGGTAGTTTTCACACTCCTCATTGGGATGTAACTCTTTCCACATCTTTTGAGCATTTTACTTTTCTTTGACTCCCCCTCAATTGGCTATCAATTATTTAATATATAAGGTATTCAACCAAAATTGATCTCGCATTCATACTCGACTAAGCAATCAAATATGATAATGACTATACCAAGAGATCATTGAGAGAGAAATTGACTTTGATCACTTAAAAGATGAATTAATTAACATAAATGATCATTGCAACATTGAAATATTATGATATCAAAAGCATAATAAATTTCTAAATGCGTGAAAGGATGCAATTAAAGTCAATTTAACCAATGCTCAATTAAACAACTCCTCTAATGAAGTGTCTTCAAGATTATGATTAAGGAGTCAAGTTGATAATCAAGTAAAATTAATTTGGAGTGAATGAACGTGAAGCCCTTTTTTATTCAATGCACTTGTTCGTTAAAAAACCCTTTTGTTCAAAAACAAAGTATAAAAACAAAGAGCATTGAGAAACATGTAATGCAAAGATTAAGCAAAATATGAAGGGAAAACCAATCAAAGCATTACACACAGTCATAAGCTAATTAGAACTTAAGACAAGGAAAGATATCACCTTTCCGAATCCAAAATCGTTGGATTTTGGGTTGTCTTGATTCGTTGTGGCCGGGGGTTGTCCGCTTTGACTGTTGATCCACCTTAGGTCTTTGCCTCGCAATGATCCACTTGAATGATTGATGTTGTGGCTCGGACCTTTGGTGGGTTGAGTGAACTCCTTTGACTTGATGTGTCTTTTGATTCCGTTGAGTCCGCTCCGTAGATGAAGTTGCCGAAGTATTTTTCTTTTTCTTTTTCGGGCAATACTTCACCAAATGTCCTTCAAGTCCACATAGGTGACAAGTTCTTCCTTTCAATTTAGTTGTGGAACTTGAAGCCTTCACAGTTTGGTTCTTTTTAAATCCCAAACCAACCTTGCTTGCTTGACCTAATCCGGACATACAATTAAGTTTCTTGGAACCGGTTGAAAACCTTTGTATGTCGGATTTAAGTTCATGAACTTGCTTGGTCAAAGCTTGGTTGGTGACATGAATCTCCTCAAACTGCTTTTCTAGAAAATCAATCTTGTTAATGTAGGAATTAACGACCATTTCCGATTGATTTATCTTTTCTTGGAGGATTTTATTATTATCCAATAAAAGCTCTCGTTCCTCCTCGAGATCATGAAGTTTGATCTTTAAAGCATGATTCTCGTCTTGAACTTCAAGTCGTTGCTTCCTCAACTTCTTGTTAAGTTTGGCCACCTTCTTTGATTCCGCAAGAAGTTGTTGGTATGCCTCAATGAGTTCTTCTTCGTCCGACTCCCCCTCACTTGATGACTCTCCTCCGGATGTTGATGTTTCATGCAAAATCAAAGGAATAGAGTCAGTAACTAAAGATGATAAGCACAATTTAGAAGAGGGAATTTGAGAGGCATGAGAAGCAACAATTTTTTCTTTTTCCTCTTCACTTGAGGTCGATTCATCGAAACTAGAATCGTCCCAAGTTTTGCTTGCAAAGCCTTCTTTTTGTATGATTTCTTAGAAGGACAATCCGTTGAAATATGGCCGTAGCCTCTGCATCGATAGCATCGGATTTCCCCTTCGAAATCATCTTTTTCTTTTTCTTTAGAAGGTTTTGCAACGCCTTTGAGTTTAGAGGATTTAGAACCCGATGATCCTTTAGATGGTTTCGTGGATGAAGATCCATCGGTTCGATTCTTCCAAAATTTCCGACGAAATTTCTTTGTGATCCGCGCCAGTTGTTCTTCAAAATCGGCAAAAGAGATTTCATCGTCGGAACTCGATTCGTCATCTTCTTCCTTTGTTGATTTGAATGCAATACCTGTAAGCTTAGAAGAAGACTTGGAAGAATTTTGATTAGTAGGAAAAGTCATCTCATAAGTTTGCAAAGCACCTACTAATTCCTCTACACTCATCTCATCCGGATGACTAACGGTTTCAATGGCGGTAACCTTTGCCCTAAACCGTTCCGGAAGAGTCCGAAGAATCTTTCTTACAATTTTCGACTCCGGGATCTTTTCTCCTAAATTAGCACATGTATTAATTACATCTTGAAGTCTAGTGTAATAATCTGTAAACAATTCATGCTCTTCCATATGAATAGAGTCAAATTGACTTGTAAGCATCTGGAGCTTTTGAATTTTTACAAGATTAGTACCCTCATGTGTAATTTTGAGAATATCCCAAATTTCCTTCGCGGTTTCACACGCGGAAATTCTCGTAAACTCAGTCGAGGAAAGAGAATTAAAAAAGCGTTCATACCTTTCCCATTGTAAGAAGATCTTTCGATTTCCTCTTTAGACCATCTTGAGCGAGGTTTTGGGGTAGTAGAATTTCCTACTTCCTCAACCGGATGCACCCAACCGTATTCAACGGTTTGCCATACCCGCTCATCAATAGAGATGAGAAAAGCTCTCATCCGCATTTTCCAATATGCATAATTGGTCCCATCAAAAAGAGGAGGTCTAAAAATATTACCACTTTCACCCATCATGATAGATAAACCTAAAACCCGCTCTGATACCAATTGTAGAGTTATTTAGGATCCACAAGGATCTAAATAGGTACTATCAAACACCTAGAGGGGGGTGAATAGGTGTAATATTATAAAAACCAATCTCAGTGCAAAAATAGAAAACAATGCGGAAAATAAAAATCAACACACCGAGATTTACGTGGAAACTCCAATCCAGGAGAAAAACCACGGGACCAACACGCAATAACAATCCACTAAGAATAGAAGAATAACAAGGTGATTACCGACTCCACGGACTCAAACCCCTCCTTCAGCTTCTTCGGACCTTGCGCTGACCGATTGGATATCCACGCAATAACAATCCACTAAGAAAAGAAGAATAACAAGGTGACTACCCCTCCTTCAATTTCTTCGGACCTTGCGCTCCAACGTTTGCACGTCCACTGCACACGTTCGAATCCACGAACGCCACTCGAATCCACGAGCACACGTTTCGAATCCACGAAACGCCTTCAACACACCGAATCCACGGTGCCACGTCGAATCCACGACGCAAACTCAGCCGGTAAGAATATTGGCTTCGATGGTGATCCTTTGCTTAGATTATCAATGAAGATCCATGGGAGAAATCTCTAAGCAAAGATTAGATCAATTCGACAAAAGATATGTTCTTGAAAGAACCATCGAATTGACCTAAAAGAGGCTATAAAGAAGAACGATAAAAACCTAGCCTCTAGGGTTGCTCTCAAGTGTTTTATAAATTGATCGGCCGTGCTCCCCCGTTTTTGAGAAACCCTAAATGTCTATTTATAGTTTAGAAACCTTTGGAAAGAGATAAGAATCAAAAACATACCTTATCTGGAATTTTTCAGGACGGCGATCCGGATCGGGATTACTGCGATCCGGATCGTCGTAACGAGATTGACGATTCCAGAAATCCAAGGGTTCGGGATCCGGATCGCAAGGCCCGATCCGGATCGTTCATGAATTTCAGCAACATCCAATGTTCGGGATCCGGATCAGAATAGGCTTGGATCCGGATTGGATTTGCACATGAACTAATACCCTTCGGGATCCGGATTGGATTATCTGATCCGGATCCTGAACATGTCCCATGTCCAGTTTTTGATTTTTATGCAATTAAAAAATTCATCCAAGTGTTTCTACACTATAAGAAAGTATTCGGATCACCAAAATTATTTAGTTAAACATACCTGATCCTTTTGAATACTTTCTTCTTGAGATTGATGTAACTGATCCACAATTCTTCATCTTCAATCTTCAAGACTCAAGACACTGAGTGTCAACTTGAGCTCTTGTTGAATCTTCTCTAAGTCTTTGATTGCTGATTGACAATTTGATCCCTTTAAGACTCCGACTCAACTCACTGACTTGACTCACGAAATATGCCAACACCAAAATGCCGTAACACTCGAGGGGAGCGACCCACACGAGTAAAGTGCCTCAGTAACAAGTATCATAAATCAGCAGGACTGGATCATGACTCTGATCAAAGTGGAAAAGCCCAACCACTAAGGAAAGCCTCGGTCTTGAATCAGATGCGAAATACTCAAATAGTGGGAAACTCCATCCACTAGAGAAATCAGATACCCAATCTGGTGCATAAATAAATGTCCGGTCAACCGCCCAATATCCGCGGTTGCCGCAAAGCCCCACAACTAATCCAACCTGTCCCAGACACCAAGTCCCGACTATACTACCCAGAACCCCTGCTCGCACCTGAGCAACACAGACCACCTGACTAACAAAGAAGGAGAAAAAGATAACATGGTTTCTCCTAAGTCAAGTTCCAAAAGTAGTGCAGCAGTAAAAGATGGCCTAACTACATGTCCATGCAAGCATGCTTTGTCCTCAGAAACAATAAAAGTGGGTGAAACATATATTAGTAAAGCATGCTAAAATATTCCTACTATGGTACACCAATCTCACCCAAGTAGGTCATTCCTTGCTTACCTCTCGCTCATGTCGGTTGTACAACAATATGCCTGTTATCATTCATAGAGGTGTGATATCCCCACATGTGCGCTACAATTACCATGATATATAAATGAACCTTATACAGCTACCAAAATAAGCTTACCCACCTGAAATGCTCAAACCAAGGCAAACCTGAGGTCGGTGAAGAGTATAGACGCTCTCAGTCCAAAATCTGCTAAAACTGCTCCCTCGGTATAATTTGCGCAAGCCTCGGCTCCGAACAGCTGAAAATACCCCAAAATCAAAGTCTCCAAATCCAACAGGTCCAGCGACACTTGCAAACACCCCTGGGTACAATAATAAGGTCCAACATTACACTTAATCCAAAATATTCCAAGCATACACAATCTGCGAGAAACATCCTCAAAGATGTGCAATTTTCACCTGCAGAACAGACTCAGAAAAATCCAACAAAAATACCGTCACGTTCCTCGCGTCGATACCTTCGAAACGAGTACCTGCACGTCAAATTCTGAGCCCCGTAGGCCGAGTTACAAATTCCACAACACAGGGCGCTCACAAACCCACAATCATACATCTGTATTTCCATACACAGATAAAGGGAGAAAAACTACCTCCGGGCAAGCCTCAGGAAAATCCAATAAAAATATGATGACGATCCTCGCGTCGAGTAGATGAAAAAAGTGTACAGGCACGTCTCCAACCGATGCCCGGTTGCGAAGATAAAAATCCGGCAAGGTGTCGCTGTCCAGAAATTCCAGCAGAAAAAGGGGTCCCAGTAAGCATGGAAAAACTCCTCGAAAAGCGTGAAACTAGGGGAAGTAGAAAATACCAAGATCGTAGATCTGTCTGTCAAGGATCCAACGGCGCAAGAATCGCCTGAAAAGGAGGTCGGAGTAGGCCGGGGGAGCTCGTGCACCGAAACGCGACGAAGGGGAACACAAATGGACGAGCGTCGCGCCGCGCCGTAAAAATGGAAACCTCGATAAACGTGCCACCAAAAATCTCCAAACTCTGCAGATGGATGCAGCACAGGGAGGGGATCAACTTTGCTGAAGACCTCAAGTCGGTTTGAGGCTCGGAAATGGTGGAGAAAGGGGAAAGAGGAAGGCTCGGATTTGCTTAAATAGCCCCAAAAAAACAAATGCCAAAATTCCCATTATATCCTAGTTTTCGGGCGCCCAGTTCTTCCGGGCCGCTACAGTGTTGGGCCCGGCCCAACACTGTGCAGGCCCGAACTCCTGTCGGGCCTCCACGTAGCCCGCAAAACACGAAACAGCAAAACCCTCGCTCACGGCTCGACACGTGGCCCCTCCGGAAGGCGACACGTGGCGCCGGGTTCAGTCGGTGTGCGCCTGGCACCCGCATGTGCGCGCCGCCTGTGCCGCCTGCTCGCACGCGCCCCGAGGCGGTGCAGCCACTCCGTGGACCGAGCGCACCACACCGCACCAATCGTACGCTGCCACGTGTCACCCACCGGTCCACCGTGCACCAACGATCTGTTCCGTGGACCACGACTGCAGGACCACCCAACCGGGAGCCGCCACGTGTCCCGTCCCGGGTGCACGCCTCCGCGGTGGACCGCGCGCCTGCCCGCGCGCTGAGCGCTGCCCGCCGCCGCTCCAGTGCCTGCCCGCCGTCGCGTCGCCGCCCTCCGCCGTCGCCGGCGCTGCCCGCCGCCGCCGGAGTTACTGTTCCGGCGTGAACAGTAACCAGTGCTCAAAAACAACAAGTGGGTAGTCCATTTTGACCGTTTTCGTGCGCTGAATCCGAATTTGATGTCCGATTTGCCAAATTCCAACCCTAAAAATCACCGAAGACATCCGGAAAGGTGTTTCTTGCTCCAAACTTCGTGCTGAGCCCAAATTTAATATCCAATACGCGCAAAACCACTTCTAAGCATCCGATGGGGTCCTCGGACTACTCTCATGATCCAATAAACACTTTAAGTCCAATACTTGTGTCCAATTGGTGCACAAACACCACCGACGTGCCAAATAAGCCTCCAGCAGTCGCTGGTCAACCAGTAATCACATCATGGGGATCCAGGTCCTCACATCCTCCCCCACTAAAGAAAGTTTCGTCCTCGAAACTCGCTCAATTCCACCGGAAGTTACAAACACCAAGGGTAAGTACTCAACAACACCATCTCCGGCTCCTAAGTCATCACTCACTCCCCGTGATTACTCCCCGACAACCACAACAGCGACACCCAGTACGGCATAGCCCGATTGCGCAATTCCCCCCACATCTCACGAGCCAGAATTCGCAACGGGCGCCCCTCGTACTCAAAACAATCATCAATCTCGAAGGGGCTAGTCCATCACGGGCGAGGGATCCAAAGACATATCAATCCTGAGCCGAGACGTGAAATACCAAAGGGTTCCAATAAAAAGCCGGAGGAAATTGAAAATAACCACATCCTGGTGCCAATCTCAACTGGGCAACCCAAAACATACTCACTCATTTATCCAATAAGGAAAAAGGATCCAACAAGCTGGGGTCTTCCCTCGGTTTCTTCTCGATCCAAAACCACCCGAGTGGACTACTCAACCGCGGCCTACCCTCAAAAGGGATCCTTCAGAGATACAAACTCATGCCACCATTGACCACTCAGCATGCCGACCCAACCCCCAACGGACCCACGGGTCGAGGTCAAACTCTCCACTAATAAAGAATACCCTGACGGAGACCAAACCGTCGGTGAACGGAACTGAAAACTGGCTCGAAAGGCGATCGTAAAACTGATGCCCAACTTCGCGGTCACAAGTCCGAACCATCAACGACAATCTGCGTAAATCCCACTCACGGTGCTGGAAGCTGTAATCTCCAATGGCGCCGCAAGGCAGATACTGCATACTGAAGCTGAAATCTTAACCTATCGTATAATACAGAACAGAAACGCTAAGCAATGAGGGCTAATAGCCTAACAGGCGTGGCCTACGCCCAGGTATATCAATCAAAGCTGGAGATGATAGGCGTACTGAAAGGCTCAACGGTGGGATCCAAGCTGCCTGCAAAACTGTGGTTCGTTCTGCCACAATTCTCATAAGGCTAGCCTGATGAAGTGCGGACCGAAGATCAACCCACGGTAACTCCACAGACACAATGGGAGGCATCCCAAAACACACCAATCCATCTCCCAACACTGCCTAGTCTAAGAAGCTCCTCACCTCGACAATAATTGTCGATCTCGGCCAGTTTCCAATCAGTATCCATATTGGCCGGATTTCCACCGCCGCTCTTACGGCTAGAATAAGGTGACCCAAGAAGGTATGCTCCTGAAGCTACAACTTGTATCCCCATAACTTGGCATACAACCTCATCCACAAGTGCTCCAAGTCGATCTAGGAGTAAATCAAAATATCCTCGGGTAACACCACTCCCAATCCGTCCAAGTACAACTAGGACACACAATTCCTCAGATCTTGAAGTCACAGGGCATTAGTCATTCCATTTGGCCTCACTATGCTCTCATAATGCCCTTAGTAGATTCTGAATGCCATCTAGGCAAAGTCCTCGACGGTTTGTTTCCAAGTAGGTGCCCGCATAATACAATAACTGCCGGAGTATAGCTCCATCAAAAGTCCTATACACCACCCAAACCTGTCTACATTCGAACCATGAAAGGACCTTCACCGTCGTATATTGACGACGTGGCAACACCACCGTGTATCAACGGCGTGGCACAAGGACAGACGGGCCTCTCGATCCATCAGATCCTGCGATTGTGCCAACCGCTCTCTCAGCTCCGCAGACGGTATCCAATGAGGTGCTGTCGAGGGTGGCGCGGTCCCTCGGACCACGTCAAACACAATCTCTATCTCCCTAACCGGCGGCATTATCAACTGCTCTAGTGAAATCACACCCGGGATTTCATGGGCAACAGAGATATCCCTGAGTCCCGTTGCCGCCGTAGGCACCTTCCAAACTGTCGCTATAACCTGCGTGCTCTAATAATCTCAACGAGCAAGCCTCTTCTTGTCCGCTTTGCCGAAGGTCCAAGTCCTCTCTCGCCGCAGTCAAATATTCTGTGGCATTGTGCCAATCAATCTCAAGCACATGGTCCAAATACCGAACTGCCACAATTTCCAATAAGTCTGCCGGTAACTCGCAGTCTCAGCTGCACTGGACATGATCCCAAAAGCCTCCTCCACATGTACAATAACAACAGAAACCTGTACCTCAAGTGCACGTGGTAACAAATCTGCCTCTAGTCCTTGCAGGAACGCAACATGCTCTAACACCGACTGCTGTGATGAAATCCCACCTGCGACACTTGATCCACCACCGTGGCGCCCTCCAACCGGGTGGCGCAGATTCATCCGCACGATGCAAATGGTTGTCGCTCAGTCAGCAAGGAAAATCAGAACTATCCACATAGGGAGCACGACCTCTGCCTTTGTTCTTACTGAGGTAACGAACAAGGTCCTCCGCAGATAACCAATCCACGCTACAGCTGCGCCACTCTGATATAAATACTGATGCTGCCATCGGGGTCCACCCGACCTCTGATATCTCGAGAACTCGTTATCCAGGAAAAAGAATTCGGAAATGCCCCTGCCGGCCGATCTGTTCTCCATCACCCGTCGCCAAGCGCCAAACTCCAAAACTCGCCTCTGGCGGCAGATCCCTATCCAAAGGGACTGCAACGCTACGCTCCCAAACACAACACCAACTCCAATGAGGCGTCCAAAACCTATAACGGAGGGACTGAATAAACTGCAAGGTATCCAGGCGCAAACTGCTCCCAGTCTCACACATCCTATGCGCCTCGCCCCTCGAAACCTGAAGCGCGCAATTCAACAACTGCACAAACTCTCTAACACAGGGAGGCTCTCAATTGATCACTCCATCACTACCAACCACGACTCTGTCTCCAAGGCTCCAAACTCAATCTTACGAGCCGGGGTGGTTTATCTATCGAATCTGGCTCAGCAGATCGATCATGTCCCACAACTCCTCTGCTGTCACTATCCACCCTACCTCGGTGCCTCGACACTATCATTGGCGCGGAGGGGTTACTCAGTGCTCCGACAACTGTGTCACGCAGACCAGCTGCTCACTCTGCCGCCGATATGCCTCAGACAATCCTGTCATCTGGGTCCGGAGTTCTCTGACCTCAATCTAGGTATCCGGCCCAAAACCAACCGCTCGAGCTCAATCACTATGACAAGATGCCCACGGGTCAAAACCCAGCGTCGGGGAGACACCGCTCACCACGACGGAACCACAAACAGCGCCCAAAAGCCACTCGACCCAATCCAGCGAAAGTCTAAGGCATGTTACCCGTTCCACAGGATTATGTTGTCTGCAGCCAACATAATTACTTAGGAGAATAAACATGCCAATCACTCCCCCCGTCCCTTGGGAGAGGTATAAAACTTAATCAGGACTCTCGCTAAAATCACGACTCTCACGAAGTCAACCAAGGGTCAAACCATAAGCCTAGGGTTTCTAAGTCCCAACCGACCTATCCCTAAGCTCTGATACCACTCTAATCTGTCACGCCCCGGGGGTCGAAACTGCGACCCGGGCTCGTCAACAGATCCGCCACCTATGCCAACCTGCATAGGCGAAGCATCCTACCTGCAAGAAAGTACTACAGCTAAACAAAATATCAGAGCTAAAAATAAAAGATCTGCTGTATAACTAAAATCAATCACTGTACAACTGGAAATAATACAATAAGTCTGCCTCCCAAAAAAAATGGTAATCACACAATGTCCTCATGTACAAGCTCTGGACTCAACCGGGAGGTATCTCCAATAAATACAACAGTGTACAGTCTCTCGGTACATGATATGTCCTCACTACATCAGTCTCTCAAAAGAGAAAAAGTAAAACAACTAATCTGCTGTAGATCTCCTCTGAAGGGGTACCGCTACTCTCCGACGACGGGTAGGGATCTATCTCGCGACTCTCTCGCCTCGATCAACAATCACAGAATCAGCAACATCCGCTAGGACTCTGCAAAACAGAGGAGAGGAAAGGAAATGCGGGGGAAACCCCCAGAGGGTGTGAGAACTACACCAAGAAGGGAGTTCTCAGTGGGTACCACCGCTAGACCCGACGGTCTGCCCACTAAGTCCTCAAAATACAAAAAAGCTAGCCAAAGCCGTAAAGACTGAAAAAGAAGGAAGCTGAAGACTCCCAACAGCTATCAAGCCTCTATGCCCGCTACACCTGCCATGCCTGCTATGCCTGCCCAGCCTACCATGCCTGCTATGCCTGCTAAGCCCGCCGTGCCTGCCTATGCCTGCTAAGCTTGCCCTGCCTGCCATGCCTGCCTATGCCTGCCCTACCTGCCTATGCCTGCTATGCCTGCTAAGCCTGCCCTGCCTGCCTATGCCTGCCATGCCTGCCTATGCCTGCTATGCCTGCCCTGCCTGCCATGCCTGCCTATGCCTGCCCTGCCTGCCCTGCCTGCCTATGCCTGCCCTGCCTGCCTATGCCTGCTATGCCTGCTAAGCCTGCCCTGCCTGCCATGCCTGCCTATGCCTGCCCTGCCTGCCTACGCCTGCTATGCCTGCTAAGCCTGCCGTGCCTGCTTATGCCTGCCATGCCTGCCTATGCCTGCTATGCCTGCTAAGCCTGCCCTGCCTGCCTGTGCCTGCTAATACAACGGTCAACAACTCACAATGACCCTGGGACCACCGTATCCCCAAACGGTTCCCGACAACACTAGCACTGGTCTAAACACAGCTACTAGACTCCACTCGGTCCCCCTGACACGAGTGCAACTATAAAGCAAATGTCTGTAATAAACCCAATCAAATGCCACCAGTAGAACTGGTACTGCCTGCTGTGCCTGCCAAATCGGGTATGCCAGCCTACGCATAACACCGATAGGGGATGGGAGTCTCAAGGACTCGAAGTCTGAAAATCGCACACTCCGGAGTGGCACTCGAGGGGAGCGACCCACACGAGTAAAGTGCCTCAGTAACAAGTATCATAAATCAGCAGGACTGGATCATGACTCTGATCAAAGTGGAAAAGCCCAACCACTAAGGAAAGCCTCGGTCCTGAATCAGATGCGAAATACTCAAATAGTGGGAAACTCCATCCACTAGAGAAATCAGATACCCAATCTGGTGCATAAATAAATGTCCGGTCAACCGCCCAATATCTGCGGTTGCCGCAAAGCCCCACAACTAATCCAACCTGTCCCAGACACCAAGTCCCGACTACACTACCCAGAACCCCTGCTCGCACCTGAGCAACACAGACCACCTGACTAACAAAGAAGGAGAAAAAGATAACATGGTTTCTCCTAAGTCAAGTTCCAAAAGTAGTGCAGCAGTAAAAAATGGCCTAACTACATGTCCATGCAAGCATGCTTTGTCCTCAGAAACAATAAAAGTGGGTGAAACATATATTAGTAAAGCATGCTAAAATATTCCTACTATGGTACACCAATCTCACCCAAGTAGGTCATTCCTTGCTTACCTCTCGCTCATGTCGGTTGTACAACAATATGCCTGTTATCATTCATAGAGGTGTGATATCCCCACATGTGCGCTACAATTACCATGATATATAAATGAACCTTATACAGCTACCAAAATAAGCTTACCCACCTGAAATGCTCAAACCAAGGCAAACCTGAGGTCGGTGAAGAGTATAGACGCTCTCAGTCCAAAATCTGCTAAAACTGCTCCCACGGTATAAGTTGCGCAAGCCTCGGCTCCGAACAGCTGAAAATACCCCAAAATCAAAGTCTCCAAATCCAACAGGTCCAGCGACACTTGCAAACACCCCTGGGTACAATAATAAGGTCCAACATTACACTTAATCCAAAATATTCCAAGTATACACAATCTGCGAGAAACATCCTCAAAGATGTGCAATTTTCACCTGCAGAACAGACTCAAAAAAATCCAACAAAAATACCGTCACGTTCCTCGCGTCGATACCTTCGAAACGAGTACCTGCACGTCAAATTCTGAGCCCCGTAGGCCGAGTTACAAATTCCACAACACAGGGCGCTCACAAACCCACAATCATACATTTGTATTTCCATACACAGATAAAGGGAGAAAAACTACCTCCGGGCAAGCCTCAGGAAAATCCAATAAAAATACGATGACGATCCTCGCGTCGAGTAGATGAAAAAAGTGTATAGGCACGTCTCCAACCGATGCCCGGTTGCGAAGATAAAAATCCGGCAAGGTGTCGCTGTCCAGAAATTCCAGCAGAAAAAGGGGTCCCAGTAAGCATGGAAAAACTCCTCGAAAAGCGCGAAACTAGGGGAAGTAAAAAATACCAAGATCGTAGATCTGTCTGTCGCGGATCCAACGGCGCAAGAATCGCCTGAAAAGGAGGTCGGAGTAGGCCGGGGGAGCTCGTGCACCGAAACGCAACGAAGGGGAACACAAATGGACGAGCGTCGCGCCGCGCCGTAAAAATGGAAACCTCGATAAACGTGCCACCAAAAATCTCCAAACTCTGAAGATGGATGCAGCACAGGGAGGGGATCAACTTTGCTGAAGACCTCAAGTCGGTTTGAGGCTCGAAAATGGTGGAGAAAGGGGAAAGAGGAAGGCTCGGATTTGCTTAAATAGCCCCAAAAAAACAAATGCCAAAATTCCCATTATATCCTAGTTTTCGGGCGCCCAGTTCTTCCGGGCCGCTACAGTGTTGGGCCCGGCCCAACACTGTGCGGGCCCGAACTCCTGTCGGGCCTCCACGTAGCCCGCAAAACACGAAACAGCAAAACCCTCCGCTCACGGCTCGACACGTGGCCCCTCCGGAAGGCGACACGTGGTGCCGGGTTCAGTCGGTGCGCGCCGCCTGTGCCGCCTGCTCGCACGCGCCCCGAGGCGGTGCAGCCACTCCGTGGATCGAGCGCACCACACCGCACCAATCGTACGCTGCCACGTGTCACCCACCGGTCCACCGTGCACCAACGATCTGTTCCGTGGACCACGACTGCAGGACCACCCAACCGGGAGCCGCCACGTGTCCCGTCCCGGGTGCACGCCTCCGCGGTGGACCGCGCGCCTGCCAGCGCGCTGAGCGCTGCCCGCGCCTGCCCGCCGCCGCTCCAGTGCCTGCCCGCCGTCGCGCCGCCGCCCTCCGCCGTCGCCGGCGCTGCCCGCCGCCGCCGGAGTTACTGTTCCGGCGTGAACAGTAACCAGTGCTCAAAAACAACAAGTGGGTAGTCCATTTTGACCGTTTTCGCGCGCTGAATCTGAATTTGATGTCCGATTTGCCAAATTCCAACCCTAAAAATCACCGAAGACATCCGGAAAGGTGTTTCTTGGTCCAAACTTCGCGCTGAGCCCAAATTTAATATCCAATACGCGCAAAACCACTTCTAAGCATCCGATGGGGTCCTCGGACTACTCTCATGATCCAATAAACACTCTAAGTCCAATACTTGTGTCCAATTGGTGCACAAACACCACCGACGTGCCAAATAAGCCTCCAGCAGTCGCTGGTCAACCAGTAATCACATCATGGGGATCTAGGTCCTCACAAGAGGATTTTGAGGTTTACTGTGACGCGTCACGGATCGGCCTTGGGGGTGTACTGATGCAACAAGGGAAAGTAATAGCCTATGTTTCAAGGCAATTGAAAGAATATGAACGGAATTACCCGACGCACGATTTAGAGCTGGCCGCGGTCGTCTTTGTTTTAAAGCTTTAGAGGCACTATCTCTTCGGTGTCCACTGTAATGTGTTCTCAGACCACCAAAGTCTTAAATACCTGTTCACTCAGAAGGAACTAAATTTGCGGCAGAGATGGTGGCTAGAGTTGCTGAAGGACTACGATCTATCAATACAATACCACCCCGGGAAAGCAAATGTGGTAGCGGATGCGTTGAGCAGGAAGGGGCAAACGGAAGGGACATCAGCAGGCGCGATCACTGAATAGGATAGCTTGATCACGGAGTTCTCACGATTGAGGTTGGAGGTGGTACCAGCAGGAACGGTCGCGCGACTTTTGTCCTTGATAGTCAAGCCTACGCTGTTCGAGAAGATCCGGGAGGGGCAACAAACCGATTCGCACTTACAGCTCGTCCGGGACAGGATTTCCCCGAACCAGGAGAGCGACTTTTCGATGGGGGACGACGGCACCCTACATTTCTGTGGGGGGATTTGCGTGCCCGATTCGTCGGAACTGAAGGAGGAGATCTTGTCGGAGGCACACCGCGCCCCCTATGTGGCGCATCCGGGAGGCACAAAGATGTACAGGGATCTCAAGCAGACCTTCTGGTGGCCTAGACTGAAGGGAGATGTGACACGATATGTAGCGCATTGTCTGGTCTGCCAACAGATAAAAGCCGAACACCAGCGGCCGGCGGAAAAGTTGCAACCCCTACCAGTGCCAGAGTGGAAGTGGGAGCGAATCACCATGGATTTTGTCACCGGGTTCCCACGTTCGCAACAGGGGTACGACGCAGTCTGGGTCGTAGTGGACCGGTTAACCAAGTCAGCCCATTTCCTACCCATTCATACGACATGGACCCGAGATCGACTAGCTCAAGTCTACATCAGCGAGATCGTGAGGTTGCATGGGGTGCCAGCATCGATCACTTCAGATCGAGACACGCGGTTCGTCTCGAACTTTTGGCAGAGTCTACAACGAGCTCTGGGGACCAAACTGCAGTTTATTACAGCCTTCCAACCCCAAACGGACGGACAATCTGAGCGGGTGATCCAGACTCTCGAGGACATACTTCGCGCCTATGTACTTGATTTGGGGGACGGATGGTCACGCTACCTACCCCTCGTGGAGTTCGCCTACAACAACAGCTACCAGGCCAGCATACAAATGGCGCCATATGAAGCCTTATATGGGCGACGTTGTCGATCCCCGATCTGTTGGGACGATTTAGGGGAACGAAAATTCTTGGGACCAGACTTGGTAGAAGAGACCGAAGAGAAGGTACGCCTCATCAGGCAGCATTTATTGACCGCCCAAAGTCGACAAAAGAGCTATGCCGACCAGAGGCACCGCGACTTGGAGTTTCAAGTGGGGGAGCACGTGTTACTACGAGTCTCGCCATCCAAAGGAATTAAGCGGTTCGGGCTGAGGGGCAAGTTGAGCCCACGGTTTGTGGGGCCATTTGAGATCTTGGAGCGTATCGGCCCGGTGGCTTACCGCCTAGCATTACCGCCAAACCTCGACCGAATCCACAATGTGTTCCATGTTTCAATGCTCCGAAAGTACCTCCCCGACCCGTCGCATGTACTGGACGCCACTACTTTTGAGCTTAGAGAGGACCTGAGCTTTGAGGAGACACCGGTGCGGATCCTGGTGCGGGAGGACAAAAAGCTGCGCAACCGGACGATCCCCTATGTGAAGGTACTTTGGAGCAACCAGGAGGAACGTGAAACGACTTGGAAACTTGAATCAAAGATGAGGGGATGCTACCCAGATCTATTCGCTGCGGACCAGGATTAAGTTTCGAGAACGAAACTTGTTGTAAGAGGTGAGTGATGTAATACCCGCCTTAAAGTGGTAATTTTATACTACTTTATTTTGGTTTATTAATTCAGTGGTCTGCTGGAGGGTTAAAAGTTTGAGAATTTCTAGGCTGACCATCGGGGTCTGTAGGTATTTTTAGGGGCTAGAGCTCGCAAAACGGTGAACGGTGGCGCGATCGGATTCGAATTCCGACCCCGGGATCTTCCAGAATTAAATTTTGAAGTCCGCTAGCAGATTGGGCGCATCGAAATCCGTGCAGGCGATCGTCATGCTTTTCGAGATAATCTGGACCCTCGTTTGCATCCCGACTGCTAATAGTTGCGATTTGGGGACTTAGGGTTTTTCCCGTTTCTCTTTCGTGCGTTAGGTTATCTGAGTGCGTGCGGGGAAAAACCCCAATGACTATTTTTCCTCCTCTCAACTATTGGCGTGAAGAACCGAGGCGACGAGACGGGGAGAAGGAAGGACAATCGTGCTTTCTGCGGGATCCAGCGAGCGAAAGAGGGACGATCCTCCTCCTTCTTCCCTTGCCGGCGAAATCGAGGTCCGGGAAACACACAAAGACGCGGACGAATCGAGCGTGGGTCGTTACGCGGGAAAGGTTCCTTCAGGGGTGAGAGCTAGGGCGACGGTGAGGCCGTGGCAGGAGCACTCTTGGGTCCTTCGAGGCCATAGACTGTATTTTCCTTCTTTCATGCGCATTTTCATTACCTGTTAGTAGCTGACTGTGTGGATTTCGATACCCTTGTGGGGTAGGTGTGGATGTTGGGATGTTTCCTCTTACTTATGTGGATGGTTGATTTTATTCTTCTCCTGTTGGGCCGCTTTCGAACTACAAAAGAAAAAGAAAAAGGAAAAGAAAAGGCATTGCGAAAACTGTTTTAAAAATCTGGGTGTCGTGTGGGCACCGTTTTAAAAACTCTGTGGATTTATGAATTGCGAAAATAGTTTTAAAAATTTGGGTGTCGTGTGGGCACCGTTTTAAAAACCCTGTGGATTTATGAATTTCGAAAACTGTTTTAAAAACCTGGGTGCCGTGTGGGCACCGCTTTTTAAAACTTGTGGATTTATCCTTTTAAATCAGTCGGCCTCGTAAATTCTTTAGTCTTGTGCGTTCATGTTAGTAAACTGTTGTGATTAAATGATTGTTGTAACTGCGACGCCGTGCATATACAGAGGATACTCCGCCCGTTTGCGGGGTGAATCTGTGTATTCGGCGGGTCTTGGCACGCACCGGGGAGAAAGGACCTTCAAAAAAATATATATATATATATACGCAAATTCAATCTTTTCGTTGGTCGTCTTCCGCTTAATGAAACCCCCGGGGCGTGACACTACCGCCAGAGGCGAAGTCTAGATAAAGGCGCTTGGCGCCGAGTGTTGGAGGACAGATCGGCCGGCATAGGCATTCCCGATTTCCTTCCCCAGGGAAGTGGATTTTGAGACGGCAGGGATTGGGTGGACCCCGATGGCAGCTTCAGCATTGGTATCAGCAGCAGCGGTAGCATGGATATGTTATCTGCTAAGGGCCGCATTCGTCGCCTCAGAGTGAGCAGAGGCAGAGATCGTGCTCCCTTTATGGTTAATCTTCATATTTTCAGGCAGACTGAGCGACGACCACTTGCATCGAGCAGATGAGTCTGTGCCGCCCGGTTGGAGGGCGCCACGGTAGTGGATCGAGTGGTCGCAGGTGTGATTTCATCACAGCAGTCGGAGTCTGAGCATTTTGCATTCCTGCATGGATTAGAGGCAGAGTTGTTGCCACGTGCACTAGAGGTACAGGTTCCTGTTGGTGTGGTGCACGAGGAGGAGGCTTGTGGATCATGTCTGTCATGCCCCGGGGTCGAAACTGCGACCCGGTCTCGCCAACAGATTCGCCGCCTATACAAAACCCCGCATAGGCGAAGCGTCTAACCTGCAAAAGATAATACTAAAGATATACAAATATCAGAGCTGAAAAGAAAACTACTGTAAAACTAAAATTCAATCACTGTACAACTGAAAATAAAGATACAATATCCATCTCCCAAAAATGATCATATACAAAATCCTCTGATACAACACTCCAAACACTACAGGGAGGTAAACAGAAATAATACATCAGTGTACAGGCTCTCAGTACAAGTCAAATCCTCACAATACAATAGTCTCTCAAAAGTGAAAATAAAACTAATCTACTGACTGTACTGTAAATCTCCAGAAAGGGGGCACCGCTATACTCCAAAGATGGGTAGGGAACTAGCTCGCGACTCTCTTGCCTCAATCTGTAGGATCAGCAACAGGAGCAACAGGAACTAGAGAAGGGGTCCCTGGGGAAAAATACACCACAGCGGGTGTGAGAACTACATCCCACAGTAGTTCTCAGTGGGTACCGCCACCAATCCCGACGGTCTGCCCACTAAGTCTACTAAAGGCATAAGATAACAGAAAACTGAAGAAAGGAAAGCTGAAAATAACTCTACAGCTACCATGCCTCTATCTACTATGCTCAAAGGGTGATACAGATGAAAATGATGCATCGACTCATACCCAGTATACTCAATCAACCCAATCACAGTGACTGCCACATAGGGTCCAGTCAAACTTGCGCCCACCTACTGCCGCACATCCACAAGAGGACGGGTCTACCGTAGGGTGTCTGTGACTGCCAAAACTGGCCCAGTCAGAGGGACTGCGTCGACAAGTCGCGATAGCAAAGTAACAGGCCCAACTCCGGAGTGGCACTCGAGGGGCGCGACCCCACCGAGAAAAGTATCAGCGCATATCTGTCGAGCTCAATGTGGCTCATGCAGGCTATAGTCCAAATCCACGATCAACAAGATCGACAGTAACCAATATCACACCTCGAACTCACTGACTGGAAATACTCACAGCCGGGACCACCATCAACCTGAGGGCTCCCACAACAGAACACCAACTCACAGGTAACACAGGAAGGACCGACACCATAAGGGTTCGAAAATTTCGATAGGTTGGTGCCTAGAACCCCAATCAAACAAGAACAGAATCCAGGCTCCGCCTATCGAAGTTTCCGACTCCCCTTACAGTTCGGGAACATGACAACCTCAGTATGACATGCGAAAGACACCAACCAGGGCCCGAAAATTCCAAAGGACCAACACCTACAACCCTATCAAACAAGAACAGGTTCCAGGCACGGTCCCAGTAGCTTTCGTCCCGAAACAGAAACAGAAAAGGCCCCTAGAACCCAGATCACCCAAACTCTCTCGGGTGACGAAGTTGTAATAAAAAGATGACAGTTATTACTAAAAGCTATTTTAATCTGAGAAACCCAATTTAATATATTTTAGTTCTTTAATAAAAATCAGTTCGAATAAGTTTTATTTTCCAAACCCCGAAGGGCTATTGCCTTCACCCAAATCAAACAAGAACAGGCTCTGGCGACCCCTCGAAATATGGAAGGAAAATATTAGTTTACAGAAATTATGTGTGTCTAAAACAATCTGGGTTCTAGGTCCTACTATCACTAGTATACTATTGCCACTAACACAGTGGCAACACAAAAAAACAGAGGAACAAGACAACCCGGGACCACCGTTCACCCAACGGTTCCCGCCACAGATAGAAGACCAGCTACATCTACCAGACTCCACTCTGCCCCCAAGCACGAGTGTAACATGCATCCCACACTAAGAGAAATCCCGACCACTCGGCCCACTACCCGGGCGAGGATAACACTAGGTCCAGGAATAGAATACGAAGTGTGGATGTCTAGAGCATAAATAAACCTAGCCCAAGTGAGGGTTTTCTACTAGTCTGGTTACACATGCAACATATGACGGGGTGCTAGGTCAAGTTCCAACAATAGCAATTAATTTAACTAAAGCAGGCTCAGGAAAACATGAATCAACAGGATATCGACAATAATACAGGAAAGATGGCATCTCTCTCTCTAACATGCAATCTAATCCATCTCATGGCATGTATGTTCCCTATATAATAGAATTAGTAGATAGTCTATTATTTTTTGAGGCGAAGCAACCCACCTAAAACTTGATGATCCGCTGCCCGATTAGCTGAAATTTGGCGCGAGTAATCCTTATCCTCCCAGGAGTCCGATGCCGCAAAAATCATCCAAATCCGCCTCACGGATTGGGCGCAATCACTGAAGCAATGCACGCTGCGCAATCAATTTCCAGAATTTCAGCAAGTGCAACAAGGTTAATTAAAAAGTATGTGCAACCTCAAATACCTCAAAATGAAGTCTCCAACAGTAAAACAAAGATCTCCTCTTTCATACAAATATATTCAAGTCCTCAAAAATCCACCATTAATTTCCCTTAACATTCAAATGAAGCAAAAAATCACAATGTTGTCCAAAAACTGCTAACATAAACTTGCTAGCATTTCCAAGCTTAATTAGGGGCTTTTCTAAAGGGATTTATCCACCGATCACAAAAGAGAATTTTCTCACCTTGAAGTTAAGAAGAAGTCCCAACTTGAATTTCTGAAAAAGACTTAATATCCACAAAGTTATCTGCATTCCAAGGTGCATTGCTCAAATCAAAACTAAAACGGGGACTGTAGTAAACCTTATAACAGCACTTGGAAAGATCATTAAAGTTACCTAACCAAACGTGCTCCAAATCCTGCAAGTGAGGTACCATTGGATTTCTTGACGAGAGTAGATACGAATTGAGCTAAAGAACTCCAAATTTCATGCTCGGATGAAGGAGAAAACCCATAAACACTTTGAACTATCCACCAAGTTCCATCTGTACACGAGTGCAGCAAGGTGCTCCAAAGATCATGCATAAACCCTAATAAAAACTCAGATCTGGGGAAAATGATACATACCAATATTATAGATCTTCGAGTCCTGGAAATTTTTCCGCAAAAACCATCCAAAAATTCCCATCCTACTGCCCAGAAAGGTCAAAACACTGAGGACTGTTCAGGATTCCAGACTGAAATAAAGGGTCCCAAAGATGGCCTTAAAACTCTGTAAAATCATGAGATCTGAGGGAAGAGTTGAATACAAAAATTGTAGCCTTACCTCTTGTGCAAATGTAGAACCAAAAATAAGCTCAAAATTCTAAGAAATGAGTCCAGGGAAATTTTCGCACTGAAATGCGACGGGAAGGTCCACCAACAGCAACAATGGTGGTGCTTGCTTCATGGAGAAGATGATGGTGATGAAGCCTCTTTAGTCCATCTCTTTGCTGATGAAGATACAGAGGAGTTGCAGAAGAGTCCTCTGAAGAAGTCCCCAAAGTTGGAAGCTCCAAAAGAGGGAGAAGGAGGAGGTAGAAGAGCTTAAGTAGGAGGAAGAAGAAGAAAGAAGAAAAGAGAGAGGAAGGAGGGATACTGTGCAATGCACAGTACCGGGCCAGGCCCGGCTCCCGGCTGGCGCCCATCCGGGCGCCCCGCCTTCGGGCGGATGGCCCGGATGCGGCCACGCCACCCGCGGCGCCCGCCTATGGCGCGGCGCCGCGTGTCTGCGCACGTGGGCGCGCTCTGCCCAACGCAGGCACGCCGCGTGGCCCGCACTCCCCTCTCCCGCGCCGACACGTGGAGAAGCCGACGGCCGCTGCGCCTGGTGCACGCGCACTCCCATAGACCGGCTGCCTGAAAAAGATCCAAAAAGCTCCAAAAATACCACTTTTTGCTGTTTTCGCGCGCTGGGTCCAATTCCGACCTCCAAAATTCCAAATAATGCAACCAAATAGCCGTTTCACTCGTTTTTCCGCGCTGAATCCAAATAGGTGCCCGTTTTGCACGAAACCACTTTTATTTTTCGACGAAACTCCCAAATAGGCAATCTTGATCCATTTCTCGAACTGAGTCCGTTTCTTGGGTCCGATTTGCACGCAACCAACACTATCCACAGAAATAGGCCTCCACAAGCTGTCGATCACACTGTAATGACCACGAAGATCCGGGTCTTCACAATGTCCAGCGCAGTTGAGGCCGCAAGTTGTACCGGCAGACTCATTGGTATTTGTGGCAGTTCGGTGTTTTGACCCTGTGCTTGAAATTGGTTAGCACAGTGACACAGGATGTTTGACTGCGAAGGGAGAGGACTTTGATTTTATATGAGACAGACAAGAGGAGGCTTGTTGGTTGAGATAGTTAGAGCGCACAGGTTGCAGCGACAGTGCGAGAGGTGCTTACGGCGGCACCGGGACTTAAGGATATCCCTGTTGCCCGTGAGATCTCGGGTGTGAGTTCCCCTGAGCTGATGATGATGTCGTCGGTTAGGGAGTTAGAGATTGAGATTGACGTGGTTTTGGGAACCGCGCCAACCTCGACAGCACCTCATTAGATATCGCCAATAGAGCTGAGAGAGCTGATGGCGCAGTCGCAGGATAAGATGGATCAAGGGGTCTGTTTGACCCAGTGCCACGCCGTTGATGCACGGTGGTGATGCCACGTCAGTGATACACGACATTGAGGTTTTACTGTGGTTTGAGTGCAGGCAGGTTCGGGCTTTATTTAGGACCTTTCGATGGAGTCATACTCCGATAGTTGTTCATCTGTGATGCCTGTACCTATTTGGAATTATACAGTTGCGTATTTTGCCAAGACGGCGTTCAGGACTCGGTAGGGGCATTATGAGCTCACAGTGAGGCCAATTGGATTGATTAATGCCCTGCCTTCTTACGATTTGAGGAATTGTGTGTTCCAGCCGTACTTGGACGGAATTGGTAGCGGTATTCTCTGGGGATATTATGGTTTACTCCCTGAGTGACTTGGAATATGATAAGCACTTGTGGATGGTGCTACAATGTCTGTGAGGAAGAAGCTGTATGCTAAGTTGTTGTGGTACAAGTTTTAGCTTCGGAAGCTTACCTTCTTGGGCCACATTATTTTGGCCGTAGTAGCGGCGGTGGAAGCTTACCTTCGGAGCCACCGTCGACTTTCCTTAAGCAATCCCGCCGAAAACCCAAACACTCCTACAAAAACCTCCTCGAACAAAACCCAAGAACGAAGTCAACCGAAAACATCAACGAACGTCAATCAAGAACGAAACCCAACGATCAAAACCAACGAACGAAAACCGACGATCAAAACCAACGAACGAACCAGCGATCAAAATGATAAAAGAGGCCTAACGATCGCTAACCTTGCTTCGACGAAAAAGACAACGCGATCCCGATCCCCGCAGACGGTGGTGTTTCTGGATCCGCTCCCCGGTGTTGGTGATGCTTCCGGTCTCGGTCTTCAGCACGCACAGCAAGGAAGAAGAAGGAAGAGGCGGTCCTTTTTCCCAAAACAATTAGGGTTATTGATTATGTAATTATTTAATTTAATTTCCTCTTCTTACGTACAAAACACCCAAAAACCGATCTTTAAAAACAAAAGGGATTCCTCAATAAGCGTGCCGATCCTCCGGAACGTCCCATACCCGCTAGCACGGATCCTGATGCACCAATAACACTTAACGGGTTCCGAGGATGTCGGAACTTACCTTTTCGGACCCGTTAATATCGAAAACCTCATTCCGAAAGATCCGTAAGTCGGATTTCCGATCCGATCGCATCGTCGTTCTCCGTTTAACGAGCTGTAATGCAATACGGCAACCGCCACCCAAAAACTAAGCGAAACAAAGCCAAGAAAAATCCACCAAAAACAAACTTAAATCCAAAATACGATATTTAGGAAATAATAAAAAAAATCAGCGTCATTACAGGGCATGACAGAAAACTAGTAGTCGGGAATGTAATATCTTAGTTACTTTGTGGTAATTGCTTTTATGTTGAAAACTAGTAGCCAGAAATGTAATTTTGTAGTAACTTTGTGTTGCTTTATTTCATTTTATATTATTGTAGTGTTGTATTATTTTGTGATGTAAACAATTAGATGTTGTTAGCTCTACTATTAAATTGCTCGTTGTACTTTGAAATAAGATTAAGTTTGAAATGATCAATATTAATATATCGTTAATGTGATGACCTGGATCTCCGCGAAGGTCTTACGGAATGAATTGTGGCCTCTGGAGGCCTATGATGTGTGTTGGAGATGGTTGCGCGCAAATCGGATCGTGGAATTGGACCCAGCACGAAATTTGGATTAAGATTGCTTATCCAGATGCATTCGACAAATTTTAGAAGTGGAATTTGGCAAAACGGACATCGGATTTCGACTCAGCGTGCGAAAATGATGAAAATGGACTATTTACTTGTATTTTTCGGAGCCCGGATGTCGAAACACGGATTTCGAGGCAAGAATTACTGTTCCGGCGGCTGGGGCAGCGCCGGCAGGTAGCGGAGCACGGCGGCACGGCTGCGGGCAGCGGCGCGGGCAGCGGCGCAAGCTGGCCGGCCCACGGGACTTTCGCGTGCAGCGGGACCAGCGAGCATGGCGCTTGGAAACGTGGCGGGCTCCCATTCGTTGGGCGGCGGCGCGAGAATCGAGGCGCCAATCGCGCTGGGTGCGGCTCACGGTGGACCGCGAAGGCCACGTGTTGCCCGCCCATTGGCGGGCGCAGCGACCCGGCTGGCCCGCCGTGAACCGCGGCCCATGATTCCCGCCGTGGACCGCGCTGCCACGCGGCGCGCCGCGATTGGCAAGCGCACGTGCGCCGGGCGCGCGGGGCGCGGAGCGGGCCACGTGGTGCGCTGTTGGTGATTCGGGCGCACACAGTATTGGGCCGAGCCGGATTGGGGCGCCCGAATCGGATCCTCCTCTAGTGTGGACTTGGGCTATAAATAGCCCATTTGGGCTTCGTTTTTGGGCTTTTCCTCCGAGCTTCTGAGCCCATCTTCGGCAGGGAGCGTCGTCTGCGAGTCTTCTTCGATATTGGTGATCCCAAGGATTTTTGGGAGTCGTGCCATCTGCGTTCTTCTCGACATCGCGAGCTTCGACGCGCCTTCGATATCGAGCTTTTTCGTTGACACTTCTTCCGCGAGCTCCCCAGGGCTGGTGCGAGGGAGTTTTTGGCCGATTTTCACAGCATCGGTTTCACGAGAGGTAGATCTTCGTTTTTCATGTTTTCTGCTTCTCTCAGTTTTGGGCTTTTATTGGGGTATTTGTAGCATTTTTTAACCCCTTTGTTGCTGCTGGTTTTCCTAGACAGCGGAGCTTGTTCGATTTTTATTTCCGCGCTCGGTTATTAGATTTTGGCCTGTGAGGACTCGATCAACATCTACGCTTCGCGAGGATTGCAGCCATATTTTTATTGGAATTTTTGGAGATCATCCCGCAGGTGATATTTTGGCTTCTTTCGAACTGATCTTTCCGCAGATTTGTGATCAAGGGGGGATTTTTGCTTACCGCGATGTTTGGACTGTATCTTTGTGCCCAGGAGGAGTTTTCTGGTGTTTTTGGGCTCGTTGGAATCGTGGGTGTCACGCCCCGAGACCTCCAATTTGTATAGTTCTGGCACGCCAACAGACCCGCCAATCGAGTATGACCTCCCACTACCCGAAAGGAACGGTAACATCCAAGACAATACATCAAGTGTATGCGGAAGCTCAATATCAGAGTACTAAAAATCACTACTAATTTGAAACTTTCATTCAATAAATAAATAGTTTAAGCGGAAATGAAAGAATACAAGAGTGAACCATAAATAAACTTTATTACATTTCCATCTCTCAACTTTCAATTTAAATAATATTACAATCTTTACATCTTTTCCTCACCATACAAAGTTCACTCAAGAAATATAAAAAGGGTACCTCTGCTAGACCCTCTAGGTCTCTATGCTGCTGGGCCCTTGCTCCTGTCGTATGCCTCACTGACTACAACTGGACCTGGAAAAATGGTCACCCGAGGGTGTGAGAACTACTTAAAGTTTCCAGTGGGTTCAACCACCGAGAAAAAGTGTCCTACACCACTTGGTCCAATGGAAGCAATAATAATAGAATGCTCGGAAACTATAATCCTCAATATTAAAATGCTGATATGCATATAATAGGTCACTACACTATCTGTGTATACTCATCGACCCAACACTACTCTGTTCAGCCATACCAAGCTACTTACTATGCACCAACTCGGCCACTATGCCGCTGTATACAGGGTTAAACTAATCCGGCCACCTTGGCCACTCTATTTTCTTTTTATTCTTTACATTCTGGTGCTTTAGTTAAAGTTAACCCTTAGAAATTCTTATCCAACGGGCCCCAGCCCGGTAGTCATGCTACGACAAAACAAGATTTCTAAGGTTGCCGATAACACCCGCAAGTGTTACCCCATCCTACGGGAGAAACGTGCCAGACGGGTCACTGCCCGGGAGAGGGACACTGCCCATAACTCCAACAAGGGCTACGTTTCACCCCCGAAGGTACGCCCGTTTTATCTTTATCTTTTCTTTCTTTTCTTTTACTTTTTACTTTAGCACTTAGCCTCTTTGCTCTTAAGCACTTGCTTTACTTTCTTATTCGAGCTTATAGCTCCATTTGCCACTGGCAATCTCTTTCTCTTTCCTTTAAGCATTTAGCTCTTTACTTTCACTTTTAGCCTTTCGAAAGTACCTCGTCCGACGGGTCACTGTCCAGGGAGTCCTGCTCCACAAATGACGAGTCTCAAATTCGAAGGCGCCATTTACATTCTCTTTATGCTTTTTAGCCACTTTTAGCTTGCTTTTAAACTTTGCCTTTTTGCAACAATTTACCTCTTATCCTAAGTCTTGCCATAAGGATAACTAGAGAGTCTCTTGGACTCTTATCATTTCTCTTTCATTCATTTAACTCAAATTGAAGTTAAAGTGATTGTCCATTTGCCCAGATACCCTATGACCCACTCTAGGGTTGTATTATTTGGCTTTTTGACTTTGTGATCACATATACTCATCCTTAGAGTTTGACTCTAAGTTAATTACTTTGCTATCTGTTTAATTCTTTAAACTTTGTGGCCACATACTCTTTTCATTTTTCCCCGTTGAATCTGAAGTTACATTAACTCCATTTACCTGTTCCACCTTGCATTTAGAGTCACATTAACTCTAATTCATTATCTGTGAGTTTAAACTCCACTAGCTCACCTTAGGTTTTCTTTACCTAAGTCTCATGTCATGTTTAACCTAGAGTTCCTTGACTCTATGTCAAATAATCTATTCTCAATCCACTAGCTCACCTTAAGTTTCCTTTACCTAAGTTTCATATCATGCTTAACCTAGAGTTCCTTGACTCTATGTTGATCACTCTATCCAATATCCTTAGGTTATCTCCTAAGACAATGCCACTCGTTCAAATCCTAGGATAAACTCCTAAGTTTGATGTCACTCATTAAACCCTGAATCTAGGTTTTCTCCTAGTCTTACTACCAACATGTTCTTTTCCTTATGCTTCACATGATTCCTAGGGTTATACCCTAACATGTTCTCAATCATCATAGCAATAACTACTTTTACGCAGGCAATTATTTCCATCTTGATCATAAATAAAATTTATCATCTACGCGTACAAATATCATCCATAATTGGCAATTTAGAAAATTCCACTATTTTCTATGTCCATTTACACATGCAATTTATCATCTATTTAGATAAATCAAAATTGCATTCTTCTCTATGTTCATTTGAACATGCAAATTTATCATCTCCTTTTGGGCAACTAAAAGTTGCACTTTTCGTCTGTGTCCATCTACACATACAAGTTTATCCTCTATTCTGGGTAAATCATAATTTAGTACTTTCCTCTAAGTCCCTCTACACATGCACTTTTATCATCTGTCTTTGGCAACCAACAATTGCACTTTTCATCTGTGTCCATCTATACATACAAGTTTATCCCCTATTTTGACAATTAGGAAAAATCTACTTCTCTCTATGTCCATTTACACATGCAATTTTAATCATGATTACCCACGCCTGTAACAGGCTACTATCATGCTTCTAAATCGAAAAGCAAAGGAGCAAGGGGAGAGGTCACCCAATTTCGGCAAAATCCCCCACCTTGTGGTCCACCCAATTGCTTGTAGACACTTGCAATTGGTCTCCGCGCGACTTTTCTTGCTTCCTCGAGCTTGCACGCAGAACGATGCAAGTCCCTCGAACCCGCACGAAAATTGGTGCATGTCCTCCGAACCTGCACACGAAACGGTGCACATCTTTAGAGACCGCATGCAAAACGATGCGCATCATCTCAACCTGCACGCAAAACGATGGACGTACCTGGGGTTTGCACGCAAAATGGTGCACGCTCCTCTTCAAGGTTGCACGCAAAATGGTGCACGCTCTTCTTTAAGGTTGCACGCAAAACAGTGCACGCTCTTCTAACCCTGCAAGCAAAATGGTGCACTACATTAGAGACTGCATGCAAAACGATGCACGTCAATTCAACCTGCACGCAAAACGGAGCACGTACCTCAAGTTTGCACGCAAAACGATACACGCTTTTCTTCAAGGTTGCACGCAAAACGATGCACGTTCTTCTAACCCTGCACGAAAAACGGTGAACATCATTAGAAACTGCACACACAAAAATGCGTGTCGATTCAACCTGCACGCAAAACGATGCACGTACCTCAAGTTTGCATGCAAAACGGTGCACACTTTTCTTCAAGGTTGCATGCAAAATGGTGCACATTCTTCTAACCCTGCATGCAAAACGGTGCACAGTATTAGAAACTGCACGCAAAACGGTGCGCGTCGATTCAACCTGCACGCAAAACGGTGCACGTACCTCGGGTTTGCACGCAAAACGGTGCACACTTTTCTCTAAGGTTGCACACAAAACGGTGCATGCCTTCCTCAAGCTCGCACACAAAACGGTGCAGCCTGCCACGCCTGGCGGCACTTCGTGTGGTAAAATGGCACAGTAAAACTCGGTCCCTAATACGCACAATGGCATGGGGTCAAATCCAAATCCAAAAAGGAAAACTCAAACTGTGCCAAAACACCGCAAAACAACATACGGGACCTACCTCGACACCGTCACGCCATCCAACGCGTGTACACGCGACCATTCAGCTCCTTGGAACACCTTGCGCGCGCTCCACAGGGTCATCGGCGTGCTCACGGCACTCCAAAAACTCTCCACAAAATCCCCCTTTTCCCTCCCCTTGGTGCTCGGTTTGGAGAAGAAAGGGGAAAAGGTGCTCGGTTTGGAGAAGAAAGGAGAAAGAGAAGAAAATGGGGCATTTCTATTTCAATAGACCAGCTACACGAAGCCCCCCCAATGGGGGCCCGCCACGTGGCGGTCCACTCTTTGCACCGGCAGGCGCGCGTCCCGCGCCACACAGGCGTGCGTCCCCGCGCGCCACACGGGCGCGCGCCCCCGCGCGGACGCATGCCAATAGGGGCCCGCCACGTGGCGGCCCCCCGCGTTGACCCGCGCAACCCTGCGCGCGCAACCCCGCGCGCGCCTGCTGCGCGCAGGGTTGCGACGAGTAGGGCGCCGCCACGTGGCGACCCACCTGCCTCCCCTTGCGCGCAGCGCGCCAGCGGGCGCGCTTGCCGCGCCTCGCGCCGCACGCCATCGCGCGCTTGCCGTGCCTCGAAATCCATGCATTTTTCGGAATCCACGCATTTATCTCGAGATCTATGCATCTCGAGATCCGTGTGCTTGTCTCGGGATCCGTGCATTGCCTCGGGATCCCCGTGTTGCCTTGGAATGCGTGTCGTCTCGAGATCCGTGCACGCACCTCGAAACGCATACCAATCTCGAAATGCGTGCCCGTCTCGAAATGCATGCCTGCCTCGCTACCGTAAACCGTACGTCGCTACAATGCAAATCGGTCGCCCGATTGTACGGCAAATTTACTTATTTTGCCCGTTTCGTCCGTTCTTGCCTAATTTTCGATCGTTTTCGTCTGTTTTTGTCCGTTTTCTCCCCGTTTTCGCCCAAATTTGACAGGCAGGCTCATCTCAACTTAATTTATCACGGAATATTTTAAATTTTCAGTTTGGGCCATTTCTGGGTCACCAAAAGTCTCGCTGTATCCAGAATCGCTGGCGGACCCCGTTCTCACTATTCGGGTATTCGATAACGCGGAACTTTTACTGTGGCCTTAAAACATAATTACGGAGCTCCCAAAATTTTTTCAGAATTTTCTGACACTGTATATTTTCTGCTAAAAAAATTTGGGCCCACCTTCTCAAATAAAATTTTAAATCTCTCCTTTTATCCCGATTTGGGCCCAATTCGCTTTCAAATTATTCTTTACTTCTCTAACTTTCATAAAAATAGTATTTCATACCATTTTTATTTACATTTATTTATATACCAAAATCTGGTACATTACAGTGGGAACCTGAGGATTATCCATGTTCAGTTTGGACCTTAGATCGACGCGCGCATTTAGGTGGGTTGCTTCATCTCCAAAACCGGTGGGCGGTTCTCTAATTCTATTGAATAGTAAGCATGCACGATTGTGGGATGTGTTAGAAAGCATGCTAGAGAGAGAGATGATGTTTTTTTGTGTCGTTATTGAGATCATGTTGGTTAATGCTTCCTCTTTGTGTTAATAAATTCTAGTATTGGAACTTGGACCTAGCACCCTGTCATATGTTTGCATGTGTAAACCAGACTAGTAGAGAACCCTCACTTAGGCTAGATTCATTTATGCTTTAGACATCCACACTTTACATTCTATTCCTAGACATAGTTTTTTCCTCGCCCGGGTAGTGGGCCGAGTGGTCGGGATTTATTTAGTGTAGGATGCATGTTACACTCGTGCTTGGGGGCCGAGTGGAGTCTGGTAGATGTAGCTAGTATTGTACTAATGGCGGGAGCCGTTTGGATAAACGGTGGTCCCGGATTATCGAGTTCTCCGATTTATTTGTCGCCACTGTGTTCGTGGCAGTGGTGTACCAGTGATAGCAGGACATTGAATCCAGAATCTCTTTGGACACACATGATTTCAGTAAACCAATATTTTTCTTTCCAAATGTCGAAGGGTCGCCGGAGTCTGTTCTTATCTGATTGGGTGAAGGCATTAGCCCTTCGGGGTTTGGGAATAAAACTTGTTTTCTAACTAATTTTTCTAAAAGAACTAAAAATTATTAAAATAGATTTTCTCAAATCAAGATGGTTTTATAAAAATAAACTACTTTTAGTCCTCACCCCGAGGGGGGTTCGAGTGAAAATGGTTTTCAGTAATAAATGTCACAATTTCCTGTAAACTTCCTCACCCGGGAGAGTTCGGGTGAACTGGATTCTAAGGGCTATCTTTTTCTTTGGGTTGAGAACAACAAGAGGCTATGCCTAGAGCCTGTTCTTATTTGATTTGGGTTGTAGGTTCTAGTTTTTCGGGATTTTCGGACCCTTCATTGTCGTCGGCTGTGGAGTATACCCAGTTAGTGAGTTTGCATGTTGAGTTGATGTCCTATTTGGGGAGCCGTTAGGTTGACGGCGCTCTTGGCTGTCGAGTGCTTCTAGCCTGTGAGTTAGAGATGTGAAATAGGTACAGTCGATCTTGTTGATCGTGGATTTGGATTATAGCCTGAATGAGCCATATTGAACTCGATAGAGATACGCGGATACTTTCCTCGGTGGGGTCGCGCCTGTCATGCCCCGGGTGTAAACCAAAACCCGAGCCCGTCTACAGATCCGCCGTGCACACGAAATTTTTCGCGTACACGAAGCGCCAGTAACCTGCTTAGATATAAGAGATAATAATAAAGAGCATAAAACAGAGCTGAACTAAAAACTAATACATCTCAGACTGAAGCTGGAAATAAAATACAGTACTTCTGTAAAAATAATACATCTGTCTCTCCCAGCTCACCAAAATGATACAACCAGCTGGCTAAGGCCAGACCCAAAAGTAAAGTACAATCGTCTGAGGAAAAATGGGTACACCAACAGTCCAGCTAACTCGCTCATCCTGCCTCGAGGTTTATCTACTCAGCCGTCCTCTCTCCTCGACCCGCCGCTGAAAGCCCAACGACACCCGCAGAAGACACTGCAAAACAAGGGAGAAGAAAAAGAAGAAAGAAACATGAGGGTGAGAACTACTAGTAAACCAGTAGCCTCCCCTAGTGGGTAAATCCTCAAACTCTGACGCACCCACTAGGTCTACCAAAGGCAAAAAGGAGAAGAAGAGTGGTAAGCAATAAACTGCTGAAAAAGGGAACTACCACTACTATGCCTCTAAATGCATCAGTAACCAAACCGGCCCGGTAACCCAATCTAACCGCCAGTAAAAACTGGTACTGCCTGCTGCCGCCCTCAACACCGGGCATATAAAGCCGCGCCGGTGTGATAGCAAAACTCCTGCTGCCACCCTCATCATCGGGCAAATAAAGCCGCGCCGATGTGATAGCAAAAACTCAATGCCTATCTGACCCCCACACTCCAGAGGGGAACTCGAGGGGAGCTACCCACACGAGGAAAGTAACCATGTCATAAGTAAGGACTGGATCACTACAATGCCTAAGTGGAACAAATCCCTCCACTAAAGAAAACCCCGATCCCCAATCTGATGCATAAATACACATACGGTCAACCGCCCAATATCCGCGGTTGTCGCAATACCCCTCAATCCACGACCATGTCCCGCAACCGACATCCGGTCAACCGCCCGATATCCGCAGTCGCCGCAATAACCCCCAATCCACAATCGGATAAAATAATCTATTTCCGGTCAACCGCCTACTATCCGTGGTAGCCGCAATACCTCACAACCCATAATCAAGTACCACCTGTCCCCGACCCCAAGGTCCCGGCTACACTACCCCAAACCCCTGCTCAAACCCGGGCAACAAGAACCACCTGACTAAAGAATAAAGAGAAAAAAAGCAAACATGGTTTGTCCTAAGTCAAGTTCCAACATGATAGTGTAGCGATAAGAAATGGCCTAACTAGATATCCATACAAGCATGCAAAAGTCCCGAGAAGATAGAAAGAAATACAGATATCATTTTCTGACTTATGTTTTAGCATGATAACAATTCCTGGCATTCAATATAGCATAATATCCTAAGTCCCATAACCGTTCGCACATGAATAGCAAATATTAATAATAAACCTCATATAAACCGCTACTCGCCCACAAATAAACTATCCACCTAAGCATGTCCAAAAACATCCCCAAGTGGTACCCACCATCCAGGTAAATTACTTGGCCTCAAAATTATAATCAAATCCACATGCAAGGTTATGTGCTAACATAGCAATCCACATGTCCAAACCCACATGCACAATCGCAACCACGAGTATTGATCAATCCATAAGTCCAAAAAAAAAAAGGATCTCTCTAATATTCCTAGTGAGTATGTCAGAAATAGAGAGATATAGCAACCACCCACCTGGAAACGCAAATCCAAGTCCACAAAACCCCCCAACTGTAAATGAACTCCCCGCTGTCCAACAACTGTCCCCGCAACCTTAGAATCTGCGAAACATTGCAAGATATCCGAACACAGCATTAATGGGCCTTCCCCGGGAACAGCATTTGCTATTTTACAAAACTGCACAGTAAAAGGGGATTTTTCATCTGTGTGCGGCCCTCAGAAAAATCTAGAAAAATTACGGCTACTATCCTTTTGACGAGTAGATCCAAAACGAGTACTTACATGCCCTGATCCGTGTTGGTTTTAATATAAGGATCCACAAGGATCTAAATAGGTACTATCAAACAACTAGAGGGGGGGTGAATAGGTGTAATACTCAAAAACCAATCTCAGTGCAAAATAAAAACCAATGCGGAAAATAAAAACAGCACACCGAGATTTACGTGGAAACTCCAATTCAGGAGAAAAACCACAGTACCAACACACAATAACAATCCAATAAGAATAGAAGAATAACAAGGTGATTACCGACTCCACGGACTCCAACCCCTCCTTCAACTTCTTCGGATCTTGCGCTCACCGACTGCACGTCCACTGCACACGTTCGAATCCACGAACGCCACTCGAATCCACGAGCACACGTTTCGAATCCACGAAACGCCTTCAACACATCGAATCCACGATGCTACGTCGAATCCACGACGCAAACTTGATAAAAGCTTCGATGGTGATCCTTTACTTAGATTATCAATAAAGATCCATGGGAGAAATCTCTAAGCAAAGATTAGATCAATTCGACAAAAAGTATGTCTTGAAAGAACCGTCGAATTGACCTAAAAGAGGCTAAAAGAATAACGATAAAAAACCTAGCCTCTAGGGTTGCTCTCAAGTGTTTTCTAATTTTTTCTGTCATTCTCGAGAAACCCTAAGTGTCTATTTATAGGTTAGAAACCTTTGGAAAGAGATAAACATCAAAAACTGACTTAACAGAATTTTTCCCGCACGGCGGTCCGGACTGGATTTGGCTGATCCGGACTGTCGTCTTTTTTCAGCAATTTTCCTGAAAAAACAGTTCGGGGTCCGGACTAGAATTCCTGATCCGGACTGGAATTCTGATCAGGACTGGAATTCTGATCCGGACTGGAATTTTCTGATCAGGACTGGAATTTTGATCCGGACTGGAATTTTCTCATGAACTAAACTATGTTCGGGGTCCGGACTGGATTGGTCTGATCCGGATCCTGAACATCCAATTTGTCCAGTTTTTGATTTTTATGCAATGAAAACTTATCCAAGTGTTTCTAAACTACACAAATGTATTCGGATCACCAAAATTATTTAATTAAACGTACCTGATCAATCCGAATCCATTTTCCTTAAGATTGATGTATATGATCCACAATTCTTCAACTTCAATCTTCAAGACTCAAAACACTGAGTGTCAACTTGAGCTCTTGTTGAATCTTCTCTGAGTCTTCGATTGCTGATTGACAATTTGATTACTTCAAGACTCCGACTCAACTCACGAAATATGCCAACACAAAAAGCCGTAACAATCTCCCCCTTTGGCAATTTCGTGACAAAACCCAAAAATACATAAAACGCACAAGACACTCATCTTAAATCAAAAAATCAAAACTCAATATCATCACCAAAACATTGACTTTCTTTGCGTGAAAGATCCAATAAACAAAAATTACATTTGAACCAGTCTTAGAACAAACTCTATGACTTAGGATTTGGAGTCTTAAAGTGATGTAAATCCTGCAAAACAAAACTCCAAACAAATCAAACGTTAGTCGTTAGAAATTAAATGTAACTCCTACATTTGATTTGTCCTTTTGGTTCTTTTGTTTTTCGGCTCTTGTCCTCAATCTTTTCCTTATCTTTTTTTTCATCTCCCCCTATCTCGATGATCTCATCTCCGTCATTTCTCTTCTCCCCCTTTTTGTCAAAAATTATCAAACAGTGAACATACTAGACAAAAGGAAATCACTAACAGCATTAGTTCATAGAGAAAGAGAGATAAAAGCTCAGTTCCGGTATATAACAAAAACGCAGATTGTGTACCGGTACTCGAGAGCAAAAATCACAAAAATTCTTGAAATAAATCCAAATTTTGAAATCTTTCAAATACTGATTTGCGTGCCATCAAGAAAATAATTTAAGTGCTTGAAAAATTATGAGATCACATAGATGTCATTCAATCCAATTAATTTTACAAAAATTAAAAAGATTTACTCCGAAATCATGAAAGCCAAAGATAGATCATTATAAGACGTTTTTCATGTTATATAAATCAAACACAAGTTATCAAAAGTAATCTAGAGATCCAAACTCTATCAAGATGTAACGGATTTACAAAGATGACTTACAGAGATTTCCAAATAACATCAATTTTGAATTCTACCCTTTCAAATTGAGATAAACACTAAAATACCTAAGGGTGGCTCTTTGAGCATCTTTTAACTATCCCATCTTATACCAACCAGGAGATTGTTCAAAATATAAGAACTTTGAATATAAATCTCTGAATGCTTCAACTAAAAATTTCATAAAGTACCGTCAAGCATCCAAAACATGTGGTAGCTTCACACACAAACCGGACGACCGGGGTGGCAGCTCTTTCCAACATGTGGTGGTAGTTTTCACACTCCTTTCGGATGTAACTCTTTCCACATCTTTTGCAATTCATTTATTACCCTTGTAAAAATGCAATCCCTTATGTGAAAGAATTAAATCCCAAATTTTAGTCAATCAGTTGTCTCATGTTTATCACAATGAATTCACACAACCGAGATAGGTTAAGCATCTTAAGATCACACTTGATTACTAAAATTTGATGCATATAATTATCAAAAACTCCTATAATGAAGTATCTTCAAGATTATAATTATGGAGTAAAGTTGATAATTAATATGAAATTAAATTGGAGTGAATCAATGTGAAACCCTTTTTATTCAATGCACTTGTTCATTAAAACCCTTTTGTTCAAAAACAAAGTATAAAAACAAAGAGCATTGAAAACATGTAATGCAGAGATTAAGAAGAATATGAAAGGATAACCAATCAAAGCATTACATACAGTCATAAGCTATTTAGAACTTAAGACAAGGAAAGATATCACCTTTCCGAATCCAAAATCGTTGGATTTTGGGTTGTCTTCATTCGTTGTGGCCGGGGGTTGTCCGCTTTGACTGTTGATCCACCTTAGGTCTTTGCCTCGCAATGACCCACTTGTATGATTGATGTTGTGGCTCGGACCTTTGGTGGGTTGAGTGAACTCCTTTGACTTGATGTGTCTTTTGATTCCGTTGAGTCCACTCCGTAGATGAAGTTGCCGAAGGATTCTCTTTTTCGGACAATTCTTCACCAAGTGTCCTTCAAGTCCACATAGGTGACAAGTTCTTCCTTTCAATTTCATCGTGGAACTTGAAGCCTTCACAGTTTGGTTCTTTTTAAATCCCAAACTAACCTTGCTTGTTTGACCTAATCCGGACATACAATCAAGTTTCTTGGAACCGGTGGAAAGACTTTGTATGTCAGATTTGAGTTCATGAACTTGCTTGGTCAAAGCTTGGTTGGTGACATGAATCTCCTCAAACTGCTTTTCTAGAAAACCAATCTTGTCCATATATGATTTAGCGTTTGTCTCCGATTGGTTTAGCTTTTCTTGGAGGATTTTATCATTATTCAATAAAAGCTCTCGTTCCTCCTCAAGATTATGTAGTTTGATCTTTAAAGCATGGTTCTCGTCTTGAACCTCAAGTCGTTGCTTCCTCAACTTCTTGATATGCTTGGCCATCTTCTTGGATTCCGCAAGAAGTTGTTGGTATGCCTCAACGAGTTCTTCCTCGTCCGACTCCCCCTCACTTGATGACTCTCCATCGGATGTTGATGTTTCATGCAAAATCAAAGGAATAGAGTCAGTGAGTAATGATGACAAGCAAAAATTAGAAGAGGGAATTTGAGAGGCATGAAAAGCAACAACTTTCTCCTCTTTACTTGAAGTCGATTCATCGGAAATAGAATCGTCCCAAGTTTTCGCTTGCAAAGCCTTCTTTTTGTATGATTTCTTAGAAGGACAATCCGTTGAGATATGGCCGTAGCCTTTGCATCGATAACATTGGATTTCCCCTTCGAAATCATCTTTTTCTTTTTCTTTAGAAGGTTTTGCAATGACTTTGAGTTTAGAGGATTTAGAACCCGATGATCCTTTAGATGGTTTCGTGGATGAAGATCCATCGGTTCAATTCTTCCAAAACTTCCGACGAAATTTCTTTGTGATCCGCGCCAATTGTTCTTCAAACTCGGCAAAAGAGATTTCATCGTCGGAACTCGATTCGCCATCTTCTTCCTTTGTTGATTTGAATGCAATACCTGTAAGCTTAGAAGAAGACTTGGAAGAAACTTGATTAGTAGGAAAAGTCATCTCATAAGTTTGCAAAGCACCTACTAATTCCTCTACTCTCATCTCATCCGGATGACTAACGGTTTCAATGGCGGCAACCTTTGCCCTAAACCGTTCCGAAAGAGTCCGAAGTATCTTTCTTACAACTTTCGACTCCGAGTGTCACGCCCCGGGATCGAAACTGCGACCCGGGCTCGCCAACAGATCCGCCGTCGATACGGGAAGCCCCGCACCGACGAAGCGTCTAACCTGCAAAAGATAGAACTACAGCTATACAGTGATCAGAGCGGGAAAATAAAAGCTGTAATATAAAAATCAAACTACTATAAACCTGAAATCACTACAGAAAATTTAAGTTTTAGAAGCGGTCGAAACCGCTGGGAAAAGTACCTAAAACTGTTGGAAATATTTTTCCCAACACTTCTAAAACTGTCGGGAAAAATTCTATAACCGCTGTTAGATCTCCGTCGCTAAAGATCTTTGCCGACATTTTATACGACCGTTGGAGAAGATGATAATTTTAGTAACGGTTCTCCGACAGCTACTAAATATAGTAAAAAGCGCTAGTATAAATTAATAAATTTATACCAACGATTTTATAATTGTTTTAAATCCAATCTAAAATACAAACACATACAATTAAAAACAAACTAGATAAGATTTTAAGACTTTTTAAATTGAGATATAAAAACAAATTAATCATTCAAATAAATTTAAATTTGATTACATCCGTCAAACAAGAGAAGTTAAATCATTTAGCCAAATAAAAATTTGCACAGTAAAAATACAATTATCAATCAAAAATATTAATCAAAGAAAATTTTAATCTAAAAAAAATAAAATTTATATGAAATCAAAGTTTTCTGCAAGTTCTTCAATTTCTTCATTGAATTTGCTCCAAATTACAAATTTTCACCAATCCTTTCTCGTTTTTGAAAATTCCTGCAAAAAAAAAAAAAAAATCAAATCAAATCAAATTAGTAAAATAATAAAATCAAAAGGTTTCAATAAGAAAATAACACTAATAATAAAGTCAAAACTTTAGCACTCAACCTATGAACATGAGTAAGGATCTAAGCAAGAATGTAGTCAACTATTTGTTTAGCAGGTAGCCACAAAATAATATTTGTTTAGCAGGTAGTCACTAGTGATCCAATGATGAGAGGTAAAACATTATATGCTATAATATTACATAAAGAGGTTGAGATTCCACAAATCAAAACTAGAAAAATATACAATAAGAACAAAAAGGCATAATACCTGGAAATAGTTCTATAAGCCTACTTTGTTTAGTATTTGCTTTCTTAGAACATAAACCATCTATGGAACTGTGACACTAAACTCTCATTTCAATATTTTTTTAGATGATCTTGTTCTTTGCATAATAAACAAATGATGTGACATCTCCCAGAAGGAAAACAGACTCCTAATCTTATAAAATTACATTTAATTGGAACTAAACAAGCATGAATACAAATATTAGCACAGATCATACAAAAATGTAACTCAGTATTCAAAACAGCAAAATATGATGAAGTGCATTGTGATAGCTGAGCAGAGGTCCATCACCAAAGAAAGAAAGAAAGCATGACAGAATAAGCTGTTTAGTTTGAATTGTTTAGAACATTTTCTCCTCAGCAGGCCTCTAAGAGCGCATATAGACTTATTATATCAGGAAGACCTTAAAAAAAAAAAAAAAAAAAAAAAAAAAAAAAAAAAAAAAAGCCTCAGTGAAATTATTTTGATCGTGTCTAAGTGCACCCTAGTCTTTCCTTTTTTATTATATAGCCGAAGTCATTTATATGGAAGAAAATAAAGGAATATCCAAAAGGATATTTATAGTAACAGTCATCTAAAGTAACTGAGCTACAAGAAGTTGGATTTTATTACTGAACCTTAGAGTAGGATTTGTTCTATTTTATTCAAGTCTTCTTAGTCAGAACTTGACAGTATTTTTACCTTTTCTAATAGAACATTCATTAACCTACAAGAATATTCTGTTACTTGACAGAATATTCCATAACTTTTTGACAGAAACTGTCGAGTTCTAAATTAGCTTGACCAAATTTTGAAGTATCTGTACATCAAAGTTTGAATAGATTTTGAAGTATATATGTTGACTAACTATGACTGCAAAGTTGAAGATACTCATCAACAATTGATCAGTTCAAAATTAGTAACGAACAGAATTATCAAACCAACAAGGAGCTCATTAAGATCTTTCTTCTGCCTTGATGCTGAAGCCTGTCATAAGCAAGGTATTTTAATCAACAAATTATGTAGTCAGCGGGTAGAGTTAAAGGTTTGAAGAACCACAAAACAAGTCAAAAATAATACTGAAATAATAGAAATTATGAAGCATGAAAAAATTGTTAAGCAAATAGTTACCGGCGAAACCATTTCCTGCACAAGATACATAACGACACACTAATTATTCATTGAAACAGAGAAAATCAAGAAACCTAAAGAAATTAATAGGGGGAAAGACAAATATGGACACAAATTCGATTTCCTTGAATTTGTCCTGGAAGAAGGAACAGACACTTTCCTAAAAAGAGGCTGACGAGTTTCATCATTACTGCAATTCAGAAAATCAGTTATTCGTGAGCATTCACAAATAATTTTGGAAAGGGACTCACAGAAATGCAATTCAACAAATAAGTAACGAAACAGCACAACTTAGTAACCGAAACGGGGCATTTAATTATGGATCATACAGAATACCCGGGCTAGTACGAAATTTTTAGTGTGATTAAGAAAATTGAGACAAAAATATGACATAATTAAAAATTATAAATATTTATGGTTATTTTCTTCTATTGGATCCAGTTATTCCAATGCCTGGTAGATAGAAGAATACAAGAATCCTTTGCCAAATTCTAATCACATGAATGAATCGTATTATAGCCCGCTATAGTTTCAGAACTAAAATTATGTTTTTATCGAGATAGGTACTTTCTCAAAAATGAATAGACAAATGAACCGAATTACTGATCAAATAAGGAGGACAAAGTAGAACTAGCTAACATCTCAAAGTTGCTTAAAGAAAACAATTATCTAGTCATCACTTGAGGGCACCTAATCGCATAATCAATCAGGAATCCTCGATCTCAAATCAACAACAGAGACTAAGATCGAGATCAACACCGTATTCAAATTGAGAACCCAATCGAGGGAGAGAGATGAAATTCTTAGTGCGGAAGAGAAATCAGATCCTTCAAATTAGAGGGAGGGGCGGATAGATCAAATTCTTAGGGTGGAAACGAGATCGGATCCTTGCAGATGAAGAGAAATGGAGGTAGTACCTTAGGGTTTCATTCGCACTTCGTTGCTTGGGAGTTGTCGACGCAGTGGGGGAGAGAGAGCGAGAGATCTTATTGTAATCAAGCTAAGAGTGGGAGTAGTCGACGCAGAGGGGGGGGGGGAGTGGCGGAGGAGTGAAGAAGAAGGGGAGTTCGCGTGAGCTAGGAGGTGGGGATCGAGCTGGAGCTGGAGCTCGGAGGTGGGGAGTTCGCGTGAGCTCAAGCTCGCGCGGAACGCGTGAGGTGTTCGCGGAGGAGGGGAGGCCACGTTGGGTTTGCCTGGTTGTTAGGGTTAAAATTTGAACTTTAAAATTTAAAATTTAAAATTTAAATATTAAAATTTAAAATTTAAAATTTTAAAATTTTAAAAATTATAATTTGAAAATTAAAATATATAATTTTAAATTTTAAATTTTAAAAATTAAAATTAAAATTTAAACTTTAAAATTGTAAATTTTAAATTTTTAAAATTTTTAATTTAAAATTTTTAATTTTTAAAATTTTTAATTTAAAATTTTTAAATTTTGATTTTAAAAATCAAAATTACTTCTTAAATGCTCTATTGAGCCAAGTGCCCAAAATCACTTTTCAAATAATAGCCAAACACCCATATATTAAACATAAAATAAATTATTTATCGGTAAAAAAATAATATTTACCGACGCTTTATAACTATTATAAAATCGTATTTTATTTTTTAAAAATTTGGATTGAAAAAAAAAATTGAACTAAATTATTTACCGACGCTTTATAACTATTATAATAATTTATTAAAACCGCTGCTAAAATATACTTTTACCAGCGTTTTAGAACTGTTATAATAATTCATTAAAATCGCTGCAAAAATATACTTTTACCAGCACTTGTATTAAGTGCTGGTAAAATAACCGTCGCTACAAATCAATTTTCTTGTAGTGAATAAATACAAAGTCCATCTCCCCAAATACCTAATTTAATACAAGGTCAGATACAAATAAAAAATCCACCTATACAACATCTACAAATCCAAAAAGGGAGATAACTAAAAACTAGCTAGAAATACAACAATAACCAGTGAATCCCACAGTCCGGGATGGTACATCTACCTCACTCTAAAGGAACTATGCTGGTAGGGAACTATCTCGCGACTCTCTGTCCTCGGTCCGTCCAGCCAGCTCGGGTAGGAACGGAAGAAAAAGCCTCAGCAACCTGTCACCGACAGAGGGTGTGAGAACTACATCCTACAGTAGTTCTCAGTGGGTACCGTCTCCAAGACCCACGGTCTGCCCACTAAGTCTACTAGAGGCATAAGATAACCGAAAAAGACTGTGATAATGAAAAAAATAAGCTGAAAAAGTATCTACAGCTATCATGCCTCTATCTACTATGCTCAATGGGAAAAAGAACACAGATGATGGTATGCATCCACTCACTACTGACAATATGTCACAAGTACTATGCTCAAAGAAAACTCTACTATGACACATGCTATGCCATCACTCTCTCAATGTCACCCAATCTCAATGACTGCCTCATAGGGTCCAGTTAAGCCTGCGCCAAACCTACTGCCACTTCATCCTCACTGGGACAGGACTTACGTAGGGCGTCCCACATGGACTATAACAAGCGAACTCTAGTGTATCAACTAGTCGCATCATCGCAGCCTCGTCAGGCTCGGTATCATCATTGCACCCGGGGCGTAACTCGAGGGGAGCGACCCCAACGAACTCAAGTATCACATCTGTATCACTGTCTCATAAGAGGCACATGCAGGCTATAGTCCACGATCAAACAGATCGGTATCACGATGCTCAACGCACAACTCAGTCGGAGAACCCTCCACGACTCCATCTCACAACACTAACTCACTAAAAGAATGTACTACACAGCTGGGACCGCCGTCACTCCAAACGGCTCCCACAACGACACCCCACTCATAGGCGAGAAGAACTGACTGACGCGGTAAAGGTCCGAAAATCTTGATAGACCGGTGCCTAGAACCCCAATCAAATAAGAACAGACTCTAGGCTCAGCCTATCGAAGTTCTCGATCCTTTACCATTCAGGGATTCGGCCCCTCTCGGTTAAAGTGGGAAACTATCTCAACACACAAACTCACGGGCTGGAGATGCTCCACAACCAGAACCGCAAAGAGTCCGAAAACCCCGGGAAACTAATACCTACGACCCCAATCAAACAAGAGCAAGCTTTAGGCATAGCCTCCCGTCGTTTTCGACCCAAGAATGAAATCAGCCCTTAGAACCCAGATCCCTCACCCCGGTCGGATGAGAAAATTTAGAAAAAGATGACCTTTATTATAAAATACCATTTCCACTCAACCCCCTTGGGGTGAGGAATAAAATTGCCCCTTTTGAAAACTGTCTTGAATTGAGAAAACCAACTTTTATAGATTTTAGTTCTTGATAAATCAGTTAAAAACAAGTTTATTTTCCGAACTCCCAGGGGTTGATGCCGACGCCCCTAGAAATTCGGAAGGAAAAATACTGGTTTTTACTAAAATCATGAGTGTCCAAAAACATTCTGGGTTCAAGGTCCTGATAACACACGTGCACCACGATCACAACATGGTGGTGACGAATAAAACGGAGAAACAACCAGAGACCCGGGACCACCGTTTACCCAAAACGGTTCCCAAAACACTAACACTGGCCTACCCCAGCCACCAGACCCCACTCAGCCCCCAGGCCCGAGTGCAACACCCGTCGCACATTACCCTGACCACTCGGCCCACTACCCGGGCGAGGAACTTTATGTCCAGAAGAAATGCAATGTGTGGGATGTCTAAAGCATAAAAGAACCTAGCCCAGATTAAGGTTCTCTATTGGTCAGGTTAAACACATGCAACATATGACGGGGGTGCTAGTCAAAGTTCCAATGAAATACTTAAACTAGCATGCAAAATCCTATCATAATAGAATTAGAAGGAAGTCCGTAGATTTGGAGAGAAAAACTAACCCACCTCGGTTTGCCACCAATTGCTCGTAGACACTTGCAATTGGCCTCCACGCGATTACCTTGCCTCCACCGGAGTCCGCACGCAAAACGGAGCACGCCGCCGGAGTTCACATGCAAAACGAAGCACGGTGCCGGAGTCCGCACGCAAAACGGAGCACACCGCCGGAGTCCGCACGCAAAACGAAGCACGGTGCCGAAATCCGCACGCAAAACGGAGTCCGCACGCAAAACAGAGCACTGTGCCGGAGTCCACACGCAAAACAAAGCACGGTGCCGAAATCCGCGCGCAAAACGGAGTCCGCACGCAAAACGGGGCACGGTGCCGAAGTTCGCACGCAAAACGGAGCACGGTGACGAAATTCGCACGCAAAACGGAGCACGGTGCCGGAGTCCGCATGCAAAACGGAGTCTGCACGCAAAACGGAGTAGTAAAATACGGTCCCTAACACAGATAAGAACAAGGGGTCAATTCAATGTCCAAAAGAACGCCCCAAAACTGTACCAAAAATACCGTAAAATTAACACGCGGGACCTACCTCGACTGCGTCGCGCCGCTCAACCGGCCAGTTGGAAAACCTCGCGTGCTCCGCGAAGTCCGCGGCGCACCGCCGCACCCCACAAAATCCCCTCCCTCACACCCTCTCGCGCTCGGTTGGAGAAGAAAGAAAAGAAAAGGGAGGAGAAATGGTGTGCGGGGAGGAGAAGAAAGAAGAGAAGAAGAAGAAAGAGGAGGGGAGGTCTCCCATGGACCGGGTCCACGGTGCACCGCCCAAGGGGGCCCGCTGCCAGGCGGTCCACCGCACAGGGGCGCGTGCACTAGGCACAGCGCGCTGTCATGTGTCAATCGTGTTGGTTCGACCGTGACATCCTTGGGGGCCACTTTTGGAGGACATTTGGTAGGCATTTGGGTTGACAGAGTTACGGGGTTGCGAAGTTGGGACAATCCGTCAGGGTTGAGCCGCGGGCGAACCAACGGGGGCAATTCCCTAGCAATGGCCCATGCCATGACCATGGAAATGGTGTCGCATGCGGGGTTTCAAAACGTACCCCTCGGTGAACACCTTTGTACCCCCGGGGTGCCAAAGGGGTGGATGCCTCGTGGGTTATGTAGAGGAGGGGTTGGACACTTGCGAAGTGGCCCCGACTCCCCCGTTGGCCTATAGGACATAGGCCATCCCTTGGCGAGCGGAGTCGCCAAGCCTAAGTTCGTGTGAGCGGTATTCGATGGTCGAAGAGCGCACGGGCTTAGGGTAATGCCTAAGACACGAGGTCGACGGCATTACGGAGCGGGGTAAGCCCAGAGGCTTTGCCTCTCGGTTCGCTTGCACTACCTTATGCCGTTTCGGATCTCTGTAGTGGAGCGAACGAGCGGATGAGGGACAGTCTTGCGAAAGGTTGGTCTGCCTCAATGGACAAGGCTTGCGAAGGCATGTGGGTGCCTAGCGGGGATTCGTGAGGCGCGAGGCCTACGAAGTTCGCGAGGCGAAGGAACGGTCGGTCCGCCGTAATGGACAAGGCTCGCAAAGGCAGCGGTGCCGAGCGGGGATTCGTGCGGCGCGGCCCACGAAGTAAGAGGAGACAATCGAGGCTGGTTTTCGTAAAGTGAGCCATGGAGAGGACTGAGGGTGTTGGGGGCCAGGCATGGCCGGCCAATGGAGGTGCCGAATGGCTAGCGAAGCGGAGCGAGGCTGATTCGATTGCGGGCGACATCCGTCAAGCAAACCTTGGATACTGGGCCGAGTGTGTTGGCGGCCGAGCATGGTCGTGCAATGGAGGTGCCAGGGGGTTGGTGATGCGGGAAGAATGTCGCTAGGTTGGCAAACCCTTGCGAAGGGAACACACGCAGGAACTAGGAGTGTGGGGTATTCGGGAAGCGGACCTTGGACCGAATCGGGAGCGATGACGGAACTAGGTGGCCGGCGGAACAGGACATGCTCGACTCGATTATGGATCCAGTCGTGGGAATTGCGGGGCGCGCGGCGCCTTGGCAAGGCAATGGGCTGGCGGACGGGCGAGATATGCGGGACGGGTCGCTCGGTTAAGTAGACGAGCGGAACGCGCATGGGCAGCTCGCTCGGGCCCATTCAAATGGACTAAGTTGTGAGAACTTGTATTGTCCTGGGTGCTTACTTTGGCGGCATAGGGGCATTCGGTTAAGTAGCACTCTCGAGGAGAGTTTGTCCGGCTGGGCGGAATATACTCGGCTTGAAGGCCAACCTCGGTGGCGGGGTTGTTTGTTCAGAACTCACGGAGTTCGACAAGGGGTTCGACATAAGGCGCGGCGCCGGGCAGTCAGGCTCGTGGAGGAGCATGCTTGGTTAAGGCTTGAGTTGTGATCCCGCTGGTTAAGTTCGAGGGCGTGTTCGTGGCAAGGGACTCGGGAAGGCTGGCTCGGGTGTGCGACACTTGAGCTGTCACGCCCCCGGGGGTTTTTGAGTCATTTAAAGCGGAAAATTGCGTGTCTATTTTTTTTTTTCTTAATAAGGTGATATAAAACTCAACCCCGGTGCGTGCCAGACCGCCACATACACAAATTCACTCTGTCCACGGACAGAGTCTCCTTTGTGTATGCACGGCGTCTCATTTACAAATACAATTCATCACACATTAGTCACCAACCAACAACCATACCGTAGACATTCATCACCAATTAAGGCAAGTTTATAAAGCGGCGTCAGTGTTTGGAAAGGATAAAACCCAGCGTTTGCAAAACCCGTGCCCACACGGCACTTCGTTTTGAGAAAACATTTTCGCAATCCTTTAATTTATCATGAAAACATGCCGCATAAAAGGAAAGCCACTAAACGTAATTATAACATAAGAATACACCTCATCCACAGAGCTAATTAATACATGTTCACAACTAAAGCCATCCACAAGCAAATTAAGTATTTATACGAAAAAGGAAATGAGATATAATCATAATAACCAAGTGTCCGACTACGGTCCTCACGACGCAGCCCCACCGTCACCCCGGCTGACGCACCTAGTAGCAGTACCTGTCACGGAGTGGGTAATGTCAGTGACAAACAAAGTAGATGTCTAATAGTATCAAGGAAGGAAAAATGAATCGAATACACCGAGTACACCGTAACCTTTCGTTAAACCCCTGTGCATATTTTAAACTGGGCACCAACCCCAGAGTACCTGTCGGGGAGACTAAAGTCCCCCTCGTGCACAAACACCTTTTGATGCTTTTAACCTCTTCACGGGGCTAGTGCGGCCCCTATAGCTGCCGTGAAGGGGTCCTCACGGCTCCCACCCCTTTGTGAGGCACACGGGTCAAAAAGACCACTTTTCCGGAAAAGTACACCATGCGGTGGCCCGATCCGCCGGTGTACGTGCAGCATCCGAAACCGGATTGCCAAGATTGGCGTGTGGTGAGCACCGCGACCGCAGCCGCTTAAATTGTCAGATAAAACATCATTAAGCGAAAGGTTAAACTGTCCATCTACTTTGTTAGGTAAATTTAAGAGTACTTTAATGGCGATAAATGCACTTACTGCACTTGTTGCACTTATAGCAACCCTACCCACCTGGTTGGAGAGAAGACGGGTCACCCGAGCCCTCTGCACTCTCCCGCTGCGCACCTGGACCTATAAAAAGTCCGCACGGATACTAAGATCAGAATACATACTAACATATTGCAACAGAAATACCCCACTCTATTATGTACGAAGAGTCCGGCACCGTCCCGCTGTCCGGCGGGACACCCTTGCCTTGAGCGGCCGTCGCCGTCCGTAGGAGCCGCGCGTGGCGTGGCTCCGCGGACGGCGCCCGCATAGTGCCCCGCGCGGCGTCCGCGCGGTGCCCGTGCGGACACGGGCCCGCGTGGCGCCCGCGCGGCCGCCCGCGCGGAGCCCTCGCGGGGCCGCCCGCGCGGGGCCGCCCGCGCGGCGCCCGCGCGGGTCCGCCCGCGCGGCGCCCGCGCGGGTGCCCGCGCGGCGCCCCGCGCGGGTGCCCGCGCGGCGCCCGCGCGGGTGCGACCCGCGCGGCGCCGTCGCCGCTTGCGGCGGCGTCCGGTCGTCCGCGATCGTTTTCCCCCTCCCCGCGCGATGCCCTAGCGGCACCGCGCGTCTCCGCCGTCCGTTCCGTCCGTCTAGCACAATTACGACGACGGCGACGGTAACGGGGACGGCGGAGAAACTCAAGAAATTGACGAAAAGGCGACAGGAAAAATCCGGAAAAATTACTAAAAAATGTTCTACTAACCGGAGATCGTCGGGAAGGTGTCCGGTCGTGTTTCTTGCCTTCGGGTCGGCGTTTGGGACGATCGGCTCCTTCTCTTTTCCTTCTCCTTCCTCCGGTTAGGGTTCCGTTCTCTCTTTTCTTTCCTTTTCCTCACCGGTTGGGGTTTCGGTACGCACGAAAGAGGAGGGTTTGAGGAGGCGGTGTTTTAAAAATAGGGTTTCGTTCGGTAAACGGGGGAATAAATAGATCTCATTATCTATTTATCCTTTTTATCCAATTTCACGCATACGCACCGTCAAAATCCTTTCGGATATTTTGACTCCGATTAATTAATTTATTAATTGATTAGTCCTTACCGATAACCCTATTACTTAATTATTTAATTAATATCCGCTTTATCTTACACGTGCGTAACTAGGAAAACCCAAAACATCCTGTTTCTATTTCTCAAATAAATATCTGACTTACGAGATAAAATCTTCACCCTTTTAAATCCTAGCCACCGATTATTTAATCACCTTCATTAAATAATCATGGGGGATAGATTCCCACTTGGATTTAAATCATCGGTTATTTAAATTTCCAATTTTCAAATCCCGGTCACCGATTATTTAATCCCCTTCATTAAATAATCTTGGAAAGATAAATTTCCAAACTTAAGTATCTGGATTTTATCTCTTATCCAATCCGCGAGATAAAATCCCCCCTTTTATTCGTACGTAGGAGGATTTAAATTTCCGTCACCGGATAATTGATTTAATTAATTAATTAATTATCCCCTACGAGATAACCCACCTTATCTCTAACGGGTGCAAGATATTTTTGCACGGTTTCCGATGCGTGACTAATTACCGCGTCGCTAAGGATCCCGTTCCGGGAGATCCCGACATCGGATTTCGAATCCGATCGCACCGTCGGTCATCGTTTTTCGCGCTCTATCGCAGAAAAATACACACACCTTGTCCCGGCCGACTTTTGAAAATTAAATAATTTTATTTCGCTTAAGGCTTAAGCGATTACATGTGAGTTCAAAAATACCCCTAAGGGTCGGGTCACTACACCACTCACACTTTATAAAAAGTTTCGTCCCGAAACTTAAGCTCAATCCTCACTAAACACCTCAGGAAAGCATTCCCTCATTTTCGACTCCAGTTCCCACGTCGCCTCGCGCTCGTCGTGGTTGCTCCACTGGACCTTCACATAGGGGATTGTTCGGTTGCGCAACTTCTTGTCCTCTCTTGCCAAAATCCGCACCGGCGTCTCCTCGACGCTCAAATCCTCTCGCAACTCGATGGTGGAGGCATCCAAGGCATGAGAGGGGTCTGCCAGGTATTTCCGGAGCATTGAAACATGGAAGACGTTGTGGACTCGTTCGAGGTTCGGTGGCAGGGCTAAGCGGTATGCCACCGGTCCTACGCGCTCCAGGATTTCGAACGGTCCCACGTACCTCGGGCTTAGCTTTCCCTTTATGCCGAAACGTCGGTTTCCCTTGGAGGGTGAAACCCGGAGCAGCACATGCTCGCCCACCATGAACTCTAAGTCTCGGCGTCTGTTGTCCGCGTAACTCTTCTGTCTGCTCTGGGCGGTCAGTAGCCTTTGCTTAATTAATCGCACCTTTGCTTCGGTCTCCTCCACCAAATCTGGGCCCAGAAACTTTCGCTCACCTAAGTCGTCCCAGCATATTGGAGACCGACAGCGGCGCCCGTACAGTGCCTCGTACGGCGCCATCTGAATACTGGCCTGGTAACTATTATTGTAGGCAAATTCCACCAGGGGCAAACACCGTGCCCACCCTTCGCCCAAGTCCAGAACGCATGCTCGAAGCATGTCCTCCACGATCTGTATCACCCGCTCTGATTGCCCATCGGTTTGCGGATGAAAAGCTGTGCTGAAGTGCAACTTGGTCCCCATCGCTTGTTGCAGGCTTTGCCAAAAGTTCGACACAAAATGTGTGTCTCTGTCCGACGTGATGGATGTCGGTACTCCGTGCAACCTTACTATCTCATCGATATATGTTTGTGCCAGTCGTTCCCGAGTCCACGTCGTGTGTATGGGCAAAAAGTGGGCCGATTTCGTCAAACGGTCCACGATCACCCATATCGCATCGTGTCCCTGTGGCGACCTCGGGAATCCGGTCACAAAATCCATGGTAATCATGTCCCACTTCCACTCGGGCACCGATAACGGTTGCAATTTTCCTGCCGGGCGCTGGTGCTCGGCCTTCACCTGTTGGCACACCAGGCAGTGTGCCACAAATCGCGTCACGTCTCCCTTCATTTTGGGCCACCAGAAGGTTTGCTTGACGTCCTTGTACATCTTCGTTCCCCGGGATGCGCTGCATATGGGGCAGTATGCGCCTCCCGCAGGAATCTCCTCCTTGAGCTCCGGTAGATCCGGCACGCAGATTCGTCCCCGAAATCGTATCGTGCCGTCGGAGTTCACCATGAAATCGCTTTCCTTGTCGGCGGTTATTCTACTCCGCACCAGCTGGAGCTGATTATCAGTCGATTGGCCTTCGAGAATCCTGTCCAGCAGAGTAGGTCTGACCACCAGTGTCAGAAGTTGTGCGACTGTCCCTGCCGGTACTACCTCTAGTCTTAATCGCGAAAATTCCGCAATCAGACTATCCTGCTGTGTAATGGCGCTTACATCCGCCTCCACGGCCTGTCCTTTGCGACTCAGGGCGTCGGCCACCACGTTGGCCTTTCCCGGGTGATAGTGGATCGTTAGATCGTAATCCTTTAATAGCTCAAGCCACCGCCTTTGTCGCAGATTTAGCTCCCTTTGGGTGAAAAGGTACTTGAGACTCTTATGATCTGAGTACACATTGCAGTGTGCCCCATACAGGTAGTGTCTCCAAAGCTTGAGGACAAACACCACCGCTGCGAGTTCCAAATCGTGCACGGGGTAATTCCGCTCATACTCCTTGAGCTGCCTTGATGCATAGGCTATGACCTTTCCCCGTTGCATGAGTACTCCACCCAATCCATTTCGCGACGCATCGCAATATACTTCGTAATCCTCCCCTGGCTCTGGCAGGGCGAGAATCGGGGCTCGCGTCAACCTATCCTTAAGCTCCTCGAAGCTTCTCTGGCACTTATCCGTCCAGATGAACTTTTCCCCCTTTCTTGTCAAACGGGTTAGGGGGGTGGCTATCTTGGAGAAGCCCTCCACGAAGCGCCGGTAATACCCGGCTAATCCCAGGAAGCTTCGAATTTCCGTCACCGTGGTCGGTCGGGGCCAGTCTGTCACCGAATCTATCTTCTTCGGATCCACCGCGACTCCAGCCGCCGAGATTACGTGCCCCAAGAAACCGACCTCTCGGAGCCAAAACTCACACTTTTTGAGTTTGGCGTAGAGTTTCTGTTCCCGTAGGGTCTGGAGGACTGTGCGCAGATGTTCTTCATGTTCCTCGTCTGTACGCGAGTAGATGAGGATATCGTCGATGAAGACCACCACGAACAAGTCCAGAAAGGGTTTGAATACCCTGTTCATCATATCCATGAACACTGCCGGGGCATTTGTGAGCCCGAACGGCATTACCGTAAACTCGTAATGGCCATAGCGAGTACGGAAAGCCGTTTTGGGGATGTCCTCCCCCTTGACCCGGACCTGATGATAGCCCGACTGCAGGTCAATTTTTGAGAACACCGTCGCCCCCCGTAACTGGTCAAAAGGTCGTCGATCCTTGGCAGGGGGTACTTATTCTTGATCGTGACCTTATTTATCTCCCGGTAGTCGATGCACAACCGGAGACTTCCGTCCTTCTTTCTCACAAACAGGACGGGCGCGCCCCAGGTGACGCGCTTGGTCTGATGAAACCTTTGTCCAAAAGGTCCTCCAACTGTGCCTTGAGTTCCTTCAGCTCCGCGAAGGCCATCCTGTACGGTGCCTTGGTGATGGGCTTGGTGCCGGGGAGCAGTTCAATTGGGAAGTCAACCTCTCGTTCCGGCGGCATTCCGGGAAGCTCCGCCGGAAATACATCCGGGAATTCCCTTACCACGGGAATTTCTGAAGGCGAGGAAACGGGTCGGGTGGCTAGATCTACAGAGGCTAGATAAGCCACGCACCCGCCCTCTATCAGCTTCCTAGCTCTTGACGCGGAGATGACGGCCAGGAAGGAAGTACTTTTGCACGCCAAGTACACGTTTTCTGGGAATCCCGGCTTCTGTAGCTGCACCTGTCGCTTCTCGCAGTCGATGACCGCGTGATACTCGGTGAGCCAGTCCATGCCCAAGACCACGTCGTATTCTTTTAGCGGTATGACCACCAGATCCCAGGGGTACGACAACCTTCCCAGCCTTATTGAACATGAGGTTACCAGGCCAGTTGCCGCGATGGGCCCCCCAGGGGTCTGGACGGTCATTAAGACATCCAGAGGACTACTTGTTACGGAATTTGAGTTGGCGTATTTCTTGAATGTATTAAGTCTTGAAGATTGAAGATGAAGAAACTTTGGATCGTATACCTCAATCTCAAGAAAGAAGAATTCAAAAGGATCAGGTACGTTTAACTAAAGAATTCTTGATGATCCGAATACTTCTTATAGTGTAGAAACACCTGGAAGAGGTTTTAATTGCTTAAACATCAAAAACTGGACATGGGACATGTTCAGGATCCGGATCGTGCTCGGCAATCCGGATCCCGAAGGGTGTTGGTTCATACACTGGTTCAATCCGGATCGCAGCATCCTTTGATCCGGATCCCGAACACTAGTTTTACCTGTTGCTTCCTCGATCCGGATCAGGATTTGCAATCCGGATCCCGAACATGATGTTTTGGTAAAACTGTATGAACAATCCGGATCGGGGACTACGATCCGGATCCCGAACAAGCAATTTTCTGGAAACCGTCTTTTGTGCTTCTGCAATCCGGATCGCCAAATCCAATCCGGATCGCCGTCGGTAAAACTTTCCAGAAAAGGCTGTTTTTGATCCGTATATTCTTCCTAGGGTTTCTAACCTATAAATAGGCCCTGTATTCATTTCTAGGGCATCCGCTATACAGAAGAAAATAGCCGAAAAGAAAAAATCCACATATATAGAGAAGAAAGGAAATCAATAGATTTATTCTATGTTTCTTCATCTATATTGATTGATTTGATTCTAGGTTTTCCATACTCACATTTTGAGTAGAATCAAATCAATGAATACTTAGATGGTATTTCCGATCTATCTTTAATCTAAGTATTCGGCGGATCATCACCACCCAAACAAACAACGATTTACCCCAAATCGGCGCGTGGACTCGCGTGGCCTTGTGGATTCAAGGTGCAACCGCTCTCGTGGATTCGGAGCGAGGTACGTTCGTGGATTCGAAGCGTGCCACTGGGTGAAGACCGTGGATTCGGTCGGACGTCGTGGACTCGACGTTGGACGCTGTGGATTCAGCGTTGGGCGCGGATCGTGGATTCGAGAAGCGTCGTGGAGCGAGCGGGAAGATCTACTAGGAGCGTATGGTAAAAGGTTGAGTCGTCTGTGAGTACGTATATCACCTTGTACGTGTGTTAATTCTAGTGGATTTCGCCGTGTTATCGGTCCCGTGGTTTTTTACTCCGGTTTGGAGTTTTTCCACGTAAAAATCTTGCGTGTTCTTTTATTTTTCCGCATTGGGTTTATTTGCGCAATGATTTTTTGAGTGTTTATTGTTTACACCTATTCACCCCCCTCTAGGTGTTTTTTCTCCTATTTAGATCCAATTACTATAACCCAACAAGTGGTATCAGAGCGGGAATAGGGTTGTAAACAATGGTTGAAGGTGGAAACATCAATCGACCCCCTTTCTTTGATGGAACAAATTATGCGTACTGGAAAGTACGGATGAAAGCCTTTTTAATTTCCATCGACGAAAGGGTGTGGCAATCAATTGAATTAGGATGGTCTAATCCAACTGAAATTTTAGATGATGTTCGCACCTTAAAACCTAGGTCGAAATGGACCAAGGAAGAGATAGACTTATCTTCTTACAATGGCAAAGGAATTAATGCTCTATTTAATGCTTTGTCACAAACTGAGTTCTCTCGCGTCTCGGCATGTGAGACTGCGAAAGAAATCTGGGATGTTCTTCAAGTTACGCATGAGGGAACTAACCTAGTGAAGATTCAGAAACTGCAAATGCTCACGAGCAAGTTTGACTCTATCTCTATGGCAGAGAATGAATCCTTCACTGACTATTACACACGATTGCAAGACATCGTAAACTCATGTGCTAACTTGGGAGAGAAGATTCCAGAATTTAAAGTTGTAAGAAAAATTCTAAGAACTCTTCCTGAACGATTTCGCCCGAAGGTCGCAGCCATTGAAACAATTAAACACCCGGACGAAATGCGTGTAGAAGAATTAGTAGGTGCTTTACAAACTTATGAAATGACATTTCCTACTAACTATTCTTCTGGAAAGGCATCCTCTTCTAAGTCTTCAGGTTACGCATTGAAAACTACGAAAGAAGAAGACGCGGATTCATCCTCCTCGGACGACGACGAGAACCTTTCTATGGAGGACTTTGAGAAGCAGCTCGCTCTCTTGACAAGGAAGTTTCGCCGCAACTTTCGAAGGGGAAATTCAAGCAAAACTCCATCCTTCGGAAAGTCGAAGAAAGGCAAGGGTTCTTCAAGTTACAAGTCAAGAAAGCAAGAGAACTTCTCAAAGGATAAGAAAAGTTCTGAGGGACAAGTTCAGTGCTTCAAATGTCGAGGCTACGGCCACATTGCAACGGAGTGTCCCAACAAGAATCCGGCAAAGAAGAAAGCGATGCAAGTCGTTACTTGGGATGACAACTCCACGTCAAATGAGTCATCCTCAAGTGATGAAGAAGACAACGCGACAGCTTTCCACGCGTCCACCACATCTTCACCCTTCATGTGCTTAATGGCAAGTACATCCGATCACTGTCCAACTCCACTGTTGAAAAGATTGCAACGGACGATGAATCAGATGATTCGGAAGGTGAAGATTTTGCTCTAGCCTACCATAAGCTTTTGAGGGATTCAAAGAAACTGGCTAAGCAAAACAAGGGGTTGAAAGGGAGATTGCAGGATCTCGAAGAAGAAGTAAAAGGGTAACCTCTCTCTCAACCGATCTTGAAGTGGAAAGGGATAATTGATTAAAACAAATGTTTCCCTTCAAGAGTCCAATGAGCAACTCGAGAAGAATTATATGGATATGGTGAACAAAGCGAATTACTTCTTGAAGCTCAACGGCGAGGCTCGACAGGAAAAATTGGAAATGACGGAGACCATACGCCAACTGAAGGATGACTTAAAGAGATTTTCTTCTGGAAGGAGTAAGTTGGACAGACTTCTTGGTCTTGGTCAAAGAAATAAGTTCGGCCTCGGATACACTCAAACTGGAGACATTCCAAGTTCGAGTGGTACAGTATTTGTGCCTCAGTCGGTATCTCCTCCTCCGACACCGGAATTCACGACAAGCAACGACAACAAGCCTACTACATCCTCCTCGGGATCGACAAGACCTAAGGTATGTTTTCGTTGTGGCATTTCAGGGCACATAAGGAGAAATTGCAAGACGGAAGCCAAACGCACACCTCAAGCACCTCTTGCAATGACTACCAAAAGGCTATTCCTCGAAAAATCAACTGCAATTCATTTGAAGGAAAAGAGCCTTGGTAGTACACCGCTCAAGACGACATCATCAAGGAGCAGCAATTCTTCAAGCAAGACGCTCTCACCTAGGAAATCAACTTCACGATCATTACCGACGCATTCCAAAAAGGTTTGGGTGCGCAAAGGTGAAATTTTCCCTTGTCTTGCTACCAATGTTTCCTTGCATGCATATGATAGTTCGTCTTGGTACCTGGATAGCGGGTGTTCCCGTCATATGACCGGTGATAAAAACTGTTTTCAAACATTTGAGAAAAACTCCGGAGGACTTGTTGTTTTCGGAGATGGTCGGTCTTCCAAAATTGTTGGAAAGGGAACGGTAGCTATTCCAGATGGCCCGGTTCTAGATAATGTGTTATTTGTTCATGGCCTTAAGACTAACCTCATAAGCATAAGTCAACTTTGTGATAGTGGTTATTCAGTTAATTTTTCATCTGATAAATGCACTGTAACTGACATGAACCATGCTTTCTTTTTAAAGGGGTTAGATCAGAAAACAATTGTTATGTAGTTCCTACTAAGATTTCTGAAAAATGTAACCTAGCATCTTTGAAAAATGAAACACTTTGGCATGAAAGGCTAGGTCACATAAACTTTAAGGAACTTGCTAGAATTTCGAATAAAGATGTGGTCAAGGGGGTTCCGAAACTTTCTTTTGAACAAAACCTTGTGTGTGGCGGTTGCCAAAAGGGAAAACAGTCTAGGACTGCACACAAGAACTTGAACCACATAGGTACAAAACGGCCTTTGGAACTTTTGCATATGGACTTAATGGGGCCAACTCGTCAACCATCTCTGGGAGGTAAATGGTATATTTTCTTATTGGTTGATGATTTTCTAGATATACTTGGGTAGCTTTTTAAAAGAAAAAGCTGATACCTTTGATTCTTTTCTCGAAATCTGCAATCGTATTATGATTGAAAAGAATGAAAGGATTACTCGAGTTAGGAGTGATAGAGGTGGGAATTCATAAATTCCAAATTCATTGATTTTTGCACTTCTAATGGCATTAAACATGAATTCTCCGCACCTTACACACCTCAACAAAATGGTGTAGTCGAGCGCAAAAACAGGGTCGTACAGGAAATGGCACGTGTTATGCTTCACAGCCGGAACTTACCTTTTATTTTTGGGCTGAAGCGGTGAACACTGCTGTTTATGTTATTAATCGCGTGTATTTGCGCCCGGGGACATTGAATACACCATATGAACTTTGGTTTTGTAGAAAACCTAACATCAAATATTTTCGTATCTTTGGGAGTCGGTGTTTTATTTTACGTGATCGTGAGAATCTTGGAAAATTTGACTCTCGAAGTGACGAAGGGATTTTCTTAGGTTATTCTACAAACAGCAGAGCATATCGAGTTTTTAACTTAGAATCTAAGACGATCGTAGAATCGATAAATGTTAAGGTAGATGAAGCTTTTCACTTTGAATCTGAAAAATCTACCCTCGATATCTCTCTTGATGATGATACACCTGCTAATGCATCTTCTTCTAACAATTCTTTCGATAATAATGTTGATGCATCTAACGGTTCTTCAAGCTTATCTGATGTGCAGGAATCATCTCGTGTACCTCCGTCTACTCCTCTACCTCAAACGTTACGCATCTCCAAGGATCACCCTGAATCGAACATCATTGGAGATCCACAAGAAGGAGTTAGAACACGGAGACAATTGGTTTGCGGATTTGCATGCTATGTATCTCAAATCGAACCAAGGAATGTTGATGAAGCTCTCCAAGATGATTACTGGATTAAAGCAATGCAGGAAGAGCTCCATCAATTCGAGCGAAACAAAGTCTGGGAATTAACGAAGCCTCCGAAGCAACACAATGTGATAGGTACCAAATGGATCTTCAAGAACAAGAAAAATGAAGAAGGTACTATCATCAGGAACAAAGCAAGGTTAGTTGCTCAAGGCTACTCTCAAGTAGAAGGTATAGACTTTGATGAAACTTTCGCCCCTGTAGCTAGACTCGAGTCCATTCGTATATTGTTTGCGATTGCTTGTCATTTTAAAATCAAATTATTTCAAATGGACGTTAAGAGCGCCTTTTTAAATGGGTTTTTAAATGAGGAAGTTTATGTGGCTCAACCGAAAGGTTTTGTGGATCATAAACTACCTAACCATGTTTTTCGTCTGAAAAAGGCTCTTTACGGTCTGAAACAAGCACCGCGAGCATGGTACGAAAGGTTGACAAAGCACCTTTTGGAAAAGGGCTACACTCGAGGGGGAGCTGACAGGACTCTCTTTGTGAAGCATTATCAAAACAATTTCATAGTTGCTCAAATCTATGTCGATGACATTGTTTTTGGCGCAACGAGAGATAATGATGCTTCTAAATTCGCGGAGACCATGGAAAGCGAATTTGAGATGTCCATGATGGGCGAATTGACTTATTTTCTTGGATTACAAGTTAAACAAAACGATGAAGGAATTCACTTGTGTCAATCCAAGTATGCACTGGAGTTGGTCAAAAAGTTTGATCTTGAAAATTCTAAGGATTTTCCAACTCCAATGGGAACTAGCCATAAGGGACTTGGAAGTGAATCACAAAGTGAGAATGTAGACGAGAAACTGTACCGCAGTATGATTGGAGTCTACTATATCTCACGGCTAGTCGCCGGATATATCCTTCTAGTGTTGGGATTGC
>CM054938.1:6458575-6553168 GCA_029168755.2 Tillandsia fasciculata | reverse complement strand
TGATGCATGCGTAGAAGTAATTACTATTTGATGAATGATAAATAATTGCATGTATGAGAAAGATTTGTTGATTATGAGTGTGATCATTTGTTAGGGTATAACCCTAGGAATCATGTGGCATTAAGGAAAAGGACATGTTGGTAGTAAGACTAGGAGAAAACCAGATTTAGGGTTTAACGAGTGACATCAACTTAGGAGTTATCCTAGGAGGACGAGTGGCATGGTCTTAGGTGATAACCTAGGACACTGGATAGAGTGATCAACATAGAGTCAGAGAACTCTAGGGTGTATATGGCATGGAACTTAGGTAAAGAGAACCTAAGGAGAATTAGTGTTCAACATAGAGTCAAGGAACTCTAAGATGAGTATGACATGGATCTTAGGTAAAGGAAACCTAAGGTGAATTAGAGGTCAGCATAGAGTCAATTGACTCTGGGATTCAGTAAGGAATCAAGAGAATGGAAACAATGGATCAAATGTGGAGATATGAAAGGGAAAACAGGAAAGTAGAGTCATGTAATTCTATATAACAGTGGAACATGCAATTAGAGTCAGTGTAACTCTAAGTTAATAGTGGAACAGGAAAATAGAGTTAAGTTAACTCTAGGATTCAATGAGGAATCAGGAAAATGGGATAAGATCCCAGGTTTAAGAGTTTAACAGATATAACCCTAGAAAGTCATAGGGTGTATGGGCAAATGGACAATAACTTTAACTTCAATTTGAGTTAAATAAATGAAGGTGAAATGTTTTAAGAGTCCAGGAGACTCTCTAGTTATCCTTATGGCGAAGACCTAGGATAAGAGGTAAATTGTTGTAAAAAGGCAAAGTTAAAGAGCAAGCTAAAAGTGGCTAAAAAGTATAAAGAGAATGTAAATGGCGCCTTCGAATTTGAGACTCGTCAAGTGGAGCAGGACTCCCTGGGCAGTGACCCGTCGGACGAGGTACTTTCGAAGGGCTAAAAGTGAAAGCAAGGAGCTAAATGCTCGAAGAAAAGAGAAAGTAAATTGCCAGTGGCAAAATGGAGCTATAAGCTCGAATAAGAAAGGAAAGCAAGTGTTCAAAAGCAAAGAGGCTAAGAACTAAAATAAAAGAGAAAGAAAAAGAAAAGAAAAGAAAGAAAAATTAAAGATAAAACGGGCGTACCTCCGGGGCGAACGTACAACGGTCAGGAGTTGGACAGGGTCCCTCTCCCGGGCAGCGACCCGTATGACTGGTAGATAGAGTACTCTTGTCAGAGTTGGGCAGTGACCCTATCGGGCAGTGTCCCGTATGACAAGTCCCCCCGGCAGGACGGGGTAACACTCGCGAGTGTTATCGGCAACCTTAGAAATCTTATCTTATGGTAGCAAGACTACCGGGCTCGGGCCCGTTGGATAAGAATTTCCAAGGGTTAACTTGAACTAAAGCACCAGAATCTAAAGAATAAAGAAAAATAGAGTGGCCAGGGTGGCCGGGTTAGTTGAACCCAGTATACAGCGGCATAGTGGCCGAGTTGGTGCTTAGCAGCCTAGTGTGGCTAGACAGAGTAGTGCTGGGTCGATGGTTGTACACAGATAGTGTAGTGATATATTATTGCATAGCTGCATATTGATGTTGAGGATTTTAGTTTCCTAGCACACTATTATTATTGCTTCCATTGGACCAAGTGGTGTAGGACACTCTCTCTCGGTGGTTGAACCCACTGGGAACTCTGTCGGAGTTCTCACACCCCTTGGGTGACCCCCCCCACAGGTTCGGGAATGGGTGCAGCGGTCGAGACAGATCAGATGCAGACGACAGCGAGGCATACGACAGGGGCAAGAGCCCAGCAGCATAGAGACCTAGAGGGTCTAGCAGAGGTACCATTTTATATTTCTTGAGTGAACCTTGTATGGTGAGGAATTATGTAAAGAAAATGTAATAATTTATTTGCAAGTTCAGAATTGTAAAGTGTAATAAGTTTAATTTATGGTTCACTCCTGTATGCTTTCATTTCCGCATTAGTTATTGAATGAAAGTTTTAAATTTATAGTGATTTTTAGTACTCTGATATTGAGCTTCCGCATACACTTGTTGTGTTATTATGGATGTTACCGTTCCTTTCGGGTAGAAAAAGGTTTTACCCGATTGGCGGGTCTGTTGGCGTGCCCGAACCGTACAAATTGGCGGACTCGGGGCGTGACAGATTAGAGTGGTATCAGAGCCTAGGAATAGTCCTAGGTGGTTAGCAACCTTAGGGAGACCCTAGGGATTAGCACGAGAGAGTGTGTGGATTTTGGGCGAAAGTATTTGATTGGTTATTGTTGTTCCCAAAAAGGATGTTGGGACTGATCGAGGGCGACGAGATTTCATTCTTCGGATATTACGTTGGCGGCCGACAACGTAATGTTGGAGATGAAAAGGAGTACCCTCTTATACTTTCGCATGATTGGGTCGACGAGCCTTTTTGTCGGTGTATAGACTGCGCGTTGCTCAAATGGCTAAGTTTGGGCTGGTTGTTTCGTTGTGGTGTGCATAGTAGCGATGACACCACATAGGGAAACGCACCTGTTTGACTCGAGTCCGAGAGGGCTCGGGGTCAAACGAGGTACACGAGCTGCGATAGCAGGTGACCGCACTTGTTGGAGTGGTCCAACAGCAGGTCAGACTTCTTGCCGTCGGCGGAAATTCCCGCCGACAGGAAGACAGATTCCGACGCCTAAGAGTGGCGTCAGCTTGACAGTCGGAGCAGATAGATAGGCTCCAGTGGCTGATAGCGCAACAAGTTGAGGCTGCATAAATGACGTATAGTATACGGCGTCGCCGCCTGTAGGGGCGACAGTAAGAAATGGCTGTGGCCGCCGAACTTTTGTCGGCGCAGCCAACACCTTCAGCATAGGGTGTTTTACGCTTGTGTCAGCTAGGTTGCTGGCAAAGTATGGTTAGTAAGGTCCAGTAAGAGACCGACTCACGAGGTAAATGGTGATCGCTATGTCGCGAGAGCCAAGTTGCAGTGCCCTGAGGGTTAGGGCAAGAAAGATTTACGAGCCTGGCGGCGTGAGTTCGCCCCTGATGACGGTAGTGACCGTCTGGCGTGTTGATTGTGGCTAAATTGCCGCGTAGTAGTGTTGGTGAGGCCTAGAATAGGCTTCAGGATGCGAGAACCTCTCGAAAGAGCGAGAGTTTTGTGGCGCCGTTCTGAGGGATCGGTGTAATGGCAAGGATTGCCACCACAGGATTTGCGAGTTAATCACCAGAGTCGGTGGATAGTTATTGTGGTGCCTCGACCCAGTTGGGAGAGTTGCACAAGAGCCGTTGGGGTGCTTAAGCAAATCGCTTAGCACTGAATATTTGTGAGTTAGCATGGGGGCGCTGGATGCCCAACTGTTTGGGTGCTCATGGAGCACAAGTGTTGTTTAGCCAGAGAGAGCTGATTAGGTGGCGCATTAGCCTTTGCCCAGTGAGGCCAGAGTTGATATAGAGAGTCTGGGTCGGGGATTGACGACTTGTTAGTTGATCTTGCTCAGTGAGCATAGTGGTCGCGTGGCGACGATTTGCGGGTTCGCGTTAGGACGATCCGTGCCTGGACCATGTTTGTGGACTGTGGGCCTGTAGCCCAGTGGGCAGGCGCAGTCGGCTGTGAGAGACAGCGGCCCGAGACCTGATGGCGGGGCATGATAGAGATTTGGTCGGGACGGTAGTCCGAGTGATGACCCAGGGACGTGGAATGCCACGTGTGAGCCTTGAGGCTGTTAGTACACTGAGAGTGTGATGTGATCAGGCAGTAGTGCTAGTGATGATTGAGGTGCTGTAACTCCTAGTGGGAGTGTTGGTGTAGCAATCCTAAGTGAGGATCTACCCGTTTGATGATTGGGTCTGTGTGCTAGTGAGAGCCATTATACAGAGTTGGACTGGTTAGGCTATAGGCCCCTATTAGACCGTGGTCTGTGGACCTATTTGTAGTCTGAGATATCGGGTTAGCTGATAACCCGTGGACTTAGAGCGCTAGTAGCGTGTGAGATAGTAGAGGACTGGTGGATTGGCCTTTGCCCTCCACATTAGGCAGCGGAGTGACCGGAAAATGCGGTAAATGAAATTAGTTGCAGATGCAACCTCCTTGTGAAAGATAAAATGATCGCGGAATTAAAGTGAAGATTTCGCGAGAAGAGACTTCGCCATTTGTGGCAATTGAGAGAGAGCAAGTGCCCAACTGTGTCTTTCACCTATTTGGTGAAAGTGGCCAGACGCCAGTTCTGTGTTTGTCCCTAGATTGAGATAGGGATCCGAGAATGAGTTGCTCGTGTAGTCTCGGCGAGCGGGCAATTTGATGCCGATCATGAAGTACAGTGAGCCCAGTAGTGAGGGCAAGATTTCCTCCCTCTCGATCAAGTAGGAGTCGAGATGTGATTCAAGTTTCGAGGACGAAACTTATTTTAAGGGGGGTAGAATGTAATGAACCGAATTTTCGGCACATAAATAAATGTAAATAAAGGTGGTATGAAATACTAGTGTTATGAAAGTTGGGGAAATAAGGAACATTTGGACGCGAGTTGGGCCCAATTCGGGTTAAAATGTAGAGAGCTAAAAAATTTATTGGAGAAAGGGGGCCCAGATTTTTAGTGGAAAATTCACAGTGTCGGAAAATTCCGAGAAAATTACGGGAGCCCCGTAAATATGTTTTATGACCACAGAAAAAGTTTCGCGTTGATCGGATACCCGATAGTGAAAACGGGCTCCGCCAACAGTGTCGAAAAATTCTGAGAAAATTTGGGGAGCTTTGTAATTATATTTTAAGGTCACAGTAAAAATTTCGGGTTGATAGGATATCCGGATTGCGAGAACGGGGTCCGCCAATGATTCTGGACACAGTGGGGCTTTGGTGGCCCAGAAATGGCCCAAACTGGAAATTTAAAATTTTCTGTGGTTAACTAGGCTGAAACGAAGCTGCCTGTCAAATTTGGACGGAAACGGACAAAAAACGAACAGAAAACGGGACAAAAAGTGAGTTGACGGGAAACTTATGATGGATTAATTAATTAATTTAATTAATTAGTTGAGTTAATTGGGTGTTACTTATGTTGTAGAGAAGGGATGTAAGGAGTGGATTTTTGTAGATCGGATTTAAAGAGTGATTTGGGATATTTGGTTTTGTGCATTTAATGCTGCCCACCTACCACACTCACTAATTAAGTTCTCCTAATTAGAAGGCCTCCACGTCATCGTCTCTTTCACAAAGCGAAAACAGAGGAAATAAAAGTGAGCAGAGGAATGAGAGAAAGAGAGAAATGAGGGAAGAAGAAGAAGAGTTAGAAGGAAGAAAAAAAAAAAAAGAGAAGGGTGGATGAGTTTGTTGTTGAGCTTCCCCCTTGGAGCAGCGATGACCCGAGCGGAGGCGCGCGCAGCGGCGCGCAGTGCGCAGGTGCGCGGTGCGCAGCGCGTGCGGCGGGCGCGCGCGGTGCGCAGCGCGCAGGCGCGCAATGCACAGCGCGCAGGCGCGCAATGCACAGCGCGCGGCAGCAACGGCTTTGGGCCGTGGCGGGCGAGCAGAGGAGCCACGCAGGCACTGTGCGCGGCTGACGCAGGCAGCGCGCGCGGCCGGCTGGGGCGGCGCGTGTGGCTGCTGCGTGCGGTCGGCGAGCGAGCTCGGATATGTTGTCGGCGGGCTGTTTGCGCATGCCGTGGCAATGTGTTAACCGGGAGTCGCTTGGACTATTGTAGGCTGTTTTGACGAGGTTTTCCCTTTTTTTTGCTCTCACAGGACGACGTCTTGTTGCGTGGGTTTCGGCGAAGCACCGTGCGGAGCTCGGATCGAGTGCACGGTAGGGATGATGTATGCAGTTGGATCGAGGTGTTGGTGCTTGGTAGAGGAAATCCTTGTGTGTACTGTGCGTATTTGAGCTTGTGTGTGTGTCTGCTAATGAGTTTTGGAGGGTGCTGTGCAATTTCGTGAATATGTTAGAGGATGTGCTTGTGTATGCTGTAGGCTAATGTGTGTGTGTAATGGGAGCAAATATTCAAATTGTGCTGAAGTGTAAGTGTTGTGGTGATGGACTTGTAGTGGCTGTGGACCTTGGGAGTGTGTGTGCTGCTTGTTGGTTGTGGGTGAGTAGAGAGAGGGCTATGGATTTGGGCTGTTGTGTTTGAGGGTGTTATGGACTTATGGTTGGACTTATGTAATTTGCTTATAAGAGCAAGTGATTTTAGTTGACTTGTGGAGTGTTTGTGTGAATATTGTTTAAAGTGTGCTACTGGTGATGAGGTGAAATTAATTGGACCTTGGACATTAATTATTGTAAGTAATTGGAGTTTGTAGTTTCAGTGTAGGCCTTTGAAGTTGGGGTGGACTTGATGTGAACAGGTAATTGTATTTATGCTGTGAGCCACATGTGAGTAATTGGACCTTGTGGGTGTGTGTGTGCAGAGTGTGTGGTGAGTGCTGTGGATACTTGGGGCTTTCATTTGTGTGTGAATTATATATTTTATTGTGATAGATTTAAAATTACAAAGTGGTAGTGTGTAAGAGTGGATTTAAGGGATTGTGGGTATGTGGACTTCAATTATTTAGTGTATAATTGGAGCTTAAGTGTATTGTGGGTTCCCTCTTATGCTGTGGATTTATATGCAGGGAGTTGGAATTTGAGTGTGTGGATGGTTCTTTGTACTTAATTGTTGTGTTGAGAGTTAAAAATTAAGTGTGCTGATGTTGTAAGATCTTGTATCATGCTAGGGGAAAGGATTGGCTGTTTGGAATTTATTTTGTACACTTGGATCATGTTGAGAGCTGTGTGGCAGATGGTTAATGTGGTATGGTGTGGGGGCTTGAGGTAGCTTAAATTGATGGTGGATTGATATAAGTGTGTTAGGTGTGCTGTTGGATTTTGGAGCTTATGGGAGCGAGAATTTAATTTGTGCTGAAGCTTCAGGTGTATGTGTTTTTGGTAATGCTTAGTGTTTAAGTGGCGTTTGTGTGCATGTGCTGCTTGTTGGCAGTTGATGAGCATGGAGAGTGCTATGGATTTGGGTTGTATATGTGAAGTGTGTGTTTGTCCTTATGTGTAAGGTGGAATTACGTAACTAGCTTAATTGAAGTTTGTCTTTAATTGTAAGTTATTGTATGGTGGCCGAGGAGCGAGCCGTGGCGCACAGGATTTTTGTGAAGACTCTGGTGGTTTTATTAGAGCTTCCGAGGATTTTTCTTCCGGAATTTGCGTCTGAGTTTTTACTGACGCGCACCGTTTTGCGTGCAGGTTTGATGGACGTGCACCGTTTCGCGTGCGGACCCGAGGGAAGTGCGTCGATTTGCGTGCAAGCTCGAGGAAACAAGTGTGATCGCGCGGAGACCAATTGCAAGTGTCTACAAGCAATTGGGTACACCACAAGGTGGGGAATTCTGCCGAAATTGGGTGACCTCTCCCCTTGCTCCTTTGCTTTTCGATTTGAAGCATGATAGTAGCCTGTTAGAGGCGTTAGGTTGATCATGATTATGATTGTTTGTGTAGATGGATTCAGATGGAATAAGGGCAACTGTTGGTTGCCAGAGATAGAGGAATAGATATGTGTGTGTGTGCAAATTGACACAGAGATAAGTGCAACTGTTGGTTGCCAAAGATACTTGATGGATATGCATGCGTAGAAGTAATTACTATTTGATGAATGAAATGAAATAATTGCATGTATGAGAAAGATTTGTTGATTATGAGTGTGATCATGTTAGGGTATAACCCTAGGAATCATGTGGCATTAAGGAAAAGGACATGTTGGTAGTAAGACTAGGAGAAAACCTAGATTTAGGGTTTAACGAGTGACATCAAACTTAGGAGTTATCCTAGGGAGGACGAGTGGCATGGTCTTAGGTGATAACCTAAGGACACTGGATAGAGTGATCAACATAGAGTCAGAGAACTCTAGGGTGTATATGGCATGGAACTTAGGTAAAGAGAACCTAAGGAGAATTAGTGTTCAACATAGAGTCAAGGAACTCTAAGATGAGTATGACATGGATCTTAGGTAAAGGAACCTAAGGTGAATTAGAGGTCAGCATAGAGTCAAGTTGACTCTGGGATTCAGTAAGGAATCAAGAGAATGGAACAATGGATCAAATGTGGAGATATGAAAGGGAAAACAGGAAAGTAGAGTCATGTAATTCTAATATAACAGTGGAACATGCAATTAGAGTCAGTGTAACTCTAAGTTAATAGTGGAACAGGAAAATAGAGTTAAGTTAACTCTAGGATTCAATGAGGAATCAGGAAAAATGGGATAAGATCCCAGGGTTAAAGAGTTTAACAGATATAACCCTAGAAAGTCATAGGGTGTATGGGCAAATGGACAATAACTTTAACTTCAATTTGAGTTAAATAAATGAAGGTGAAATGTTTAAGAGTCCAGGAGACTCTCTAGTTATCCTTATGGCGAGACCTAGGATAAGAGGTAAATTGTTGTAAAAAGGCAAAGTTTAAAGAGCAAGCTAAAAGTGGCTAAAAAGTATAAAGAGAATGTAAATGGCGCCTTCGAATTTGAGACTCGTCAAGTGGAGCAGGACTCCCTGGGCAGTGACCCGTCGGACGAGGTACTTTCGAAGGGCTAAAAGTGAAAGCAAGGAGCTAAATGCTCGAAGAAAAGAGAAAGTAAATTGCCAGTGGCAAAATGGAAGCTATAAGCTCGAATAAGAAAGGAAAGCAAGTGTTCAAAAGCAAAGAGGCTAAGAACTAAAATAAAAGAGAAAGAAAAAGAGAAGAAAAGAAAGAAAAATTAAAGATAAAACGGGCGTACCTCCGGGGGCGAACGTACAACGGTCAGGAGTTGGACAGGGTCCCTCTCCCGGGCAGCGACCCGTATGACTGGTAGATAGAGTACTCTTGTCAGAGTTGGGCAGTGACCCTATCGGGCAGTGTCCCGTATGACAAGTCCCCCCGGCAGGACGGGGTAACACTCGCGAGTGTTATCGGCAACCTTAGAAATCTTATCTTATGGTAGCAAGACTACCGGGCTCGGGCCCGTTGGATAAGAATTTCCAAGGGTTAACTTGAACTAAAGCACCAGAATCTAAAAAATAAAGAAAAATAGAGTGGCCAGGGTGGCCGGGTTAGTTGAACCCAGTATACAGCGGCATAGTGGCCGAGTTGGTGCTTAGCAGCCTAGTGTGGCTAGACAGAGTAGTGCTGGGTCGATGGTTGTACACAGATAGTGTAGTGATATATTATTGCATAGCTGCATATTGATGTTGAGGATTTTAGTTTCCTAGCACACTATTATTATTGCTTCCATTGGACCAAGTGGTGTAGGACACTCTCTCTCGGTGGTTGAACCCACTGGGAACTCTGTCGGAGTTCTCACACCCCTTGGGTGACCCCCCCCACAGGTTCGGGAATGGGTGCAGCGGTCGAGACAGATCAGATGCAGACGACAGCGAGGCATACGACAGGGGCAAGAGCCCAGCAGCATAGAGACCTAGAGGGTCTAGCAGAGGTACCATTTTTATATTTCTTGAGTGAACCTTGTATGGTGAGGAATTATGTAAAGAAAATGTAATAATTTATTTGCAAGTTCAGAATTGTAAAGTGTAATAAGTTTAATTTATGGTTCACTCCTGTATGCTTTCATTTCCGCATTAGTTATTGAATGAAAGATTTAAATTTATAGTGATTTTTAGTACTCTGATATTGAGCTTCCGCATACACTTGTTGTGTTATTATGGATGTTACCGTTCCTTTCGGGTAGAAAAAGGTTTTACCCGATTGGCGGGTCTGTTGGCGTGCCCGAACCGTACAAATTGGCGGACTCGGGGCGTGACATTCAGTCTGAGATGTATTAGTTTTAGTTCAGCTCTGCTTTTATTGCTCATTTATTATTATCTCTTATATATCTGAGTAGGTTTGGCGCTTCGTGTATGCGGGAAATACCGTGTGCACGGCGGATCTGTAGACGGGCCCGGGTTCTGGTGTACACCCGGGGCGTGACAGATTAAGTTGGTATCAGAGCTTAGGGATAGGTCAGTTGGGACTTAGGAAACCCTAGGCTTTTGGCAGACCCTAGGAAGGCAGGACGTGAGTGACGTGACTTTTGGCGAAAGTCGGTGATTTGGTTTTGACTCTTCCAGTGAGTGAAGAGGGATCGGCATACCCTATTTTTGTGGGACAGTTATGTTGGCTGCAGACAACATAACGTTACAAAAATAGGGGGATGCCTTTGACTTTCGCTAGATTGGGTCGAGTGTTTGGGGTGTGCTGATTTGCGGTTTTGTCGTGGTGAGCGGTGTCTCCCCGACGTTGGGGCTCTGACCCGAGTGCACCTTGGTGCGGCTGTTGGGCCTGAGCTGGTTGTTTCGGGCCGGATACCCAGATTGGAGTCTGGGGGGCTCCGGACCCGAAGGGTAGGAGTGTTGGAGGCAGATCAGCGGAGCAGCGTGGTGACACAGTTGTCAGATCAGCACAGTGGCGCAGTTGTCAGATCAGTGCAGTGGCACGGTTGTCGGACTAGTGAGTAGCCCTCCGTGCCGACGTTTAGTGCTGGGGCACCGTGGAAGGGTGGACAGTTGACAGCAGGGAAACTGTGGGATTGCATTGAAGGAGTGAGCCAGACCTGGCGGATGAGTTGCCCTGACTTGTGGGATCGAGTATGGAGCCTTTGGAGGCAGGATCTTATTCGGTGGGGGATTGAGAGTACTAGGGACGCCTCATTGGAGTAGGCACCGGGTATGGAGCGTGGCATTGCAGTTCCTTGGGATTGGGATCTGCCGCCTGAGGCGAGTTCTGATTGAGGCGCTTGGCGCCGGGTGATGGAGGACAGGTCAGTCGGATGAGGCATTCCTGGTTTCTCTTTGGATAGTGGATTTTGAGACCGTCAGAGCACATAGATTCCAGCGGCCAGTGTGGCGTGGGTTTGAATTGTTCCAGGCTCTTGGGTTCGTATCTTTCGATACGAGAGGTTTTCCCTTCTTGGTGGGTAGTGTTTGGCTTCGGTGCTTTGGGTTAGGGGTAGGACGGTTACCTGGTGTTCGGGAGGTCGTATTCCCTACCTTTTGCACCTGGGGGGAGTGTCGTGGGTCTTGCCCGGTGCGGTTGAGTCCTTGGTTGTACCTGTAGGCCTGATGGTCTTGACCCAGTTGTTGGGCTTGGTTTGGTACTTAGGACGGTTAGGCTGGCTCGGTTTTCTTTTTCTTTTCGCGGCAGCTGATTATGCTGTGAGGACGGTTTTCGTGGGAGCCAGGCCTGGAGGTGTTGGTGTACTTGGTTTGCTTGTGAGTATCTTCGCCTCTTTGGTTTTGACCTTGTGAGCGAGGCGGATGTCTCGTAGTGGGTGAGTAGCCTTTTGGCTGGTGTGTTTGAGGGATCTGCGGCAGCACCAGGACTTGGAGGTACCCTTTTTTGGTGGTGAGTTCCTAGCTGTTCTCCTATCGGAGTTGTTTGACATGACACCAGTTTGGGAGTTGAGGACCCAACTCCAGGATTTGATGTGTTGGATTTGTGTCAGGCCAAGTGTGGCACCTTTGGGGGCGCCGGTGCTATTCGAGTTGTGGAAGGTTGGTTCACTTCGGCTTTGTGAGGACCCGTAAGAATTTGATGAAGTGACCATCGGGAGCTAGCACCCTTCTGTCAAGCAGGATTTGTTTTACCAGCTTCAAGGGTATTGGATCTCCGCGAAGTTGGATTTGCAATCTGGTTCTCTCGACTGCTCATGGCTGGGTGTTGATGCCGGAGGGTTAGGGATGTGCTTCTACATCCCGACGGTTTTGGATGAGAGATCAGAGTCTACGTGATCAGTTGGGGGACTTATATCGGATGCCTTGGGAGTACCGAGGTACTCGGGTTGAGCTGGGTGTTGTTGGACGTGTGGTTGGATTATCTGAGGCCCTGGGAGGGGCAGATGCTTGTACCGGTGCAGACTACTTGATGGCCGAGCTGTTAGCCCAGCTGTACCTGGTTGAGGTGGCGTGGTCCTCTGGAGTGTTCTCCTTTGTTTCGTTCTGTTTAGAGACCCGAGGATTGCATCGCGTCTCTGGATGAGGTATTTGGTAGTTTTGGGAGCTTGAGTGGCGGATGATTGGATATTTACCCCCCTGTTGGTTGAGATTCCGTGTTGAGGAATGACTTTAGTTTCGAGGACGAAACTTTCTTTTAGTGGGGAGGATGTGATGACCTGGATCTCCGCAGAGCTGTTGCGGTGCATTGGGGTGGCTACTGGAGGCCTACGCGGTGTGCTGGAGGTGTTCGGGGCACGATTGGACACAAACATTGGACTTCGGGCTTAAAGTGGATCACGCGGGTGATCGGGGGACCCCGTCGGATGTTTAGAGGTGTTTTCGCGCGAAACGGATTTTCAGATTGGGCTCGGCGCGAATTTCGGACTAAGAATACTTTTCGGGGGCATTCGGCAATTTTTAGAGTGAGAATTTGGCGAAACGGACGTCAAAATCGGATTCAGCGCGCGAAAACGCTTCAGACGGACTATTTACTTCAATTTTTTTGGGCATGGGTACTGTTCACCGCCGGAACAGTGTTTCCGGCGGCGGCGGCGGCGGCGGGCAGTGCCGGCGGGCGGCGGCGCGGCCTCGGGCAGGCGGCACAGCGGCGGCGGCAGGCGGCGCGGGCGCGGGCAGGGCGCGGGCAGCCGCGCGCGCGCGCGGGCAGGGGCGCGGTCCACCGCGCGGGCGTGCACCGAGGCGGTGCCACGTGGCATGCGGTGGTTGGCTGGTCCACAGCGCGCGGTCCTCGGAATTCTTTAGGTGCACGGTGGACCGACAAGGTGGACACGTGGCATCATGTGATAGGTCGGCTTACGGCATTTGGTCTACAGAGTTTTCTGGCTGGCTCACGGCTCACGGTGCACCGGCAGTGGACACGTGGCAGATTGTTATTGGTGAGGTCCACAGGATTTTGTGCGCCCGGTTCACCAAACAGTGAGGTTGACACGTGGCACAATCCTATTGGACGGTCAACTGTGCAGCAGGGCAGCAGACTGCGCGCGGGCAGAAGCGGTTGGGAGGCCACGTGTCGCGCTCGTATTGGTCCAAAATGATGTTTCGTGTCCTATGGGACACAGAGGGAATTATTGGAATTGTTTGTTTGGTTTTCTTCATTTTCCATCCGAGGCTCAATCAAAGGGATTTTTCACCATCTTAGAGGCTCCATCTCCATTAGAGGTGAGAAGATGAAATCTTCATCATGAAGAGAGGAACACTCCTGTGAAGTTTGAGGAATTTAGGAGGCACGGATCCCGAGGTTTGGATTTTTCCGGCGCGGCGCGACGATCATTCTCCGGCAACCCGATTCGTCGCATTTCAGTGTTTAGGCTCCCCCGACTCACCCCGACCTCCGTATTTTTGCGATTTTTGCGCCGTTGGATTCGTAACAGGTAGGGCTACATTTCTTATTTCTACTGGTTTTTCCCTATTCCGAGGTTTTCATGGGTTTTTCGGATCATCTTGTGACCCCATTTTGCTGTGATGGAGTTTTGGACAGCGGTTCGGTATTTCGGCGATATCTCCGCAACCGGACATCGGATTGAGGCGATTCAAAAGGGATTTGCATCTACGCATCACAAGGAATCTCTCTGAATTTTTGTGGAATTTCTTGGAATTTCCCTGAAGGTGAGAAACCCCTTTTTACAGAACCTTGTAGCACAGTTTTTGGGTGAAAGTATTGTTCGGGTGGTCCTCTTGTCGATTTTGGTTCTCAGCATAGAAAAATCGTGGGAAAACGTGCAGGTACTCGTTTCGACCGGTTCGTCGCGTAGATCGCAGTGGTATTTTTCTGGGAATTTCTAGAGCACGATCTCGCAGGTGAAAAAGGCTAAACTGTGGACTGATTGTAATTGGGACAGATTTTGGTGTGAGCATGGTTGATTAATTGTGCTTGTTCTTTGGGGTATGTTGTGCAGTACCGTGGTGACCGTTGAGACCGGGCGCGGACTTCGCTGTTGGGACTTGGATTTAGCGCTCGAGGTGGGTACCGTTGTTTAACCTCCTACTTGTGATGTCCCCACTAGGCCTATTTGAGTGCTAATATGTTATATGGCTAAATGAACCGGTAAAATGAACTTGGCATGCTAATTTGGGAATTGGGCTTATAACTAGGGTTTGTGACTTCAAAAGGACTAAGTGCTGATTAATGGTTAATTCTTGTAATTAATATGTCGCTTAAAACCATGGGAAGGGCTTTGTTAAATTGGATATGTGGCATATGCATGATGGGACCTCTTTTACATATACCTAAGCTATTTTGGGGCAACTTGTAAAATGGAAGGCTATTTAAACGGCATATCTCTACTTTGTGAGAACTAGAACACTTGAATCATGTTTAATAATGATAAAGGACTTTGCATGCGTGTATGGACATTTAATTAGGCCACCTTTTTCTGCTACACTATCATACTGGAATTGACTTAGGAGAAACCATGCTTTTCTCTTCTTTTGTCTATATTTGGGGGATAGTGCGCTCGGGTTCGAGCAGGGGCTGGGATAGTGTAGTCAGACGGTTGTGGGTTTTGGGACAGGCAGGCTGTGAGGGCAGGGCATTGCGGCAACCGCGGATCTTTGGCGGTTGACCGGACAGTGGTTATTGCATCAGATTGGGATAGAGGCTTTGGGCTTTCTTTTAGTGGATGGGTTTTCCACCTTGATCAGAGTCATGATCCAGTCCTGCTGATTTGGTACTTGTTACCCAGGCATTATACTCGTGTGGGTCGCTCCCCTCGAGTGCCACTCCGGAGTGTGCGTTTTACAGGCTTCGAGTCCTTGGGACTCCCTTTTCCCCCTATCGGTGTTATGCGTTGGCCAGCATACCCGATTTGGCAGGCAGGCAGGCAGGCACAGCAGGCAGTACCAGTGCTTACTGGTGTATCGATTGGGTCTAGGCAGGCAGGCATTTACATTCTGATGCATACATATAGCTATACTATCAGTTAGCTCATTAGAGGCATGTAGTGGTAGCTCTATTCATCATCGGCAGTTTTATTTACAGCTTACCACCTTTGTTCATCTTTTTCGCCTCTTGTAGTCCTAGTGGGCACATTTGAGTTGAGGTCTACCCACTAGGGGGAGGCTACTGTTTACAGTAGTTCTCACCCCCTCTGCTTTCTCTTTTCTCTTCCCCTTTGTTTTGCAGTGTCTTCTGCGGGTGCTGCTGAGTTTTCAGCGACGGGTCGAGGAGAGAGGACGGCTGAGTAGATAGACTTCGAGGCAGGTTGAGCGTGTTAGCTGGACTGTTGGTGTACCCGTGTTTCCTCAGACGGTTGTACTTTTACTTTGGGACTGGCTTTTGCCAGCAGGTTGTATTTATTTTTGGTGAGCTGGGAGAGACAGATGTATCATTTATACAGATGTATTGTATTTTATTTCCAGCTTCAGTCTGAGATGTATTAGTTTTAGTTCAGCTCTGCTTTTATTGCTCATTTATTATTATCTCTTATATATCTGAGTAGGTTTGGCGCTTCGTGTATGCGGGAAATACCGTGTGCACGGCGGATCTGTAGACGGGCCCGGGTTCTGGTGTACACCCGGGGCGTGACACTTTGGGTGTGATTGGACGCGTGTCGGGCCCAAGAAATGGAATTGTGGTGCAATTTGGGCATAAGCGTTGGAAACCGGGCTTAAAAAGAGATCGTGTGGGTCACTGGAGGACCCGTCGAGTGTTCAGAAGTGGTTTCGCGTGTCGTGGATGTCAAATTTGGCCCCGGGCGGAGTTTGGATTGAAGATTTCCTCTCCGGGCACCTCCGGCGAATTTTAGAGTTTGAAATTCGGCAAATCGGGCTTCAGAATTGGACCCGGTGCGAAAAACCGGATTAGTGGGCTATTCGGGGGCATTCGGCAAATTTTTGGATGAGAATTTGGAGAAACGGATATCGTTTTTGGACTCAGCGCGCGAAATCGCTAAGAATGGACTATTTATTTGTTGGATTTGGAGCCCGGTAAGCGTGCGCGTTTTTCGAGGCGACGCAGCACGAGAATCGAGGCTGCGCGGCGCAGATCCCGAGGAGGCGGCGCGCGGTACGAGGAACCGTACGCGCGCGTCGTGTGTCAGAGGGCGCCGCGGGCGCGCTGGGAAGCGCGCCCGCCTGCGGGGGGGCCGCGGGGGGCCGCCACGTGGCGGGCCCCCACTGGCGGCCCTCGGGCGCGCGGGGGCGCGCGCCCGTGTCACGGGCGCGTGTCACGCGCCTGTGCGCGGGCTGCGCGGCCGCGTGGCGCGCAAGGGCGTGGCCACGTGGCCCGCCGCTTCGCTGCCTGGACCGGGTGCACCCGCATGGGTGCGGTGGACCGGCGGGTGCTGTGACACCCCCGGAATTTGGATTAGTCCTATATATAAATGATATAATAGGACTAAATCTCTTAACTCGGCTATAGCATTTTGGAGGGTAGCAAGATCCAAGAGGTTATGAGAGTTAAGCGTGCTAGAGCTAGAGTAGTTCTAGGATGGGTGACCCCCTGGGAAGTGGGGCGTCACAGGTGCACCGTGAACCCCGGGCCCGTGGACCATCTTTCCTCTCCCTCCTTTTCTTTTTCTTCTTCCTCCCCCGCACCACCATTTTTTTCTCCTTTTTCTTTCTTCTCCAACCGAGAGTCAGCGAGAGTGAGGGAGGAGGTTGTGGAAGTTGCCATTTTGCGTCGTGGGCCTCGTGGAGCGCACGAGGCATCCGATAGGGGGCGTTTCGGCGACGGCGACGGCGGCGGCGGCGCGGTCGGGTAAGTCCCGCATTTTATTTTTACGGTATTTTTGCACAGTTTTGGGAGGTGTTTTGTTGACCTTGGTTTAACCCCTCGCTCTTATCTGTGTTAGGGACAGCATTTTGCTGCACCGTTTTGCGTGCGGGCCCCGACGGTGTGCACGGTTTTGCGTTCGGGCTCCGTTTTGCGCGTGGGTTTTGGCACCGTGCTCCGTTTTGCGCGCAGATACAGAAAATATGCGCAGTTTTGGACGCAAACATGGAAAACATACACCGTTTTGCGTGCAACGTTGAGAAAGAAAGAATACACCGTTTTGCGTGCCAACCAGAGGTACGTGCTTCGTTTTGCGTGCCGGTTGTGTTGTCGCACACCGTTTTGCGTGCCGGCCCTAATATTTTGCATCGATTTGCGTGCAGGACTAGAAGAGCATGCATCGATTTGCGTGCACCCCTACAGTCGAACGTGCACCGTTTTGCGTGCAGATTTGAGGTACGTGCTTCGTTTTGCGTGCCGATTGTGTTGTCGCGCACCGTTTTGGGTGCTGACCCTAATATTCTGCATCGATTTGCGTGCAGGACTAGAAAAGCGTGCATCGATTTGCGTGCACCCCTATAGTCGAACGTGCACCGTTTTGCATGCAGATTTGAGGTACGTGCACCGTTTTGCGTGCAGGTTGAGTTGACGCGCATTGTTTTGCGTGCCGACTGAAGTGGCGCGCATCGTTTTGCGTGTGGGTTTTACTGATGCGCACCGTTTTGCGTGCAGGTTTGGAGGACGTGCACCGTTTTGCGTGCGGACTCGAGGGAAGTGCATCGTTTTGCGTGCAAGCTCGAGGGGACAAGTGGAATCGCGCGGGGATCAATTGCAAGTGTCTACAAGCAATTGGGTACACTACAAGGTGGGGGATTCTGCCGAAATTGGGTGACCTCTCCCCTTGCTCCTTTGCTTTCTGATCTAGAAGCATGATAGTAGCCTGTTGAGGCGTTAGGTAATTATGATTATGATTGCCTGTGTAGATGGATTCAAATGGAAAAGTGCAACTGTTGGTTGCCAGAGTTAGAGAAATAGATGTGCATGTGTAAATGAACACAGAGGAAAAGTGCAACTGTTGGTTGCCAAAGATATATGATGAATATGCATGCGTAGAAGTAATTACTATTTGATGAATGAAATGAAAATAACTGCATGCATGAAAAAGGATTAGCTATTATGATTGTGAGCATGTTAGGGTATAACCCTAGGAATCATGTGACATAAGAGAGCAACAGTTGTTGGTAGTAAGACTAGGAGAAAACCTAGTATAGGGGTTTGACGAGTGACATCAACTTAGGAGTTATCCTAGGGAGGACGAGTGGCATGGTCTTAGGTGACAACCTAAGGACACTGGATAGAGTGATCAACATAGAGTCAGAGAACTCTAGGATGTATATGACATGGAACTTAGGTAAAGGAAACCTAAGGAGAACTAGTGTTCAACATAGAGTCAGAGAACTCTAGGATGTATATGACATGGAACTTAGGTAAAGGAAACCTAAGGAGAACTAGTGTTCAACATAGAGTCAGGGAACTCTAGGACAAGTATGACATGAAACTTAGGTAAAGGGAACCTAAGTATAGCTAGAAGAGTTTAAACTCACAGACAGAAAAATAGAGTCAAGTTAACTCTAGGATTCAGTAAGGAATCAAGAGAACGGAAAGTAGATCAAGTGTGGTGACATAAAAGGAAAAATGAGAAATAGATCAAGTGTGGAGATATGAAAGGGGGAAACAGGAAATTAGAGTCAGTGTAACTCTAAGTTAATAGTGGAACAGGAAAATAGAGTTAAGTTAACTCTAGGATTCAATGAGGAATCAGGAAAGTGGGATAAGATCCCAAGGTTAAAGAGCTGATCAAATATAACCCTAGAAAGTCATAGGGTGTCTGGGCAAATGGACAATAACTTTAACTTCAAATTGAGTTAAAGAAATAAAAGAGAAATGTTTAAGAGTCCATGAGACTCTCTAGTTATCCGTGTGGCAAGACCTAGGGTAAGAGATGAAAAAGTGGTTAATAAGCAAGACAAGCAAATTGCTCAAATAGAGCTAAAATTGGTTAAAAGCAAGACAAGCAAAGCTCAAGATAGAGCTAAAAGTTAATAAGCAAGAAAGCAAATAAATAAAGAGAATGATATAAATGACGCCTTCGAATTTGAGACTCATCAAGTGGAGCAGGACTCCCTGGGCAGTGACCCGTCGGACGAGGTACTTTCGAAGGATTTAAAGTGAAAGCAAGGAGCTAAATGCTCAAAGGAAAGAGAAAGAGATTTGCTAGTGGCAAAAGGGAGCTATAAGCTCGAATAAGAAAGAAAAGCAAGTGTTCAAAGGCAAAGAGGCCAAGAACTAAAGTAAAAGAGAAAGAAAAGAAAAGAAAAGAAAGAAAATATAAAGATAAAACGGGCGTACCTTCGGGGAGGAAACGTGACCCTTGTTGGAGGCGCATGCAGTTTCCCGCTCCAGGGCAGTGACCCATGTTGGAGGCGCAGGCAGTTTCCCGCTCCAGGGCAGTGACCCATCTGGCACGTTTCTCCCGTAGGACGGGGTAACACTTGCGGGTGTTATCGGCAACCTTAGAAATCTTATCTTATGGTAGCTGGACTACCGGGCTGGGGCCCGTTGGATAAGAATTTCTGAGGGTTAACTTGAACTAAAGCACCAGAATTTAAAGAATAAAGAAAAATAGAGTGACCAAGGTGGCCGGATTAGTTTAACCCTGTATACAGCGGAATAGTGGCCGAGTTGGTGGTTAGCAGCCTAGTGTGGCTAGACAGAGTAGTGCTGGGAAGATGGTTGTACACAGATAGTGTAGTGATATATTATTGCATAGCTGCATTTTGATATTGAGGATTTTAGTTTCCTAGCACTATTATTATTGCTTCCATTGGACCAAGTGGTGTAGGACACTTTCTCTCGGTGGTTGAACCCACTGGGAACTCGGTCGTAGTTCTCACACCCCTTGGGTGACTCCCCCCATAGATTCGGGTATGGATGCAGCGATCGTGACGGTTCAGGTGCAGACGGCGAGGCATACGTCAGGGGCAAGGGCCCAGCAGCATAGTGACCTAGAGGGTCTAGCAGAGGTATCCCTTTTTATATATTTCTTGAGCGAACCTTGTATGGTGAGGAATTATGTAAAGGAAATGTAATAATTTTATTTGCAAGTTCAGAAATGTAAAGTGTAATAAGTTTAATTTATGGTTCACTCTTGTATGCTTTCATTTCCGCATTAACTATTTGTTATTGAATGAAAGTTTTAAATTTATAGTGATTTTTAGTACTCTGATATTGAGCTTCCGCATACACTTGTTGTGTTATTATGGATGTTACCGTTCCTTTCGGGTAGTGAAAAGGTCATGCCCGATTGGCGGGTCTGTTGGCGTGCCCGAACCGTACAAATTGGCGGACTCGGGGCGTGACATCAACCATGCTCCAACTCCGATGACCACAAAGAAAACTATACCTGGTGAGACGCGATCCACTATTCTAGCATCCTCTAACCGGTTGCACAAATTCATCCACTAGATGCTGGTGGCCATCGCTCAATCTGCCACGGCATCACGACTCTGACATACTCATCCTGGCACTGATGCTGGTGCCTCAACTATCGAGAACCTCCTGGCCTCTGTCTCCTCGGAGACTCATGACCCAGAGTCTGGAACCATGGCAACCTCGATCCACTCAACTATCCCAAAATCCGATGATGCCGGACGTCTCTGTCACGCCCCCGGGGGTTTTTGAGTCATTTAAAGCGGAAAATTGCGTGTCTATTTTTTTTTTCTTAATAAAGTAATATAAACCTCAACCCCGGTGCGTGCCAGACCGCCACATACACAAATTCACTCTGTCCACGGACAGAGTCTCCTTTGTATATGCACGGCGTCTCATTTACAACATACAATTCATCACACATTAATCACCAACCAACAACCATACCGTAGACATTCATCACCAATTAAAGCAAGTTTATAAAGCGGCGTCAGTGTTTGGAAAGGATAAAACCCAGCGTTTGCAAAACCCGTGCCCACACGGCACTTCGTTTTGAGAAAACATTTTCGCAATCCTTTAATTTATCATGAAAACATGCCGCATAAAAGGAACGCCACTAAACGTAATTAAAACATAAGAATACACCTCATCCACAGAGCTAATTAATACATGTTCACAACTAAAGCCATCCACAAGCAAATTAAGTATTTATACGAAAAAGGAAATGAGATATAATCATAATAACCAAGTGTCCGACTACGGTCCTCACGACGCAGTCCCACCGTCACCCCGGCTGACGCACCTAGTAGCAGTACCTGTCACGGAGTGGGTAACGTCAGTGACAAACAAAGTAGATGTCTAATAGTATCAAGGAAGGAAAAACGAACCGAAAACACCGAGTACACCGTAACCTTTCGTTAAACCCCTGTGCATATTTTAAACTGGGCACCAACCCCAGATTATTTATTAATTAAGCTGGGCACCAACCCCAGAGTACCTGTCGGGGAGACTAAAGTCCCCCCTCGTGCACAAACACCTTTTGATGCTTTTAACCTCTTCACGGGGCTAGTGCGGCCCCTATAGCTGCCGTGAAGGGGTCCTCACGGCTCCCACCCCTTTGTGAGGCACACGGGTCAAAAAGACCACTTTTCCGGAAAAGTACACCATGCGGTGGCCCGATCCGCCGGTGTACGTGCAGCATCCGAAACCGGATTGCCAAGATTGGCGTGTGGTGAGCACCGCGACCGCAGCCGCTTAAATTGTTAGATAAAACATCATTAAGCGAAAGGTTAAACTGTCCATCTACTTTGTTAGGTAAATTTAAGAGTACTTTAATGGCGATAAATGCACTTACTGCACTTGTTGCACTTATAGCAACCCTACCCACCTGGTTGGAGAGAAGACGGGACACCCGAGCCCTCTGCACTCTCCCGCTGCGCACCTGGACCTATAAAAAGTCCGCACGGATACTAAGATCAGAATACATACTAACATATTGCAACAGAAAAACCCCACTCTATTATGTACGAAGAGTCCGGCACCGTCCCGCTGTCCGGCGGGACACCCTCCCCTTGCGCGGCCGTCGCCGCCCGTCGGAGCCGCGCGCGGCGTGGCTCCGCGGGCGGCGCCCGCAAAGTGCCCCGCGCGGCGTCCGCGCGGTGCCCGCGCGCCGCCGCGCGGCGCCCGCGCGGGTGCCCGCGCGGCGCCCGCGCGGACCGCCCGCGCGCGGCACCCCGCGCGGGTGCCCGCGCGGCTCCCGCGCGGGCCGCCCGCGCGGCACCCCGCGCGGGTGCCCGCGCGGCGCCCGCGCGGGCCCGCGCCGGCGCCCCGCGCGGTGTCCGCGCGGCGCCCGCGCGGGTGCGACCCGCGCGGCGCCGTCGCCGCTCGCGGCGGTGTCCGGTCGTCCGCGATTGTTTTCCCCCCTCCCCGCGCGATGCCCTAGCGGCACCGCGCGTCCCCGCCGTCCGTTCCGTCCGTCTAGCATGATCACGACGACGGCGACGGTAACGGGGACGGCGGAGAAACTCAAGAAATTGACGAAAAGGCGACAGGAAAAATCCGGAAAAATTACTAAAAAATATTCTACTAACCGGAGATCGTCGGGAAGGTGTCCGGTCGTGTTTCTTGCCTTCGGGTCGGCGTTTGGGACGATCGGCTCCTTCTCTTTTCCTTCTCCTTCCTCCGGTTAGGGCTCCGTTCTCTCCTTTTTTCTCTCCTCACCGGTTGGGGTTTCGGTACGCACGAAAGAGGAGGGTTTGAGGAGGCGGTATTTTAAAATAGGGTTTCGTTCGGTAAACGGGGGAATAAATAGATCTTATTATCTATTTATCCTTTTTATCCAATTTCACGCATACGCACCGTCAAAATCCTTTCGGATATTTTGACTCCGATTAATTAATTTATTAATTGATTAGTCCTTACCGATAACCCTATTACTTAATTATTTAATTAATATCCGCTTTATCTTACACGTGCGTAACTAGGAAAACCCAAAACATCCTGTTTCTATTTCTCCAATAAATATCTGACTTACGAGATAAAATCTTCACCCTTTTAAATCCTGGCCACCGATTATTTAATCACCTTCATTAAATAATCATGGGGGATAAATTCCCACTTGGATTTAAATCATCGGTTATTTAAATTTCCAATTTTCAAATCCCGGTCACCGATTATTTAATCCCCTTCATTAAATAATCTTGGAAAGATAAATTTCCAAATTTAAGTATCCGGATTTTATCTCTTATCCAATCCGCGAGATAAAATCCCCCCTTTTATTCGTACGTAGGAGGATTTAAATTTCCGTCACCGGATAATTGATTAATTAATTAATTAATTATCCCCTACGAGATAACCCACCTTATCTCTAACGGGTGCAAGATATTTTGCACGGTTTCCGATGCGTGACTAATTACCGCGTCGCTAAGGATCCCGTTCCGGGAGATCCCGACATCGGATTTCGAATCCGATCGCACCGTCGGTCATCGTTTTTCGCGCTCTATCGCAGAAAAATACACACACCTTGTCCCGGCCGACTTTTGAAAATTAAATAATTTTATTTCGCTTAAGGCTTAAGCGATTACATGTGAGTTCAAAAATACCCCTAAGGGTCGGGTCACTACATCACTCACACTTTATAAAAAGTTTCGTCCCGAAACTTAAGCTCAAACCTCACTAAACACCTCGGGAAAACATTCCCTCATTTTCGACTCCAGTTCCCACGTCGCCTCGCGCTCTTCGTGGTTGCTCCACTGGACCTTCACATAGGGGATTGTTCGGTTGCGCAACTTCTTGTCCTCTCTTGCCAAAATCCGCACCGGCGTCTCCTCGACGCTCAAATCCTCTCGCAACTCGATGGTGGAGGCATCCAAGGCATGAGAGGGGTCTGCCAGGTACTTCCGGAGCATTGAAACATGGAACACGTTGTGGACTCGTTCGAGGTTCGGTGGCAGGGCTAACCGGTACGCCACCGGTCCTACGCGCTCCAGGATTTCGAACGGTCCCACGTACCTCGGGCTTAGCTTTCCCTTTATGCCGAAACGTCGGTTTCCCTTGGAGGGTGAAACCCGGAGCAGCACATGCTCGCCCACCATGAACTCTAAGTCTCGGCGTCTGTTGTCCGCGTAGCTTTTCTGTCTGCTTTGGGCGGTCAGTAGCCTTTGTTTAATCAATCGCACCTTTGCTTCGGTCTCCTCCACCAAATCTGGGCCCAGAAACTTTCGCTCACCTAAGTCGTCCCAGCATATTGGAGACCGACAGCGGCGCCCGTACAGGGCCTCGTACGGCGCCATCTGAATACTGGCCTGGTAACTGTTATTGTAGGCAAATTCCACCAGGGGCAAACACCGTGCCCACCCTTCGCCCAAGTCCAGAACGCATGCTCGAAGCATGTCCTCCACGATCTGTATCACCCGCTCTGATTGCCCATCGGTTTGCGGATGAAAAGCTGTGCTGAAGTGCAACTTGGTCCCCATCGCTTGTTGCAGGCTTCGCCAAAAGTTCGACACAAAACGTGTGTCTCTGTCCGACGTGATGGATGTCGGTACACCGTGCAACCTTACTATCTCATCGATGTATGTTTGTGCCAGTCGTTCCCGAGTCCACGTCGTGTGTATGGGCAAAAAGTGGGCCGATTTCGTCAAACGGTCCACGATCACCCATATCGCATCGTGTCCCTGTGGCGATCTCGGGAATCCGGTCACAAAATCCATGGTAATCATGTCCCACTTCCACTCGGGCACCGGTAAAGGTTGCAATTTTCCTGCCGGGCGCTGATGCTCGGCCTTCACCTGTTGGCACACCAGGCAGTGTGCCACAAATCGCGTCACGTCTCCCTTCATTTTGGGCCACCAGAAGGTTTGCTTGACGTCCTTGTACATCTTCGTTCCCCCGGGATGCGCTGCATATGGGGCAGTATGCGCCTCCCGCAGGATCTCCTCCTTGAGCTCCGGTAGATCCGGCACGCAGATTCGTCCCCGAAATCGTATCGTGCCGTCGGAGTTCACCATGAAATCGCTCTCCTTGTCGGCGGTTATTCTACTCCGCACCAGCTGGAGCTGATCATCAGTCGATTGGCCTTCGAGAATCCTGTCCAGCAGAGTAGGTCTGACCACCAGTGTCAGAAGTTGTGCGACTGTCCCTGCCGGTACTACCTCTAGTCTCAATCGCGAAAATTCCGCAATCAGACTATCCTGCTGTGTAATGGCGCTTACATCCGCCTCCACGGCCTGTCCTTTGCGACTCAGGGCGTCGGCCACCACGTTGGCCTTTCCCGGGTGATAGTGGATCGTTAGATCGTAATCCTTTAATAGCTCAAGCCACCGCCTTTGTCGCAGATTTAGCTCCCTTTGGGTGAAAAGGTACTTGAGACTCTTATGATCTGAGTACACATTGCAGTGTGCCCCATACAGGTAGTGTCTCCAAAGCTTGAGGACAAACACCACCGCTGCGAGTTCCAAATCGTGCACGGGGTAATTCCGCTCGTACTCCTTGAGCTGCCTTGATGCATAGGCTATGACCTTTCCCCGTTGCATGAGTACTCCACCCAATCCATTTCGCGACGCATCGCAATATACTTCGTAATCCTCCCCTGGCTCTGGCAGGGCGAGAATCGGGGCTCGCGTCAACCTATCCTTGAGCTCCTCGAAGCTTCTCTGGCACTTGTCCGTCCAGATGAACTTTTCCCCCTTTCTTGTCAAACGGGTTAAGGGGGTGGCTATCTTGGAGAAGCCCTCCACGAAGCGCCGGTAATACCCGGCTAATCCCAGGAAGCTTCGAATTTCCGTCACCGTGGTCGGTCGGGGCCAGTCCGTCACCGAATCTATCTTCTTCGGATCCACCGCGACTCCAGCCGCCGAGATTACGTGCCCCAAGAAACCGACCTCTCGGAGCCAAAACTCACACTTTTTGAGTTTGGCGTAGAGTTTCTGTTCCCGTAGGGTCTGGAGGACTGTGCGCAGGTGTTCTTCATGTTCCTCGTCTGTACGCGAGTAGATGAGGATATCGTCGATGAAGACCACCACGAACAAGTCCAGAAAGGGTTTGAATACCCTGTTCATCATATCCATGAACACTGCCGGGGCATTTGTGAGCCCGAACGGCATTACCGTAAACTCGTAATGGCCATAGCGAGTACGGAAAGCCGTTTTGGGGATGTCCTCCCCCTTGACCCGGACCTGATGATAGCCCGACTGCAGGTCAATCTTTGAGAACACCGTCGCCCCCCGTAACTGGTCAAAGAGGTCGTCGATCCTTGGCAGGGGGTACTTATTCTTGATCGTGACCTTATTTATCTCCCGGTAGTCGATGCACAACCGGAGACTTCCGTCCTTCTTCCTCACAAACAGGACGGGCGCGCCCCAAGGTGACGCGCTTGGTCTGATGAAACCTTTGTCCAAAAGGTCCTCCAACTGTGCCTTGAGTTCCTTCAGCTCCGCGAAGGCCATCCTGTACGGTGCCTTGGTGATGGGCTTGGTGCCGGGAAGCAGCTCAATTGGGAAGTCAACCTCTCGTTCCGGCGGCATTCCGGGGAGCTCCGCCGGAATACATCCGGAAATTCCCTTACCACTAAGCCTCAAATGTCGAATCGTCGGCACTAACCATTAACCCCAAAAGCCTGAGCTTTCAGAGGTGCGCATCCGATTCACTTATAGTGGTATACTCCGCACCACGGATCTCGACCAGACCCAACCCACCTGGATGTTGGGTCTATTGTTGGGCCTCTTGCCGTTAGGTCTATTGCGGACCGCAGCCTACTCAACCTTTCAGGCTCACCCAACCCAACTCACTAGTCCCTTGGGCCTATTGTCTCAAGGCAGAAAGTTCGACCTATTTGACCCATAATAAAGGGCCAAACAAAGTACTTATTGCACGCCAAGTACTCCTAAGGGTTCTCCTGGGGGACCAACATTACTCTTCGTAAGGGGTCTTTCCTGTACTACTTCCCCTGTGCGTCCTTGTCGTGTCGTCGCATGATCCGTGTCGCGACTGATCATCCGGGTTCGGGGCAGTAAAAACCTGTCCCAGTTTGTCACGTTAGAAGCAAAGGTCGTGCTTCCGGAATGAATAATTTCCCCGAGGTGCTCCTCTGTAGATGATGCATGGCCAGGCTCCGCTAGAAAATCCACCTCCTGAGAAGGGCTGGGGTCGTTTCTTATCCCTGCTGTGTCCTGAGCTCTCCCGTCGGGCTTGAGACATCGTAATTCACCAGGCTCTATCGTCCACCTCCTGGAATGGGCAAACCCCCGGGGTCTGATTCGTCTTCCGCCCGGGGACTTTGTTACGGAATTTGAGTTGGCGTATTTCGTGAATGTATTAAGTCTTGAAGATTGAAGATGAAGAAACTTTGGATCATATACCTCAATCTCAAGAAAGAAGAATTCAAAAGGATCAGGTACGTTTAACTAAAGAATTTTGATGATCCGAATACTTCTTATAGTGTAGAAACACCTGGAAGAGGTTTTAATTGCTTAAACATCAAAAACTGGACATGGGACATGTTCAGGATCCGGATCGTGCTGCAATCCGGATCCCGAAGGGTGTTGGTTCATACACTGGTTCAATCCGGATCGCAGCATCCTCTGATCCGGATCCCGAACACTAGTTTTACCTGTTGCTTCCTCGATCCGGATCAGGAATTGCAATCCGGATCCCGAACATGATGTTTTGGTAAAACTGTATGAACGATCCGGATCGGGGACTACGATCCGGATCCCGAACAAGCAATTTTCTGGAAACCGTCTTTTGTGCTTCTGCAATCCGGATCGCCAAATCCAATCCGGATCGCCGTCGGTAAAACTTTCCAGAAAAGGCTGTTTTTGATCCGTATATTCTTCCTAGGGTTTCTAACCTATAAATAGGCCCTGTATTCATTTCTAGGGCATCCGCTATTACAGAAGAAAATAGCCGAAAAGAAAAAATCCACATATATAGAGAAGAAAGGAAATCAATAGATTTATTCTATGTTTCTTCATCTATATTGATTGATTTGATTCTAGGTTTTCCATACTCACATTTTGAGTAGAATCAAATCAATGAATACTTAGATGGTATTTCCGATCTATCTTTAATCTAAGTATTCGGCGGATCATCACCACCCAAACAAACAACGATTTACCCCAAAATCGGCGCGTGGACTCGCGTGGCCTTGTGGATTCAAGGTGCAACCGCTCTCGTGGATTCGGAGCGAGGTACGTTCGTGGATTCGAAGCGTGCCATTGGGTGAAGACCGTGGATTCGGTCGGACGTCGTGGACTCGACGTTGGACGCTGTGGATTCAGCGTTGGGCGCGGATCGTGGATTCGAGAAGCGTCGTGGAGCGAGCGGGAAGATCTACTAGGAGCGTATGGTAAAAGGTTGAGTCGTCTGTGAGTACGTTATATCACCTTGTACGTGTGTTAATTCTAGTGGATTTCGCCGTGTTATCGGTCCCGTGGTTTTTTACTCCGGTTTGGAGTTTTTCCACGTAAAAATCTTGCGTGTTCTTTTATTTTTCCGCATTGGGTTTATTTGCGCAATGATTTTTTGAGTGTTTATTGTTTACACCTATTCACCCCCCTCTAGGTGTTTTTTCCCCTATTTAGATCCAATTACTTATAACCCAACAAGTGGTATCAGAGCGGGAATAGGGTTGTAAACAATGGTTGAAGGTGGAAACATCAATCGACCCCCTTTCTTTGATGGAACAAATTATGCGTACTGGAAAGTGCGGATGAAAGCCTTTTTAATTTCCATCGACGAAAGGGTGTGGCAATCAATTGAATTAGGATGGTCTAATCCAACTGAAATTTTAGATGATGTTCGCACCTTAAAACCTAGGTCGAAATGGACCAAGGAAGAGATAGACTTATCTTCTTACAATGGCAAAGGAATTAATGCTCTATTTAATGCTTTGTCACAAACTGAGTTCTCTCGCGTCTCGGCATGTGAGACTGCGAAAGAAATCTGGGATGTTCTTCAAGTTACGCATGAGGGAACTAACCTAGTGAAGATTCAGAAACTGCAAATGCTCACGAGCAAGTTTGACTCTATCTCTATGGCAGAGAATGAATCTTTCACTGACTATTACACACGATTGCAAGACATCGTAAACTCATGTGCTAACTTGGGAGAGAAGATTCCAGAATTTAAAGTTGTAAGAAAAATTCTAAGAACTCTTCCTGAACGATTTCGCCCGAAGGTCGCAGCCATTGAAACAATTAAACACCCGGACGAAATGCGTGTAGAAGAATTAGTAGGTGCTTTACAAACTTATGAAATGACATTTCCTACTAACTATTCTTCTGGAAAGGCATCCTCTTCTAAGTCTTCAGGTTACGCATTGAAATCAACTAAAGAAGAAGACGCGGATTCATCCTCCTCGGACGACGACGAGAACCTTTCTATGGAGGACTTTGAGAAGCAGCTCGCTCTCTTGACAAGGAAGTTTCGCCGCAACTTTCGAAGGGGAAATTCAAGCAAAACTCCATCCTTCGGAAAGTCGAAGAAAGGCAAGGGTTCTTCAAGCTTACAAGTCAAGAAAGCAAGAGAACTTCTCAAAGGATAAGAAAAGTTCTGAGGGACAAGTTCAGTGCTTCAAATGTCGAGGCTACGGCCACATTGCAACGGAGTGTCCCAACAAGAATCCGGCTAAGAAGAAAGCGATGCAAGTCGTTACTTGGGATGACAACTCCACGTCAAATGAGTCATCCTCAAGTGATGAAGAAGACAACGCGACAGCTTTCCACGCGTCCACTACATCTTCACCCTTCATGTGCTTAATGGCAAGTACATCCGATTCACTGTCCAACTCCACTGTTGAAAAGATTGCAACGGACGATGAATCAGATGATTCGGAAGGTGAAGATTTTGCTCTAGCCTACCATAAGCTTTTGAGGGATTCAAAGAAACTGGCTAAGCAAAACAAGGGGTTGAAAGGGAGATTGCAGGATCTCGAAGAAGAAGTAAAAAGGGTAACCTCTCTCTCAACCGATCTTGAAGTGGAAAGGGATAATCTGATTAAAACAAATGTTTCCCTTCAAGAGTCCAATGAGCAACTCGAGAAGAATTATATGGATATGGTGAACAAAGCGAATTACTTCTTGAAGCTCAACGGCGAGGCTCGACAGGAAAAATTGGAAATGACGGAGACCATACGCCAACTGAAGGATGACTTAAAGAGATTTTCTTCTGGAAGGAGTAAGTTGGACAGACTTCTTGGTCTTGGTCAAAGAAATAAGTTCGGCCTCGGATACACTCAAACTGGAGACATTCCAAGTTCGAGTGGTACAGTATTTGTGCCTCAGTCGGTATCTCCTCCTCCGACACCGGAATTCACGACAAGCAACGACAACAACCTACTACATCCTCCTCGGGATCGACAAGACCTAAGGTATGTTTTCGTTGTGGCATTTCAGGGCACATAAGGAGAAATTGCAAGACGGAAGCCAAACGCACACCTCAAGCACCTCTTGCAATGACTACCAAAAGGCTATTCCTCGAAAATCAACTGCAATTCATTGAAGGAAAAGAGCCTTGGTAGTACACCGCTCAAGACGACATCATCAAGGAGCAGCAATTCTTCAAGCAAGACGCTCTCACCTAGGAAATCAACTTCACGATCATTACCGACGCATTCCAAAAAGGTTTGGGTGCGCAAAGGTGAAATTTTCCCTGTCTTGCTACCAATGTTTCCTTGCATGCATATGATAGTTCGTCTTGGTACCTGGATAGCGGGTGTTCCCGTCATATGACCGGTGATAAAAACTGTTTTCAAACATTTGAGAAAAACTCCGGAGGACTTGTTGTTTTCGGAGATGGTCGGTCTTCCAAAATTGTTGGAAAGGGAACGGTAGCTATTCCAGATGGCCCGGTTCTAGATAATGTGTTATTTGTTCATGGCCTTAAGACTAACCTCATAAGCATAAGTCAACTTTGTGATAGTGGTTATTCAGTTAATTTTTCATCTGATAAATGCACTGTAACTGACATGAACCATGCTTTCTTTTTAAAGGGGGTTAGATCAGAAAACAATTGTTATGTAGTTCCTACTAAGATTTCTGAAAAATGTAACCTAGCATCTTTGAAAAATGAAACACTTTGGCATGAAAGGCTAGGTCACATAAACTTTAAGGAACTTGCTAGAATTTCGAACAAAGATGTGGTCAAGGGGGTTCCGAAACTTTCTTTTGAACAAAACCTTGTGTGTGGCGGTTGCCAAAAGGGAAAACAGTCTAGGACTGCACACAAGAACTTGAACCACATAGGTACAAAACGGCCTTTGGAACTTTTGCATATGGACTTAATGGGGCCAACTCGTCAACCATCTCTGGGAGGTAAATGGTATATTTTCTTATTGGTTGATGATTTTCTAGATATACTTGGGTAGCATTCTTAAAAGAAAAAGCTGATACCTTTGATTCTTTTCTCGAAATCTGCAATCGTATTATGACTGAAAAGAATGATAGGATTACTCGAGTTAGGAGTGATAGAGGTGGGGAATTCATAAATTCCAAATTCATTGATTTTTGCACTTCTAATGGCATTAAACATGAATTCTCTGCACCTTACACACCTCAACAAAATGGTGTAGTCGAGCGCAAAAACAGGGTCGTACAGGAAATGGCACGTGTTATGCTTCACAGCCGGAACTTACCTTTTTATTTTTGGGCTGAAGCGGTGAACACTGCTGTTTATGTTATTAATCGCGTGTATTTGCGCCCGGGGACATTGAATACACCATATGAACTTTGGTTTTGTAGAAAACCTAACATCAAATATTTTCGTATCTTTGGGAGTCGGTGTTTTATTTTACGTGATCGTGAGAATCTTGGAAAATTTGACTCTCGAAGTGACGAAGGGATTTTCTTAGGTTATTCTACAAACAGCAGAGCATATCGAGTTTTTAACTTAGAATCTAAGACGATCGTAGAATCGATAAATGTTAAGGTAGATGAAGCTTTTCACTTTGAATCTGAAAAATCTACCCTCGATATCTCTCTTGATGATGATACACCTGCTAATGCATCTTCTTCTAACAATTCTTTCGATAATAATGTTGATGCATCTAACGGTTCTTCAAGCTTATCTGATGTGCAGGAATCATCTCGTGTACCTCCGTCTACTCCTCTACCTCAAACGTTACGCATCTCCAAGGATCACCCTGAATCGAACATCATTGGAGATCCACAAGAAGGAGTTAGAACACGGAGACAATTGGTTTGCGGATTTGCATGCTATGTATCTCAAATCGAACCAAGGAATGTTGATGAAGCTCTCCAAGATGATTACTGGATTAAAGCAATGCAGGAAGAGCTCCATCAATTCGAGCGAAACAAAGTCTGGGAATTAACGAAGCCTCCGAAGCAACACAATGTGATAGGTACCAAATGGATCTTCAAGAACAAGAAAAATGAAGAAGGTACTATCATCAGGAACAAAGCAAGGTTAGTTGCTCAAGGCTACTCTCAAGTAGAAGGTATAGACTTTGATGAAACTTTCGCCCCTGTAGCTAGACTCGAGTCCATTCGTATATTGTTTGCGATTGCTTGTCATTTTAAAATCAAATTATTTCAAATGGACGTTAAGAGCGCCTTTTTAAATGGGTTTTTAAATGAGGAAGTTTATGTGGCTCAACCGAAAGGTTTTGTGGATCATAAACTACCTAACCATGTTTTTCGTCTGAAAAAGGCTCTTTACGGTCTGAAACAAGCACCGCGAGCATGGTACGAAAGGTTGACAAAGCACCTTTTGGAAAAGGGCTACACTCGAGGGGGAGCTGACAGGACTCTCTTTGTGAAGCATTATCAAAACAATTTCATAGTTGCTCAAATCTATGTCGATGACATTGTTTTTGGAGCAACAAGAGATAATGATGCTTCTAAATTCGCGGAGACCATGGAAAGCGAATTTGAGATGTCCATGATGGGCGAATTGAATTATTTTCTTGGATTACAAGTTAAACAAAACGATGAAGGAATTCACTTGTGTCAATCCAAGTATGCACTGGAGTTGGTCAAAAAGTTTGATCTTGAAAATTCTAAGGATTTTCCGACTCCAATGGGAACTAGCCATAAGGGACTTGGAAGTGAATCACAAAGTGAGAATGTAGACGAGAAACTGTACCGCAGTATGATTGGAAGTCTACTATATCTCACGGCTAGTCGCCCGGATATATCCTTCAGTGTTGGGATTTGTGCGAGATATCAATCAGCACCGAAGGAGGTTCACCTGAAAGCGGTGAAACGGATCATCCGATATATCAAAGGTACAATCAATTTCGGAATTTGGTATCCTATGGGAACGACTTTGGATATTGTTGGATACTCAGATGCCGATTGGGCTGGATCAGTGGATGACCGGAAAAGCACGAGTGGTGCATGCTTCTATCTTGGCCACTGCCTTGTTGCATGGCACAGTAAAAAGCAGAACTGCATAGCACTCTCGACTGCCGAAGCGGAGTACATTTCTGCAGGAAGTTGTTCAACCCAATTGATTTGGATGAAAAGCGTGTTGAGCGATTTCCGGATTTCAACATCTTCGGTAACCATTTTATGTGACAACACTAGTGCTATTAACATTTCTAAAAACCCTGTGTTGCACTCTAGAACAAAACATATTGAACTTAGATATCATTTTCTTAGAGAGCTAGTTGAATCAAACATTCTTCAACTGTCATATATTTCAACTGAGGATCAATTAGCTGATATCTTAACAAAACCTTTGGATCAAAAACGTTTTATTCACTTGCGTAAAGCAATTGGCATGCTTTCCTTGAAATAAACTCTTTTGAAACCTTTGCTTAGGTTAGGTTTTGTTTTTGTTTTTGTTTTGTTCTTTATCTATGTTTTGTACATAGGACATTAATTGAGCATAAATCATAATTGACTTTAATTGCATCCTTTTATGCATTTAGAAATTTATTATGCTTTTGATGTCATAATATTTCAATGTTGCAATGATCATTTACGTTAATTAAACCATCTTTTAAGTGATCAAAGTCAATTTCTCTCTCAATGATCTCTTGGTATAGTCATTATCATATTTGATTGCTTAGTCGAGTATGAATTCGAGATCAATGGTTTGGTTGAATACCTTATATATTAAATAATTGATAGCCAATTGAGGGGGAGTCAATGAAATGTAAAATGCTCAAAAGATGTGGAAAGAGTTACATCCCAATGAGGAGTGTGAAAACTACCACCACATGGAGAAAATAAAAAAAAAATACTCCATGAATGAAAAGCAAATTTTTGTTTTGAAAATTGTTGATGAAATTCATATTGAAATACTTGACTCAGTCGTATTTCATGGTTGGTATAAGGTGGGATTTTTAGTAAAAGATGCTCAAAGAGCCACTCCTTCAACAGATTGTCTAGATATATTATCTAACTTATCTGGGATTTCAAACATCTATTGATCTTGGTACTTCATTTTCTTTACTAAAATTGATGATTTGATAAAGGCATTACACATAAGATCAGGATAGATGTAATTGAAGTTGTTCAACTTTAAGTGTTTTAACTTTCGTAAATTTTCGTTTCATTTTTGGGTATTTTTGATAGATTTTGCATAATCTATTTCTTGTTGTATGAAACGATGTCTTTTGTTTAAAGTTGACATGGTAAAGTGCTTACATACTTTTTCTGGATTTTATGGAATTTTTCTGAATTTTTCTGGAGAAAAAGTTGAAGCCGATCCGGATCGGGGTAAGTGATCCGGATCCCGAACGCAGGATTCTTCCTGCGGGTAGCCGATCCGGATCACATTCTCGATCCGATCCGGATCACGGCTAGGGTTTTTATAAGAACAAAGAGGATTTGATTTCTTTTACCCTAATCTTTTGTTCTAAAATCTCTAGAGCTTCTCTCTCTAGATTTCTTGCATTTTGGAGCTTCCAAACTCAAAGTTCTTCGGATTCAAGTAAGTTTTATTGATCAAAACTCGGTTTTTCACAGTTTTTATGGTTTTTCATCAAACGTGAGTTGAAATCTTGGAACTTTTTCGTTTGTGAATGGTTTTTGATCAAATTTCTTTTGAAATAAGAACTCTGGGTCAATTAGTTTTGCTTTTATGCTGGGTTTTCTCAAGATAAACGAGTTTTTAGGCTTCGATTTCTAAAAATTCTGGTTTAGGGCATAAAAGAGGAATTTTTGAAAATCATGGAATTGATCTATTTTTAAAATTCTTTTTGGAAAACTAATTTGATTCTTGGCTTCTCTACATGATTATGATTGTCTAGGTACAATTTTTCAAATTTTTCAAAATTGACGATTTTTCATATGTTCTTGAGTTGGTTTTCACAGGACACTTTCTCAAAACTCAAAGCACTGTCAGCAATGGTGATCACCTGGATCATTTTCCTACTTGCTGCAATGGTCCATGTTAAGGACACTGCCAAACCTAAGAAAGCAAAGAGAACCAAGCGAGCTGAGAATGATTCCGACACGGATTCGGAAACGGACTCGATTGACTGGGATAACCTAGAGATTGAGGAAGATGTCCCTATTGTATCCAAAGGGAAAGCACCTGCAGAAGCCTCAAAGAAGACAAAGGTTCCTCCTACTGCTGCAGAAAAGGGAAAAGCTCCCATGGAACCAAGTCAAATTAGAACACGAACAAAGACTGGCGTAAGAAAACGAGGCAGTACAACGGGAATTTCAATTGAGGAACCAATTGCTAGCCAGCCCCCTCCTCAGGAATTCATTAGCTCCACAAGAATCAAAGATTTTGAAAAGAGGGAATGCATTGGGGAAAGACATGTCAATGTCCAACAGATGAAGAATCGATCTGCAGAGTTTGGAGTTCTGTTTGACCAAGTCGGTCTTGCTCCAATTTGCAACTTTCCTGAATCAACTGGGTACTGTCCACACTCAGTTCGAATGTTTTATCAAAATGCTGCAAGTCTGATAGATCATGAGGACGGACGACGAGAATTTCATACCGTGGTTAAAGGTATCAAGATCAAAGTCACTCCCCAACTGATTGGAGAGGTGCTTAATATGAAAGCAAGATCTGATGGACTCCACTACCTGAAGACTCAAAGCTTCAACGCCAACTCGTGGAGAGTTGTAGTTAATGGAATCTGCGTTCCGGAAACTTTGTCTACCGGAAATTCTGTTTTCTCCAAAGAACTTAAGAAAGAGTACAAGTACATAAACTTCATTGTCTGTTACAACATTCTTCCCAATATGAACACGAAAGTCCTTCGATGGGATAGAATGCTTTCTCTATCTTCTTGGCAACCCGACCATTTTGATGGGAGCAAATATGAATATTCCGTATCTCATTTGGAATAGGATGACGCGGTATGTCGAACACTCTCACCCCACAGAGCGACTACCATACCCAATGATTATCATGCGCATCCTTAAAAAGTTTAAAGTGGATACAAGCGCGAGCTCTTATATGTATAGTTTGGGGACAATAAATGAGACAACTATTGTAAAGTCTCTGTCAACAAAGCAAGATGATCCCCCATCTCCTCCAATCCGGCAACGAGCTCGACAACCAGCAACTACTTCCACAGCTCCAGTTCCTCCTCCACAGCAGGCACCACCATCCACCTCTGACGATGATGCCTCTGTCACCTCTATCTTAAAGAACAACAGCGGCTGTCGAATGAACAGGAACGTATGTCGGCTGAGTTCACAATGCGAGGAGACTTCATACTATGAAAAATGAGATGGAAGTCCTCACAGCTTCACAAATCACTCTGAATAAGTCCGTCTCATCAGTGAAGAAACTAGTGAAGAAGTTGTTTGCTAAAATGGGATGCACAACATCTGATGACTCCGACTCTCAGGAGTAACTTTATGTTTTAATCGTTTTGCTCTAACTTTGCAGGTTTTTCAATTTGATCTTTGTTTTTGCAGGTATTTAATTTTTGTTTATCTTTTTAACTCCCTTTGTTTTGTAATTTTGGCTTTGTTTTGTGACAAAAAGGGGGAGAGAGTTAGAGAGAACTTTGAACAATGAACAATGATTGTGAAATATCAAGGTAAGTATGACTTCAACTCAACTTTGGTTTTTCTTTTGTGATTTGTGACATGCCTCTATACTAACTATTCGACTAACTATTTGGGCATGTAATATGACTAACAAGTTGATGTTGGACTAACATACTTTGACATTTGGTTTTCGACTGCTTAGAAGATATGTTGGTTTTAACTATGATTCTCTTACATATCTGAATTTTTCAAATGTCATGATGAGAATAAACTCTATCTCTGTAGTTGGTTTTGAATGTTTCAATTCTTGAGGTATCTAACGATTTTGTTTGTCAAGAATGTTTTCTGTGTGCAGAGATTACAGATGTCTAAGTCTAGAGTCTGTTCTAGGAGTTTATCTCATGTTTTTAATTTCTGGATCTCTTTTGTAAATTTTTGTTGTATGGTGATAGCAACAAAAATATCTTTTTGAATTTTCTTTTGTGGATTTGTGTTTTGTCACGAAACCGCCAAAGGGGGAGATTGTTACGGAATTTGAGTTGGCGTATTTCGTGAATGTATTAAGTCTTGAAGATTGAAGATGAAGAAACTTTGGATCGTATACCTCAATCTCAAGAAAGAAGAATTCAAAAGGATCAGGTACGTTTAACTAAAGAATTTTGATGATCCGAATACTTCTTATAGTGTAGAAACACCTGGAAGAGGTTTTAATTGCTTAAACATCAAAAACTGGACATGGGACATGTTCAGGATCCGGATCGTGGCTTTCAATCCGGATCCCGAAGGGTGTTTGTTCATACACTGGTTCAATCCGGATCGCAGCATCCTCTGATCCGGATCCCGAACACTAGTTTTACCTGTTGCTTCCTCGATCCGGATCAGGATTGCAATCCGGATCCCGAACATGATGTTTTGGTAAAACTGTATGAACGATCCGGATCGGGGACTACGATCCGGATCCCGAACAGGCAATTTTCTGGAAACCGTCTTTTGTGCTTCTGCAATCCGGATCGCCAAATCCAATCCGGATCGCCGTCGGTAATTCTTTCCAGAAAAGGCTGTTTTTGATCCGTATATTCTTCCTAGGGTTTCTAACCTATAAATAGGCCCTGTATTCATTTCTAGGGCATCCGCTATTACAGAAGAAAATAGCCGAAAAGAAAAAATCCACATATATAGAGAAGAAAGGAAATCAATAGATTTATTCTATGTTTCTTCATCTATATTGATTGATTTGATTCTAGGTTTTCCATACTCACATTTTGAGTAGAATCAAATCAATGAATACTTAGATGGTATTTCCGATCTATCTTTAATCTAAGTATTCGGCGGATCATCACCACCCAAACAAACAACGATTTACCCCAAAATCGGCGCGTGGACTCGCGTGGCCTTGTGGATTCAAGGTGCAACCGCTCTCGTGGATTCGGAGCGAGGTACGTTCGTGGATTCGAAGCGTGCCATTGGGTGAAGACCGTGGATTCGGTCGGACGTCGTGGACTCGACGTTGGACGCTGTGGATTCAGCGTTGGGCGCGGATCGTGGATTCGAGAAGCGTCGTGGAGCGAGCGGGAAGATCTACTAGGAGCGTATGAAAAAGGTTGAGTCGTCTGTGAGTACGGTATATCACCTTGTACGTGTGTTAATTGTAGTGGATTTCGCCGTGTTATCGGTCCCGTGGTTTTTTACTCCGGTTTGGAGTTTTTCCACGTAAAAATCTTGCGTGTTCTTTTATTTTTCCGCATTGGATTTATTTGCGTAATGATTTTTTGAGTGTTTATTGTTTACACCTATTCACCCCCCCTCTAGTTGTTTTTTCCCCTATTTAGATCCAATTACTTATAACCCAACACTACTTTCTAGCTGATGGGTTTGCGCAAAGGTACGGGAAATAAAGGAGCTGTCGCCGGGTCAAACAGAGTTCGAGCTCGAAAATTAGAAACGGAAGTAATACCTGCGACCACCCCCTCTGGCAGTGCCGCTCCATGCTGACCCATGGAATAGAGCCTCCCTCCTGGTTGTGGTCGCGATTCTCCTTCTGTTCTTGGTGCCGAAGGGCGCGGGGGCATTCCCGTTGGCGCCCTACCCCGTCCCGGTGGCTGCGCCGTTGGAGTGGAAGCTGCGGAAGATGCCGCTCCAGGGTTCAGGGGACAGTTGAATCGGAAATGTCCCTGTTTGCCCCAGCGGTAGCAGTGATCTTGCTTCTAAGGGCATTCAGTCACCGGATGCGACGCTCCGCAAATAACACACGACTTGTTTGCTGGTCGAGGTCTCCCGGCCGGCGCACTCTTGTTTCCCTGCTGCGTCTTGGGGTATTTTGGGGGCCGGCTCCCGCCAGGAGGGCCCCCTCCCGGGTAGGTCTGCGTCCGCATTCTCGGTGGACGACCTAGTCCGAGCCATTGCTTGCTGTCACCAAAGAAGCCATGTCAACCCTATGGTTATAACCCTATCACACCATCTCACGATTTCACCTATGTTACGTTCCCATTTCCCCGTACTACGCACCTATACCTTGGTTATCTCATGTCCCATTTGCTTGTGGCACCTCGCACTGTGGATGTAAGTCACGTCTACCATGGTTGTGGTTGTATTTCTCTGATACCATTTAATCTGTCACGCCCCGGGGGTTTTTGAGTCATTTAAAGCGGAAAATTGCGTGTCTATTTTTTTTTTTCTTAATAAGGTGATATAAACCTCAACCCCGGTGCGTGCCAGACCGCCACATACACAAATTCACTCTGTCCACGGACAGAGTCTCCTTTGTGTATGCACGGCGTCTCATTTACAACATACAATTCATCACACATTAGTCACCAACCAACAACCATACCGTAGACATTCATCACCAATTAAGGCAAGTTTATAAAGCGGCGTCAGTGTTTGGAAAGGATAAAACCCAGCGTTTGCAAAACCCGTGCCCACACGGCACTTCGTTTTGAGAAAACATTTTCGCAATCCTTTAATTTATCATGAAAACGTGCCGCATAAAAGGAACGCCACTAAACATAATTATAACATAAGAATACACCTCATCCACAGAGCTAATTAATACATGTTCACAACTAAAGCCATCCACAAGCAAATTAAGTATTTATACGAAAAAAGAAATGAGATATAATCATAATAACCAAGTGTCCGACTACGGTCCTCACGACGCAGCCCCACCGTCACCCCGGCTGACGCACCTAGTAGCAGTACCTGTCACGGAGTGGGTAACGTCAGTGACAAACAAAGTAGATGTCTAATAGTATCAAGGAAGGAAAAACGAACCGAATACACCGAGTACACCGTAACCTTTCGTTAAACCCTGTGCATATTTTAAACTGGGCACCAACCCCAGAGTACCTGTCGGGGAGACTAAAGTCCCCCCTCGTGCACAAACACCTTTTGATGCTTTTAACCTCTTCACGGGGCTAGTGCGGCCCCTATAGCTGCCGTGAAGGGGTCCTCACGGCTCCCACCCCTTTGTGAGGCACACGGGTCAAAAAGACCACTTTTCCGGAAAAGTACACCATGCGGTGGCCCGATCCGCCGGTGTACGTGCAGCATCCGAAACCGGATTGCCAAGATTGGCGTGTGGTGAGCACCGCGACCGCAGCCGCTTAAATTGTCAGATAAAACATCATTAAGCGAAAGGTTAAACTGTCCATCTACTTTGTTAGGTAAATTTAAGAGTACTTTAATGGCGATAAATGCACTTACTGCACTTGTTGCACTTATAGCAACCCTACCCACCTGGTTGGAGAGAAGACGGTCACCCGAGCCCTCTGCACTCTCCCGCTGCGCACCTGGACCTATAAAAAGTCCGCACGGATACTAAGATCAGAATATATACTAACATATTGCAACAGAAATACCCCACTCTATTATGTACGAAGAGTCCGGCACCGTCCCGCTGTCCGGCGGGACACCCTTGCCTTGAGCGGCCGTCGCCGTCCGTAGGAGCCGCGCGCGGCGTGGCTCCGCGGACGGCGCCCGCATAGTGCCCCGCGCGGCGTCCGAGCGGTGCCCGTGCGGACACGGCCGCGCGGCGCCGCGCGGCCGCCCGCGGCGCCCGCGCGGGCCGCCCGTGCTGCGCCCGCGCGGGTGCCCGCGCGCTCCCGCGCCGGGCCGCCCGCGCGGCACCCGAGCGGGTGCCCGCGCGGCGCCCGCGCGGGGCGCCCGCGCGGCGCCCCGCGCGGGTGCCCGAGCGGCGCCCGCGCGGGTCCGCCCGCGCGGCGGCCCCCGCGGGTGCCAGCGCGGGTCCGCCCGCGCGGCGCCCCGCGCGGGTGCCCGCGCGGCGCCCGCGCGGGGCCGCCCGCGCGGCGCCCGCGCGGCGCCGCCCGCGCGGCGCCCCGCGCGGCGCCCGCGCGGGGCCGCCCGCGCGGCGCCCGCGCGGCACCCCGCCCGCGGGTGCGCGCGGCGCCCGCGCGGGGCCGCCCGCGCGGCGGCCGCGCGGTGTCCGCGCGGCGCCCGCGCGGGTGCGACCCGCGCGGCGCCGTCGCCGCTTGCAGCGGCGTCCGGTCGTCCGCGATCATTTTCCCCCTCCCCGCGCGATGCCCTAGCGGCACCGCGCGTCTCCGCCGTCCGTTCTCTCCGTCTAGCACAATTACGACGACGGCGACGGTAACGGGGACGGCGGAGAAACTCAAGAAATTGACGAAAAGGCGACAGGAAAAATCCGAAAAAATTACTAAAAAATGTTCTACTAACCGGAGATCGTCGGGAAGGTGTCCGGTCGTGTTTCTTGCCTTCGGGTCGGCGTTTGGGACGATCGGCTCCTTCTCTTTTCCTTCTCCTTCCTCGGTTAGGGTTCCGTTCTCTCTTTTCTTTCCTTTTCCTCACCGGTTGGGGTTTCGGTACGCACGAAAGAGGAGGGTTTGAGGAGGCGGTGTTTTAAAAATATGGTTTCGTTCGGTAAACGGGGGAATAAATAGATCTCATTATCTATTTATCCTTTTTATCCAATTTCACGCATACGCACCGTCAAAATCCTTTCGGATATTTTGACTCCGATTAATTAATTTATTAATTGATTAGTCCTTACCGATAACCCTATTACTTAATTATTTAATTAATATCCGCTTTATCTTACACGTGCGTAACTAGGAAAACCCAAAACATCCTGTTTCTATTTCTCAAATAAATATCTGACTTACGAGATAAAATCTTCACCCTTTTAAATCCTGGCCACCGATTATTTAATCACCTTCATTAAATAATCATGGGGGATAGATTCCCACTTGGATTTAAATCATCGGTTATTTAAATTTCCAATTTTCAAATCCCGGTCACCGATTATTTAATCCCCTTCATTAAATAATCTTGGAAAGATAAATTTCCAAACTTAAGTATCTGGATTTTATCTCTTATCCAATCCGCGAGATAAAATCCCCCCTTTTATTCGTACGTAGGAGGATTTAAATTTCCGTCACCGGATAATTGATTAATTAATTAATTAATTATCCCCTACGAGATAACCCACCTCATCTCTAACGGGTGCAAGATATTTTTGCACGGTTTCCGAAGCGTGACTAATTACCGCGTCGCTAAGGATCCCGTTCCGGGAGATCCCGACATCGGATTTCGAATCCGATCGCACCGTCGGTCATCGTTTTTCGCGCTCTATCGCAGAAATATACACACACCTTGTCCCGGCCGACTTTTGAAAATTAAATAATTTTATTTCGCTTAAGGCTTAAGCGATTACATGTGGGTTCAAAAATACCCCTAAGGGTCGGGTCACTACATTAGCGCTGCACGGGGCAATTTTAAGGCGAAAAAGCTGGCCCCGTGACAACGCGCCCCCCTGAGCCACGCGGCGCGCGTCACCGCGCGCCACGCAGGCGCGGCATCTCGCGCGCCACACGCGCTCGTTACACCGCGCCACACGCAGGCGCGGGACACCCAGCGCGCCACACGGGGGCGCGTCACTCGCGCCCGCGCGGGCGCCAGTGGGGGCCCGCCACGTGGCGGCCCCCGCGCGACCCGCGCAAAGTCGGCGCGGTTACCAGCACGCCCCACGCGCCTTGCGCAGCACGTCGCGGTGCCTCGAGCCGCGCACCGCCGCCGCCTCAGAAACCGTGCCGCACCTCGGGATCCGTGCCGGCCTCGAAATTCGCACACAAGCCTCGAAAAACGTGCGCGTCAACCGGGCTCCAAAAAAAACAAGTAAATAGTCCATTCTCAACGATTTTGCGCGCTGAATCCAAAAACAATGTCCGTTTCTCCAAATTCTCATCCGAAAATTTGCCGAAAGCCCCCGGAAAGCCCACTTGCTCCGATTTTCATGCTGGGTCCATTTCTTAAGTCCGATTTGCCAAATTCCAACTCTAAATAATTTCTGAAGGCATCCGGAGAGGTGATCTTTCATCCAAACTTCCCCTTGAGTCCAAATTTGACATCCGTGTCGCGCGAAATCACTTCTAAACACTCGTCGGGTCCTCCAATTACCAACGTGACCCCTTTCTAAGCCCGAAGTCCACCACTTGTGTCCAAATTGCGCACAAACACCACCGACACACCACGCAGGCCTCCAGTGATGCAAACTAAATCCCAAATTGCACCACAAATCCATTTCTTGGGCCCGACACGCGCACAAACACTCCCAAAGGCCACTAATCCGACAACAATCTCTTAAGTGGGGATTCGGGTCCTCACACCGGGATCTTTTCTCCTAAATTAGCACAAGTATTGATTACATCTTGAAGTCTAGTGTAATAATCTGTAAACAATTCATGCTCTTCCATATGAATAGAGTCAAAATGACTTGTAAGCATCTGGAGCTTTTGAATTTTTACTAGATTAGTACCCTCATGTGTAATTTTGAGAATATCCCAAATTTCCTTCGCGGTTTCACACGCGGAAATTCGTGTGAACTCAGTCGAGGAAAGAGAATTATATAAAGCGTTCATACCTTTTCCATTGTAAGAAGATCTTTCGATTTCCTCATTGGACCATCTAGAGCGAGGTTTTGGGGTAGTAGAATTTCCTACTTCCTCAATAGGATGCATCCAACCGTATTACACGGATTGCCATACCCGCTCATCAATTGCGATGAGAAAAGCTCTCATCCGCACTTTCCAATATGCATAATTGGTCCCATCAAAAAGAGGAGGTCTAAAAATATTACGACTTTCACCCAACATGATAGATAAACCTAAAATCCGCTCTGATACCAATTGTTGGTTTTAATATAAGGATCCACAAGGATATAAATAGGTACTATCAAACAACTAGATGGGGTAGGTGTAATACTCAAAACCAATCTCAGTGCAAAATAAAAACCAATGCGGAAAATAAAAACAGCACACCGAGATTTACGTGGAAACTCCAATCCAGGAGAAAAACCACAGGACCAACACGCAATAACAATCCAATAAGAATAGAAGAATAACAAGGTGATTACCGACTCCACGGACTCCAACCCCTCCTTCAACTTCTTCGGATCTTGCGCTCACAGACTGCACGTCCACTGCACACGTTCGAATCCACGAACGCCACTCGAATCCACGAGCACACGTTTCGAATCCACGAAACGCCTTCAACACATCGAATCCACGATGCTACGTCGAATCCACGACGCAAACTTGATAAAAGCTTCGATGGTGATCCTTTGCTTAGATTATCAATAAAGATCTATGGGAGAAATCTCTAAGCAAAGATTAGATCAATTCGACAAAAAGTATGTCTTGAAAGAACCGTCGAATTGACCTAAAAGAGGCTAAAAGAAGAACGATAAAAAACCTAGCCTCTAGGGTTGCTCTCAAGTGTTTTCTAATTTTTTCTGTCATTCTCGAGAAACCCTAAGTGTCTATTTATATGTTAGAAACCTTTGGAAAGAGATAAACATCAAAAACTGACTTAACAGAATTTTTTTCGCACGGCGGTCCGGACTGGATTTGGCTGATCCGGACTGTCGTCTTTTTTCAGCAATTTTTCTGAAAAAACAGTTCGGGGTCCGGACTGGAATTCCTGATCCGGACTGGAATTCTGATCAGGACTGGAATTCTGATCCGGACTGGAATTTTCTGATCAGGACTGGAATTCTGATCCGGACTGGAATTTTCTCATGAACTAAACTATGTTCGGGGTCCGGACTAGATTGGTCTGATACGGATCCTGAACATCTAATTTGTCCAGTTTTTGATTTTTATGCAATGAAAACTTATCCAAGTGTTTCTAAACTACACAAATATATTCGGATCACCAAAATTATTTAATTAAACGTACCTGATCAATTCGAATCCATTTTCCTTAAGATTGATGTATATGATCCACAATTCTTCAACTTCAATCTTCAAGACTCAAAACACTGAGTGTCAACTTGAGCTCTTGTTGAATCTTCTCTGAGTCTTCGATTGCTGATTGACAATTTGATCACTTCAAGACTCCGACTCAACTCACGAAATATACCAACACAAAAAGCCGTAACAATCCGATGCTCGTTGGCCAAGATAAAAATCGAACAAGCCTATGCTGTGCAAATATCCACCACAGAAAATAGGGTCAAAAGGTGCCTCGGGAACCATGCCAAAAACCCAAAACGGAGCGAAACGATCCACACAAAAATCGAAGCCTTACCTCTTAGGAACACACTGTCGCAGAAATTGCCCAAAAATTTCTCTAGGTTTGCGCACAGGAATTTTCGACTGAACTGCGACGGAAACGGGCCAAAAATGGAAATCGTCGAAGTGCGCCGCGTCGCAGAGAACTCGCTGTCGGCAACTCCAAAAATTCTAAGACTTCCTGAAGCGGTAGAGGACAGAGAGGGGAACAAGTCTTCTTCAGGTCACTCTCTCTCAAACTCTCTCTAAAGCTCGAAAAAAACAAGAGAAATGAGAGGGTGGTCGGCTTTTTATAGCCCACCAAACATTCGGGCGCAAGCCCAACTTTCGGGCGCCCGAATGGGCTGCAGCCCAGCCCACGGTCAGCGCCCGGATTCACCCGGGCGCAACATGTGTCCCCCGAACAGTAAACAGCGACGCTTGCGAATCGGGCGCTGCCTCGTGGCCCGCGCAGAACAGCGCACTAGCGGCTCCAGCCAGTGGCGAGACGCCACGTGGTGCACGTGGGCGGCACCCCGCCCGCCACGCGGGCGGCACCCGCCAACGCCGCCCGACACGCCGCGTGTCCCCCGCCACGCGTGCGTACGGCGTCAGCGCCGCGGCCCCGCGTGCTCCGCGCGCTCGTGGGCCAGCGAATCTGGGGCCGCCACGTGGCGCGCCCCGGTCCATGCGCCGAGCCACCCGACTCCGTGGACCGCACAGCATAAACCCGCCAATAGGAAGCTGCCACATGTCACCCGCCCGGTCCACTGCGCCAGCACCAAATCCTCGTGGACCGCGCAGCGTGAGCCGGCCAATAACAGGCCGCCACGTGTCCCTCCGCCGGTCCACTACACCAACGCCCAGGTTCCCTGGACCCGAAGCATGCGCCGGCCAATCCTGGGCTGCCACGTGGCACTCCCGCCGGTCCACAGCCCCCGTGCACCGAAAACACTGTAAACTTCTGGAGGTCCGTTTTTGGGCGTCCGAACTCCGAAAAATACAAGTAAATAGCCATTTTCAAGCGTTTTTCCGTGCTGAATCCAAATACGACCTATGATCAGCCTGAAACTACTCCCAAAATTCGGCAAAACCCGCCGAAAGACAGGCTTGATCTAAAACCTCACTGAGTCCATCTATCACGTCCATTTGACGTGTTACGAGCCCGACATGCCAATAATAGGTGTCTCACACCACGAATCCCAGGGGAAAAGCCACACCAAAGTCTGGGTCACTAATCCTCCTCCACTAAGAAAAGTTTCGTCCTCGAAACTAAAGTCATTCCTCAAGCCGGGACCTCAACCAAGTACAAATGGGCTAACCGCTCGAGCTACCAAGTAGTCCGCATCGGCAAAAGCATCCGCTCCACCCAAGCCCCCGGTAATCCGACCACATGTCCATCGGCACAAAAGCTCGATCCGAGTACCTCCGTACTCCCGAGGTATCCAATAAATGTCCCCTAACTGATCACGCGGACTCTGATCTCTAATCCTTAACCATTGGGATGTAGAAGCAATTCCCCAACTCTTCTGCATCAACACGCAGCCATATACATTTGAGAAAAACCAGATTGCAAATCAATCTTCGAGAAGACCCAGGACCCTTGCGGCTGGTAAATCAAATCCTCCATGCTCGACAAAGGGTGCTTGTTCCTGATGGTCACTTCATCTAATTCTCAGTAATCCACACAAAGTCGAAGTGAACCAACCTTCCACATCTCGAATAGCACCGGCGCCCCCAAAGGCGACACACTTGATCTGACAAAATTCCCTATCCATCAAATCCTAGAGTTGAGGACACAACTCCCAAACTGGTGGAATGCTAGACAACTCCGATAGGAGAACATCCGGGAACTCGCAACCAAAGGGGGTATCCCCGAGTCCTGGCGCCGCCGTAGGCCCCTCAACCACACCAGCCAAAAAGGCTACGCATCTACTGTGAATCATCTGCCTCGCCCGCGAAGTCCAAACCATAGAGGCGAAGAAAGCCCTTCGGCATCCCTGGTACACAAACATCTCCTGGCCTGGCTCCCCAAAAGACCGTCCTTGCGGCACAATCAACCACCGCGAAAAGAAATACTGAGCCAGCCAATCCATCCATGTACAACATCAACGTCCCGCAGCTGAGTCAAGACCATCAGGTCCGCTGGCAATATCCACGACTCAATCTACACCGGGCAGGAACAACAACACTCCTCCACGTGCCCAGTGTGATCGGGAATATAAACCTCCCGTGCACGTAGTGATCGTCCCGCCACTATCCCATGCATGAAATATAATCATACTTGCGATAACCAAATTCTCTGCCGTGGCGCCCTACAACGGGCGGCACAGGCTCATCCGCTCGATGCTGGTGGTCGTTGTTACGGAATTTGAGTTGGCGTATTTCGTGAAAAGTGTTAAGTCTTGAAGATTGAAGATGAAAGAATTTTGGATCATATACCTCAATCTCAAGAAAGAAGAATTCAAAAGGATCAGGTATGTTTAACTAAAGATTTCTGGTGATCCGAATACTTCTTGTAGTGTAGAAACACCTGGAAGAATTTTTAATTGCATAAAAATCAAAAACTGGACATGGGACATGTTCAGGATCCGGATCGGGCCTTGCAATCCGGATCCCGAAGGGTGTTCGTTCATACACTGGTTCGATCCGGATCGCAGCATCTCATGATCCGGATCCCGAACACTAGTTTTACCTTTTTACTTGCGCGATCCGGATCAGGATTTGCAATCCGGATCCCGAACGTTGATGTTTGGTGAAACTGTATGAACGATCCGGATCGGGGACTTCGATCCGGATCCCGAACAAGTATTTTTCTGGAAACCGTCTTTCTTGCTACTGCAATCCGGATCGTCCAATTCCAATCCGGATCGCCGTCGGTAAAATTTCCAGAAAAGGCTGTTTTTGATCCTTATCCTCTTCCAATGGTTTCTAACCTATAAATAGACCCTATGATTCATTTTCTAGGGTATCCGTATATAATAGAAAAAATACGACCGAAAAGAAAAATCCACATATAGAGAAGAAAGGGAATAAATAGATTAATTCTATGTTTCTTCATCTATATTGATTGATTTGATTCTAGGTTTTCCAAACTCAGATTTTGAGTAGAATCAAATCAATGAATACTTAGATGGTATTTCCGATCTATTTCTAATCTAAGTATTCGGCGGATCATCACCACCCAAAAATAAATCGGCGCGTGGACTCGCGTGGCCTTGTGGATTCAAGGTGCAACCACTTTCGTGGATTCGAGGCGAGGTACGTTCGTGGATTCGAAGCGTGCTACTGGGTGAAGACCGTGGATTCGGTCGGACGTCGTGGACTCGACGTTGGACGCTGAGGATTCAGCGTTGGACGCAGATCGTGGATTCGAGACGCGTTGTGGAGCGAGCGGAGAAGATCTACTAGGAGCGTATGGTAAAAGGTTGAGTCGTCTGTAAGTACGTTATATCACCTTGTACGTGTGTTAATTCTAGTGGATTTCGCCGTGTTATCGGTCCCGTGGTTTTTTACTCCGGTTTGGAGTTTTTCCACGTAAAAATCTTGCGTGTTATTTTTATTTCCGCATTGGGTTTTATTGCGCAATGATTTTTTGAGTGTTTATTGTTTACACCTATTCACCCCCCTCTAGGTGTTTTTTCCCCTATTTAGATCCATATTAGTATAACCCAACAAGTGGTATCGGAGCGGGAATAGGGTTGTAAACAATGGTTGAAGGTGGAAACATCAATCGACCCCCTTTCTTTGATGGAACAAATTATGCGTACTGGAAAGTACGGATGAAAGCCTTTTTAATTTCCATCGACGAAAGGGTGTGGCAATCAATTGAATTAGGATGGTCTAATCCAACTGAAATATTTCTGATGTTCGCACCTTAAAACCTAGGTCGAAATGGACCAAGGAAGAGATAGATTCATCTTCTTACAATGGCAAAGGAATTAATGCTCTATTTAATGCTTTGTCACAAACAGAGTTCTCTCGCGTCTCGGCATGTGAGACTGCGAAAGAAATCTGGGATGTTCTTCAAGTTACGCATGAGGGAACTAACCTTGTGAAGATTCAGAAACTGCAAATGCTTACGAGCAAGTTTGACTCTATTTCTATGGCAGAAAATGAATCTTTCACTGACTATTACACACGATTGCAAGATATCGTAAACTCATGTGCTAACTTGGGAGAGAAGATTCCAGAATTTAAAGTTGTAAGAAAGATTTTAAGAACTCTTCCTGAACGATTTCGCCCGAAGGTCGCAGCCATTGAAACAATTAAACACCCGGACGAAATGCGTGTAGAAGAATTAGTTGGTGCATTACAAACTTATGAAATGACATTTCCTACTAACTATTCTTCTGGAAAAGCATCCTCTTCTAAGTCTTCAGGTTACGCATTGAAATCAACTAAAGAAGAAGACGCGGATTCATCCTCCTCGGACGATGACGAGAACCTATCTATGGAGGACTTTGAGAAGCAGCTCGCTCTCTTGACAAGGAAGTTTCGCCGCAACTTTCGAAGGGGTAATCCAAGCAAAACTCCATCCTTCGGAAAGTCCAAGAAAGGCAAGGGTTCTTCAAGCTACAAGTCAAGAAAGCAAGAGAACTTCTCAAAGGATAAGAAAAGTTCAGAGGGACAAGTACAGTGCTTCAAATGTCGAGGCTACGGCCACATTGCAACGGAGTGTCCCAACAAGAATCCGGCAAAGAAGAAAGCGATGCAAGTCGTTACTTGGGATGACAACTCCACGTCAAATGAGTCATCCTCAAGTGATGAAGAAGACAACGCGACAGCATTCCACGCGTCCACTACATCTTCACCCTTCATGTGCTTGATGGCTAGTACCTCCGATTCCTTGTCCAACTCCTCCCTTGTTGAAAAGAACGCTACGGACAACGAATCGAGCAATTCTGAAGGTGAAGATTTTGCTCTTGCCTACCATAAGCTTTTACGGGATTCAAAGAAACTGGCAAAGCAAAACCGGAGTTTGAGAGGGAGATTGCAGGATCTCGAAGAAGAAGCAAAAAGGGCATCTTCTCTCTCAAACGCTCTTGAAGCGGAAAGGGATAATCTAGCCAAAGCGAATGTTTCCCTTCAAGAGAAAAATGAGCTTTTTGAGAAAGAACATGAGAAATTGGTGGATGAAGCGAATCATTTCTCAAAGCTCTACAACGAGGCTCGACGGGATAAAATGGAAATGACAAAGACCATTCTCCAACTCAAAGATGACTTACAGCGATTTTCTTCTGGAAGGAGTAATGTAGGACCCTGAACCCCCATGTAGCTTTTTCCCATGAATCCACTGTGCAAACACCTATTGATGGTGTATCTGGCCCATGGTGCATCAAAGGGATGCCACAGATGGACCCTGTGAGCTTTGGTTGGCTGTATTGGCCTTCGGCTGCTTTTGCCGAATTTTAGAAAAGGAATTTGGCCAAACAGAGGGTGGATTTGGATTCAGTGCGGAAAAACGCTTGAAAATGGCTTTTTGTTTGCTTAATTCTGAGTCCGGATGCCCAAAAGCGGGCTCCCGGAAGTTTCACAGTTTTTGGTGTTTGCGGGAGCCTCCGGCAAATTTTAGAGGCGGATTTTGGCGAAACGGACGTCGTTTTTGGAATCAGCGCGTGAAAACGGTCAAGATGGGCTATTTGCTTGTTGTTTTTGAGCTTGTGGGTACTGTTCATGCCGGAACAGTGTTCCCGGCGATCGCCGGCGGCGGCCGGCGGCGGCGGGCAGCGCCGGCGGGCGGCGGCGCGGCCTCGGGCAGGCGGCAGGCGGCGGCACGCGGCGCGGGCAGGCGCCCGGGCGCGCGGTCAGGTGTGCGGTCCACCGCGGGGGGCGTGCACCGGGGACGGGCCACGTGGCGCTTTCCGGTTGGCCGACGCAGCAGGCGCGGTCCACTGAATTTGGGCCCGGGTGCACGGTAGACCGGGTGGACACGTGGCGTAAGGTGATTGGTCCGGTGTTGTGCTCCCGATCCACGCAATCGGTGGAGTTGTTGACCGGGGCAGGTGGCCGTACGGCGGGGCAGGTGGCCGTACGGCCCGGGTCAGCCGCGACGTGCGCGGTGCACGGCGCGACGTGCGCGGTGCACGGACTGCCGGGGCCACGTGGCGCGTCGCCATTTGCGGGCGCAGGTGCTCCGGGTGCAGCGGGGCCCGGGGGAGTGGTGAACTGGGCCGCGTGGTGGACCGGGCCGCACTGTGCGCGCCCGAAAGTGCTGGGCCGGGCCGCACTGTGCGCGCCCGAAAATTTCCGGGCGCCCGAATTCCGGGACAAAATGGGAATTTTCCCAATTGTTCCAACTACACTATAAAAGCCAACCCGAGCCCCCTTCTTTGCTTCTTTTCTCTCAACCCTTTCACTTTCTGCCCGAGCTCCCTTAAGCAAAGTTTTTCACCTCTATGTGCTTGATCTTCCTGCCAAGTTTCAAGATTTTAGGAGGCTCGAATCCCGAGGTTCCCCATTTTACGGCGCGGCGCAACGTTGCTTTCCTGTGTTCTTCTACGGCGCAGCGACGGTGTTTTAGCTCCCCTGGGCTACCCCGAGATCACTTTGCTGTGATTCTTGCGCCGGCCGACTCCTAAGAGGTAGGACTTCATTTTCCGTTTTGGTCGCGCTTTCCCGTTTCGAGGTTTTGGCACGGATCCCGAGGCAAACAGTGACCCCTTTTTCTGTGTGGATTTCCTTGACAGCAGCGGGGTATTTTGGCCATATCTTTGCGCACGAGCGTCAGACGGAAACGAGCTTATACAACTTTTTCATCTACGGATCGCAAGGAACGCGCTCGTATTTTTCTTGGATTTTTGTGAGGTTTATTTCGAGGTGAAATTACTGTTTTCTCAGTGAACAGTGTACAGTTTTTAGCACAGATTTTTGTATGAGTGTACCCCCTTGCCGAATTTTTATCTGGACTTACCGAACTCAGATTTGGGCGTGCAAGGTACCGTTGCGAAGCTATCGACGTGAGGATCGCTGTGATATTTTTCTTGGAATTTTCTGGGCACTTTCTGCAGGTGATAATTTAACAGTTTTGAATCTGAGGTTGTATGTGGTTATAAGAGCAATAATTGGGAGCCTAAGTGTAATTAGTGAGCTTTGTATTGTACCAGGATTTTTACGGGTGTGCTAAAATTGTGGGAGCAAGGATTTGGAGTTTTGGTATTTTCTTGCTGTACGGACTTGGACAGTTTACACACCAGGTGGGTGGTTGTTGTACTCCTCTCCTTTGTTATGCCCACTAGGAACATCAGAGCACCCCCACATTGTTGATGCTGATTTGTTGATTGATAGTCTTGCATGCTCTAGGGGAATTACTTAATTGTTATTTGATCCATGTGGAAATTGTTGGACTGCATGTTTAGGGGTAAAATAATAGTTGAGGACTATAAAATTGTTAAATATTCTTATGAAACTGTCACTTTAACTTATGTCACTCTGAATTGATTACTCTTGGAAAATGGACAACATATTGAGACAATGCATGATTAAACGGGTCACTTAAATATTGACATCTTTTACTGCTACACTATCTTTTGGGACTTGACTTAGGAGAAACCATGCATTTATTCTTTTCTTCTCCTATTATTGATAGATTTGCGGCATAGTCGCTCAGGTTCGAGCGTGTGTTGGACAGTGTAGTCAGGTATTGGGGATTTGGGACAGGTTGGGCTTTTGACAGGGTGTTGCGGCGACCACGGATCTTGGGTGGTTGACCGGGTTGTTACTATTGCATCAGATTGGGTGTTTTGGGGATCGGGCTTTCTTTAGTGGACGGAGTTTCCCACTTTGATCATAGTCATGATCCAGTCCTGCTATTATGAGACAGTGGTTACAGAGATGTTTGTTACAGTGATACTTTACTCGTGTGGGTCGCTCCCCTCGAGTGCCACTCCGGAGTAGGCTTTCCACGGTGCAGAGCGCCGGGCACCATGCTGGTTTCTTGAGTTCGACAGCAGAGCAGGCAGTGCCAGTGTTCACTGGCTGTCAGATTGGGTCATTTTGACAGGCTTCTTGATTCTGATGCATCACTTTCTCCATCCCTATTGGTTGGTCATGTAGAGGCATATTAGGGATAGCATTTTATCAGTTGCTTCATTTATCTGCACCCCCATTTCTTCTCCTTTCCCTTTTTGCCTCTGATTACCTGGTGGGCATATCTGAGCTGAGGCTTTACCCACTAGGGGAGGCTACTGTTTATAGTAGTACTTACCCCCATTGTCTTTCTTGTTTCTTTCCTTCCCCTTGTTTTGCAGAGTCCTCAGTGGGAGTTGCTGGGCCGTCGGCAACTGATCGAGGTAAGCGGATTGCGGACTAGATAGAGAGCCACCCGAGGGTTGTAGCTGGAGATTTTTGGGTACCCGGTCTTCTCAGACAGCTGTTATTTATTTTCTTTTGGGTCTGGCTTCTGCCAGCTGTTTGTATATTTAGTGGTGAGCTGGGAGAGACATCTGTATTTTATTTCACTGTTGTACTTTTTACTTCCAGCTTCTGTCTGAGATACAGTTGTTTTTAGTTTAGCTCTGATTATTATGCTCTTTATTTGTTATTTCTTATATCTGAGCAGGTTACCGACGCTTCGTGTATGTGGGAAATACCGCATGCACGGCGGATCTGTAGACGGGCCCGGGTTCTGGTTTACACCCGGGGCGTGACAGATTAAGTTGGTATCAGAGCTTAGGGATAGGTCAGTTGGGACTTAGGAAACCCTAGGCTTTGGACAGACCCTAGGATAATAGGGCGTGAGTGGCGTGACTTGCTGCGAAAGTCGGTGATTCTTATAGTTAACTCTTCCTGTGAGTGAAGAGGGATCGACATAGTCTATTTCTGTTGAACCATTATGTTGGCTGCAGACAACATAAGGTTACAGAAATAGGGGGATGTCTTTTGACTTTCGCCAGATTGGGTCGTGTGGGGTTTTGTTGCTGATGTTTGGTTTCTTGTGGCAGGATGCCTCCACGACGTCGGATTCCCACTCGGGGTGTCCCTTCGCCCCCTGTTGAGCCAGAGCAGCCTACACCCCCCGAGCTTACTGAGTTGAGGGCCTTGGTGGCCCAGTTGGCGGAGGGTCAGCGCCGCCAGGAGCAGAGGATTGATCAGCTGCTTGCTCAGAGGGAGGCACCACCCCCAGCTGTTCCTGAGGCCCCTGTGCCTCCTGTTGCACCTTTTGTGCCGTCAGCGCCATCTTCGAGTAGCGGGGCTCCTGGAGCTATTCAGCCTTTGACTGCGGAGGAGGAGCGGGATTTTGCTGACAAACTCTCTACGTTTGTTCAGCGGGGACCACCTAGATTCTCGGGGGGGGATGCTCAGCCCCGGGATGTTGGGAGATGGCTTTCTGCGATGGAGAAGCTTTTTTGGGACTTCTTCATCGACCCGAGGTATCGTGTGCACATGGCGGTGCACTGTTTGGATGGAGATGCTGATTTTTGGTGGCAGCGGGTAGAGCCTTTGGAGTTCCGGATCACTCGGCAGTTGCCTTGGGAGGAGTTCAAACGGATGGTGTTGGACACCTATTTTTCTACCAGTGTGAAGAAGAAGTTGGAGGACGACTTGAAGAATCTGCAGCAGGGCGATCGATCGGCCCATGCCTATTTCCAGGAGTTCATGGAGTTGCTGAACTGTGTGCCCTTCGTCGCTCGTGACGGTCCACACCAGGTAGAGATGTTTGAGGCAGGCCTTCGCCCAGAGATTTTCACACTTGTGCATGCCCAGAGATTTCAGACCCTAGAGGCAGTCGCAGAGCACGCACAGTGGGTGGAGAGAGGTGATCAGGAGGTGGCCAGACGGAGGGCCGCGGTCGCGCAGAGTTCCGACAGGAAGCGACCAGCCCCAGAGGACGGGGGACAGGCCAGCTCTTGGAGACCGCCACAGCCGCCGCAATCCCAGTCTTACGGCCGTGGGCGATCTGATAGGAGAGGGCCTGGTGGACCCCAGAGACCGCAGCAGCATCAGCAGCAGCACCAGCAGCAGAGGTCGCAGCAGAGGCAGCAGAGATCTCAGCAGCAGTCCTCTAGACAGCAGCAGCAGCAGCCGAGACAGCCCTGATCTTCTGACCGATGTGTCTTCTGTGGCGGTCAGCATGCCGCCATTACTTGTGACCAGAGATGGGGTCGATGCTTCCGTTGTGGACAGCCAGGGCATGTGCGAGCTACTTGCCCCCTTGCTACTTCTTCGGCACCTTCTTCGGCGTCGGCTCCATATCCCCCTCAGCAGCAGCGGCCATCAGCTCAGCGGTCTTATGCTCCAGCGAGCAGGCCGTCCACCTCCTACCCTACAGATTCCCAACCTCCAGCGCCGAGCGGGCGGGTGTATGCCGCCCAGTTGGCGGATTCTTCAGCGGCAGACCAGGTGGTGGCAGGTATTACTCTACTCTTTGGCATTCGGGCTCGCTCTTTATTCGACACTGGAGCATCTCATTCTTTCATTAGTCGAGCATTTGCATCACTTCATGGTCTAGAAGTAGAGTCCTTGTCACATGCATTAGAGGTACGGGTTCCTGATCACGTTTTGCATGTCGAGGAGCGTTGTTTGCCATGCCCGGTGCAGTTGGGGCCTTGGATTTTGCCTGCCGACTTGCTTGTCTTGCAGCAGCTCCATGATTTTGACTTGGTGTTGGGGATGGATTGGCTATCACGGTACTCCGCCACGATCGACTGCAGAGAGAGGACGGTGACTCTTCGCGAGCCAGGACAGGAGGAGTTCAACTTCAGAGGCTGCCAAAGCACGCTGTTCGCAGCGACCATTTCCTCGGCCAGAGCTAGGAGGATGTTGAGCAGAGGTTGCACTGCCTTTTTGGCCACTGTGATGGAGGTGCCTACGGCGGCACTGGAACTCGAGGATATCCCTATTATCCGAGAGTTCCCAGATGTATTTCCCCCTGAGTTGACGGCGATGCCGCCGGAGAGGGAGATTGAGTTTGTGATTGATGTAGTCCCTGGGACTGCACCAATCTCAAAGGCACCCTATAGGATGGCGCCAGCTGAGTTGAGGGAGTTGAAAGCCCAGCTTCAGGATCTTTTGGATAGGGGCTGTCACGCCCCGGGTGTAAACCAGAACCCGGGCCCGTCTACAGATCCGCCGTGCACACGGTATTTCCCGTGTACACGAAGCGTCAACAACCTGCTCAGATATAAAAGATATAATAAAAGAGCAATAAAAACAGAGCTGAACTAAAACTAATACATCTCAGACTGAAGCTGGAAATAAAAATACAATACATCTGTATAAATGATACATCAGTCTCTCTCAGCTCACAAAATAATAAATACAACCTGCTGGCAAAGCCAGTCCCAAAGGTGAAAGTACAACCGTCTGAGGAAAACATGGGTACACCAACAGTCCAGCTAACACGCTCATCCTGCCTCGAGATCTATCTACCCAGCCGTCCTCTCTCCTCGACCCGCTACTGAAAGCCCAGTAGCACCCGCAGAAGACACTGCAAAACAAGGGAAAAGAAAAGAGGAAAGAAGAATGGGGTGAGAACTACTAGTAAACCAGTAGCCTCCCCTAGTGGGTAAAACCTCAACTCTGACACGCCCACTAGGTCTACCAGAGGCAAAAGGAAACAAAGGTGGTATGCTAAAAAGAATAAGACTCCTGATGAAAAGCTACCACTAGAATGCCTCTAAAATGCCGAGCTAATAGAATAGCTGAATGTATGCATCAGAAAATAAATGTCTGCCAGAATAACCCAATCTGACCACCAGTAAACACTGGTACTGCCTGCTCTGCCGCGACGGGTATGCAAGCCTACGCATAACACCGAAGCAAAGGAGTCCCAAGGACTCAAAACCCAGCATGGTGCCCGGCGCTCTGCACCGTGGAAAGCCTACTCCGGAGTGGCACTCGAGGGGAGCGACCCACACGAGTAAAGTATCACTGTAATAAGCATCTCTCTAATATTCCTAGTGGGTATATCAGAAAAGAGGAGTAAAGCAACCACCCACATGAAGTGCGAACTGTCCGGTCCCGTACAGCTGAAAATACCAGAAACTCCAAACCCTTGCTCCAACAAGTTCAGCACACCCGCAACACTCCTGGTACAATACAAAATCCACTAAATACACTTAGGCTCCCAAATAATGCTCTTATAATCACATACAGTATCTGTCGCAAAACTGCTAAATTTTCACCTGCAGAAAGTGCCCAGAAAATTCCCAGAAAAATACCACAGCGATCCTCGCGTCGATAGCTTCGCAACGGTAGCTTGCAGGTCCAAATCTGAGTTCGGTAAGCCAAGTTATAAATTCGGCAAGGTGGTAATCCAAACAACAAACTGCGGAAAAAGACTGCACACAGTACACTGAGAAAACAGTAATTTTCACCTCGAAATAAATCTCATAAAATTCCAAGAAAAATACGAGCGCGTTCCTTGCGATCTGTAGATGAAAAAGTTGTATAAGCTCGTCTCCGTCAGACGCTCGTACGCGAACATACGGCCAAAATACTCCGATGCTGTCCTCACAATCCTCACAGAAAAAGGGGTCACATTAATGCCTCGGGATCCATGCCAAGGAGTTAAAATCAGAATGCGCGATCAAAATGAAAGATGAAGCCCTACCTGTCGTGAAGCCAACGGCGCAAAAATCACAGAAGAATGATCTCGCGGTAGACCAGGAGAGCTAAAACACTGCTGCTGCGCCGAAGAAGAACACAGGAAATGCAACGTCGCGTCGCGCCGTAAAATCCAAAACCTTGGGATTTGAGCCTCCTAAAATCCTGAAACTTGGCGGGTGTAATCCTCACTTGAAGGAGAAGAAATCTCCTTCTCACCTCCCCTTCGAGCTGAGGTCTCGAAGGGGTCGAAAATCCCCCTTGAAGAGCCCTCGGGTTGCAACTTAAGGGAAAACCAGAAAAATCTTTTCGAAAAATACCCAACATGTCCCGGAAATTTTCGCTGCGCCCGGTGCACGTGAGCCCACCAATGGTGGCGCGCCACGTGGCCCCAACCACCGTGCACCGCCCGTGGACCGCGCACGGTCGGTCACCTGCCCCGCGTACGGCACCCACTCCACGGCTTGCGTGGACCGGGAGCACAACACCGAGCCAAACAAATGCTGCCACGTGTCCTACAGTCGGTCCACCGTGCACCCGAAAGATTCCGTGGACCGCGCACTGTGAGCCCTCCACTCACCATCCGCCACGTGGCACCGCCCTGGTGCACGGCCGCCGCCGTGGACCGCGCGCCTGCCCGCGCCCCTGCACGCTGCCTGCGCCCCTGCCCGCGCCGCGCGCCGCCGCTGTTCCGCCTGCCCGAGGCCGCGCCACCGCCCGCCGGTGCTGCCCGCCGCCGCCGGCGATCGCCGGAGGTACTGTTCCGGCCGTGAACAGTAAAAACACTGTAGCAAGCTCCGAAAAATACAAGTAAATAGCCCATCTTGACTATTTTCGCGCGCTGATTCCAAATCCGGTGTCCGTTTTGCCAAATTCCAATCCTAAAATTTGCCGGAGGCTCCCGGAAAGGTATTTTCAATCCGAATTTCGCGTCGTGTCCAAGTTTGATATCCGATTTGCGCGAAAGCACTTCTAAACATCCGACGGGCTCCCCCGATTTCCCACGTGATCCGTTTTAAGCCCGGAGTTCATCACTTGAGTCCAAATTGGCGCACGAACACCGCCGACATGCCGTGTGGGCTTCCAGAAGCTGCTGGTCACACTGTAGAAGCCCTGCAAAGATCCGGGTCACCACATCCTCCCCCACTAAAAGAAAGTTTCGTCCTCGAAACTAAAGCAACTCCCTAGGAGTCTCAAAAACCAGGGGTCAATACTCAACACCGTCGTCTCCAGCTCTCAAGTCACCAATCACTCCCCGTGATTATCCCTCAGCAACAACAACAGCAACAACCAGAACGGCATAGCCCGATTGCGCAATTCCCTCACCTCACGAGCCGGAATTCGCAATGGCGTCCCTCGTACTCTAAACTCTCATAAACCTCAAAAGGCACGAGTCAATCACGGGCGAGAGGTCCAAAACATAACACTCCTGAGCTGAGACGCAGAAAAACCTCAAAAACTCCAACAAAAGACTGGGGAAAGGAACGAACAGCCCGAGCAACATGCTCAAGAATCACTCCCAAGAGCCAACTCAACCAAAGCGACCCGAAACACATTCACACAACACCTGCACAGAAAAGGGGCCCCAATAAGCAGGGGTTCACACTCGGTCGCCCTCAAAACTCAACCACCCAAGTGGATTGCTCAGCCGCAGCCTCTAATCAAAAGAGATCCTCTAGGACACAAACTCAAACCCTGTACACCAAGATGGCCCCACACAGCGCCAATTAGAGAATCAACAAACTCAAACCCAAAGCTCTTCTGCTCCAGGTATCCGCCACCACAGCGGCCCTGTCGGGGTGATACTGGATGCTCGACAAAATCCAATGGTAGCTCTATAGCCACTATGGGAGGTATCACTATAACTCACAAATCCATCTCCCACCACTGACTAGGTTAAAATCGGCGCTGGTACCAATCTCATCATCCGCTCGTCAAGCTCTGCTAGCACTATCCGGTCCAAAGGCTCCTCACCCCAACAATAACCGTCGATCTCGGCCAGTCTTAAATAGCATCCATTTGGCCGGATTTCCACCGCCGCCCCTACGGCTAGAATAGGTAATCCAGGAAGATATGCTCTCGAAGCTAAAACTTGTACCACAACGACTAGGCATAAAGCTTCTTCCCCATAGACCTTATCACATCATCTACTAATGTTCCACGAGCTCCAATTCACTCAGGGAGAGGGTAAATCCAAAAATATCCCTAGAGAATGCCGCTATCAATCCGTTCAAGCCCAACTGAAACACAGGATTCCTCAATCTTAAAGGCAACAGGGCATTAGTCATTCCATTGGCTTCACTGTACTCATAATGCCCCTAGCATCTCCTGTACGCCATCTTGGCGAAATACTCAGCTGTAAATCCAAACTGGTGCAGGCATCATAATCGATCAACTGCCGGGGCAGAACTCCATCAAAAGGCCCTAAATAATACCTGGACCTGACTGGGCTCCAATCACAAAGGGCTCTCACCGTCGTATATCAACGACATGACACTAGGTCAAACGGACCCTCTATCCATCAAATCCACGCACCTAAGACATCAACTCTCGCAGCTCTATAGGCGATATCCAATGAGGTGCTATGAAGTTGGCGCGGTTTCCAGAACTACGTCAACCACAATCTTAATTTCCCTTTCGGGCGGCATAATCATCGGCTTAGGTGGTCTCACACCCGGGATCTCACGATCAATAGGGATATCCTTAAGTCCCGCTGTCGCCGTAGGCACCTCTCACACTGTCGCTGTAATCGGTGTGCTCTAACAGTCTCAACAAACAAATTGCCTTCCATTATCTGCCTTGCAGAAAATCAAAGCCCTTTCTCTCGACAGTCAAACATCCTGTGGCACTACGCCAACCAATCCCAAGCACTGGGTCAAACACTAAGCTGCCACAGACACCAATATGTCTGCCGGCATAACTCACGGCCTCTGCTACACTGGACACGATCCACAAGCCTCCCCCACTTGCACCATGCCAACAGTAACCTGTACCTCAAGTGCATGTGGTAACGACTCTACCTCTAGTCCATGCAGGAATGCAACATGCTCTAACTCCGACTGCTGTGATGAAATCATACCTGCGACAACTCAATCCACTACCGTGGCGCCCTCCGACCGGGCGGCATAGATTCATCCGCTCGATGCAAGTGGTCGTCGCTCAGCCTGCCAAAATATCTAGACCAATCACAAAGGGGGCACGACCTCTGTCCATGCTCACACTGAGGTGCCGAATGTGGTCTCTCGCTGACAGCCAATCCACGCTGCCGCTGCACCCTTCTGATCAAAGGGCTGTTGCTGTCATCGGGGTCCACCCAACCCCTGATGTCTCAAAAATCCACCTGGATATCATCGTCATAAGACCAAGCACAATTGATTCATGCAATTCCTTATACAATTATCCTTACTGAGCTCACCCCTCAATCACGTCTATTGCACCCCAAACATGCCAATTATCACTCACACAAGGTAACATCCCCCTTGGGTAAGATTTACATAATCCATCCACAAGGATATCCACCATCCTGGAAGGAAAAACGAAAATGTCTCCGCCGGCCGATCTATACTCCAACACCTAGCGCCAAGCGCCTCCATCCAGCACTTGCCTCTGACGGCAGATCCCCATCCAAAAGAACTGCAGCGCCAGCTCCATAAACACTGCCTCCACCATCGAAGCACCCCAAAGTCCAAAACTTGCAAAAGAGGGTCCGAATAAACGAAAAGGTATCCTGGCGCAATCCACTCTCAGTCACGGACATCCTATGCGCCTTGTCCCCCAAATCAAAGAGCGCGCAGTTCGATAACTGCGTAACCTTTTGACACAAAGAGGCTTCCAAGTAGTCTCTCCATCACCACCAGCCACGATTCTACCCCAAGAGGCTCCAAACTTAATCCTAAGAATCGGGGTGGTTTATCTGCCGAAACTGGCTCAACTGATCAATGGTGTCCCATAACTCATCAGCTGTCAACTATCCACCCTGTCTCGGCGCCTCGGCACTAAACATTGGCACAAAGGGGCTACTCACTCCATCAATACCACAGAAATCCTCGCCCTTGAGGATACTGCAATCGGGTGGTCTCAGAAGGAAGCACTGTCGAGCTGCCCGCCGCTCCGACAACTGTGTCACAAAACCAGATGCTCGCTCACTCTGCCGCTGAAAAGCCTCTGACAATCCTGTCACCTGGGTCCGGAGCTCTCTGACTCAAATCTGGTATCCGGCCCGAAACAACTAGCACAGACCCAACTGCTGCACCAAAATGCACCCGGGTCAGGGCCCAACGTCGGGGAGACACCGCTCGCCACGACAAACCGCAAATCAGCACATCCCAAACACTCGACCCAATCTAGCGAAAGTCAAAGACATCCCCCTATTTTTGTAACTTTATGTTGTCTGCAGCCAACATAACTGTCCCACAAAAATAGGGTATGTCGATCCCTCTTCACTCACAGGAAGAGTCAAAACCAAATCACCGACTTTCGCAAAATGTCGCGTCTCTCACACCCTAACGTCCTAGGGTCCGCCACAAGCCTAGGGTTTCCTAAGTCCCAACTGACCTATCCCTAAGCTCTGATACCAACTTAATCTGTCACGCCCCGGGTGTAAACCAGAACCCGGGCCCGTCTACAGATCCGCCGTGCACACGGTATTTCCCGTGTACACGAAGCGTCAACAACCTGCTCAGATATAAAAGATATAATAAAAGAGCAATAAAAACAGAGCTGAACTAAAACTAATACATCTCAGACTGAAGCTGGAAATAAAATACAATACATCTGTATAAATGATACATCAGTCTCTCCCAGCTCACAAAATAATAAATACAACCTGCTGGCAAAGCCAGTCCCAAAGGTGAAAGTACAACCGTCTGAGGAAAACATGGGTACACCAACAGTCCAGCTAACACGCTCATCCTGCCTCGAGATCTATCTACCCAGCCGTCCTCTCTCCTCGACCCGCCACTGAAAGCCCAGTAGCACCCGCAGAAGACACTGCAAAACAAGGGAAAAGAAAAAGAGGAAAGAAGAATGGGGGTGAGAACTACTAGTAAACCAGTAGCCTCCCCTAGTGGGTAAAACCTCAACTCTTACACGCCCACTAGGTCTACCAGAGGCAAAAGGAAACAAAGGTGGTATGCTAAAAAGAATAAGACTCCTGATGAAAAGCTACCACTAGAATGCCTCTAAAATGCCGAGCTAATAGAATAGCTGAATGTATGCATCAGAAAATAAATGTCTGCCAGAATAACCCAATCTGACCACCAGTAAACACTGGTACTGCCTGCTCTGCCGCGACGGGTATACCAGCCTACTCATAACACCGAAGCAAAGGAGTCCCAAGGACTCAAAACCCAGCATGGTGCCCGGCGCTCTGCACCGTGGAAAGCCTACTCCGGAGTGGCACTCGAGGGGAGCGACCCACACGAGTAAAGTATCACTGTAATAAGCATCTCTCTAATATTCCTAGTGGGTATATCAGAAAAGAGGAGTAAAGCAACCACCCACATGAAGTGCGAACTGTCCGGTCCCGTACAGCTGAAAATACCAGAAACTCCAAACCCTTGCTCCAACAAGTTCAGCACACCCGCAACACTCCTGGTACAATACAAAATCCACTAAATACACTTAGGCTCCCAAATAATGCTCTTATAATCACATACAGTATCTGTCCCAAAACTGCTAAATTTTCACCTGCAGAAAGTGCCCAGAAAATTCCCAGAAAAATACCACAGCGATCCTCGCGTCGATAGCTTCGCAACGGTAGCTTGCACGTCCAAATCTGAGTTCGGTAAGACAAGTTATAAATTCGGCAAGGTGGTAATCCAAACAACAAACTGCGGAAAAAGACTGCACACAGTACACTGAGAAAACAGTGATTTTCACCTCGAAATAAATCTCATAAAATTCCAAGAAAAATACGAGCGCGTTCCTTGCGATCTGTAGATGAAAAAATTGTATAAGCTCGTCTCCGTCAGACGCTCGTGCGCGAACATACGGCCAAAATACTCCGATGCTGTCCTCACAATCCTCACAGAAAAAGGGGTCACATTAATGCCTCGGGATCCGTGCCAAGGAGTTAAAATCAGAATGCGCGATCAAAATAAAAGATGAAGCCCTACCTGTCGTGAAGCCAACGGCGCAAAAATCACAGAAGAATGATCTCGGGGTAGACCAGGAGAGCTAAAACACTGCTGCTGCGCCGAAGAAGAACACAGGAAATGCAACGTCGCGCCGCGCCGTAAAATCCAAAACCTCGGGATTTGAGCCTCCTAAAATCCTGAAACTTGGCGGGTGTAATCCTCACTTGAAGGAGAAGAAATCTCCTTCTCACCTCCCCTTCGAGCTGAGGTCTCGAAGGGGTCGAAAATCCCCCTTGAAGAGCCCTCGGGTTGCAACTTAAGGGAAAACCAGAAAAATCTTTTCGAAAAATACCCAACATGTCCCGGAAATTTTCGCTGCGCCCGGTGCACGTGAGCCCACCAATGGTGGCGCGCCACGTGGCCCCAACCACCGTGCACCGCCCGTGGACCGCGCACGGTCGGTCACCTGCCCCGCGTACGGCACCCACTCCACGGCTTGCGTGGACCGGGAGCACAACACCGAGCCAAACAAATGCTGCCACATGTCCTACAGTCGGTCCACCGTGCACCCGAAAGATTCCGTGGACCGCGCACTGTGAGCCCTCCACTCACCATCCGCCACGTGGCACCGCCCTGGTGCACGGCCGCCGCCGTGGACTGCGCGCCTGCCCGCGCCCCTGCACGCTGCCCGCGCCCCTGCCCGCGCCGCGCGCCGCCGCTGTTCCGCCTGCCCGAGGCCGCGCCACCGCCCGCCGGTGCTGCCCGCCGCCGCCGGCGATCGCCGGAGGTACTGTTCCGGCCGTGAACAGTAAAAACACTGTAGCAAGCTCCGAAAAATACAAGTAAATAGCCCATCTTGACCGTTTTCGCGCGCTGATTCCAAATCCGACGTCCGTTTTGCCAAATTCCAGTCCTAAAATTTGCCGGAGGCTCCCGGAAAGGTATTTTCAATTCGAATTTCGCGCCGAGTCCAAGTTTGATATTCGATTTGCGCGAAAGCACTTCTAAACATCCGACGGGCTCCCCCGATTTCCCACGTGATCCGTTTTAAGCCCGGAGTTCATCACTTGAGTCCAAATTGGCGCACGAACACCGCCAACATGCCGTGTGGGCTTCCAGAAGCTGCTGGTCACACTGTAGAAGCCCTGCAAAGATCCGGGTCACCACAGGGGCTTCATCAGACCCAGTGTTTCTCCGTGGGGAGCACCTGTGTTGTTTGTGAAGAAGAAGGATGGGTCACTGCGGTTGTGTGTGGATTATAGGGAATTGAACAAAATGACCATCCGGAACAAGTATCCCCTCCCCCGGATTGATGATTTGTTTGATCAGTTACAGGGAGCATCGGTGTTCTCGAAGATTGATCTGCAGTCCGGTTACCACCAGCTGAGGGTGAGGGCCGAGGACATCTCCAGAACGGCTTTCAGATCGCGGTACGGGCATTATGAGTTTACTGTGATGCCTTTCGGGTTGACAAATGCCCCTGCCGCATTCATGGACTTGATGAACTGGATATTTCAGCCATTTTTGGACCGCTTTGTGGTGGTGTTCATCGATGATATTCTGATCTACTCCCGGAGTGATCCGGAGCACGAGGAGCACTTGAGGACCGTGCTACAGCTTCTGCGAGAGAAGAAGCTGTATGCTAAGTTCAAAAAGTGCGAGTTTTGGCTCCGGGAGGTGGCCTTTCTGGGTCATGTGGTTTCAGCTGCTGGAGTGGCGGTGGATCCGGCCAAGGTGGATGCTATTCGAGATTGGCCGAGGCCGACGACTATCACCGAGGTGCGGAGCTTTCTTGGTTTGGCGGGCTACTATCGGCGTTTTGTGGAAGGCTTTGCGAAGCTTTCCTCTCCCCTCACTCGTCTGACCAGGAAGGGAGTTAAGTTTGTTTGGAGCGAGACTTGCCAGAGCTGTTTTGAGGAGCTGAAGCAGAGATTGATGACCGCTCCAATCCTTGCCCTTCCAGTTATGGGGGAAGGATTTGTGATCTACAGTGATGCCTCCCATAGTGGTCTGGGGTGTGTGTTGATGTAGCATGGTAGGGTAATTGCCTATGCTTCACGGCAACTGAAGGACTATGAGAAAAATTACCCTACTCATGATCTTAAGCTGGCAGCGGTGGTGTTTGCTCTGAAGCTGTGGCGTCATTACTTATATGGAGAGCATTGCGAGATTTATTCTGATCACAAGAGCTTGAAGTATCTGTTCACCCAAAAGGAGCTGAATTTGAGGCAACGCCGGTGGTTGGAGCTGTTAAAGGATTACGATCTGAGTATCCTTTACCATCCCGGCAAGGCCAATGTCGTGGCAGATGCTTTGAGTAGGAGGACGAGTCTGAGCTTATTGATCTCGCAGCAGGCGCCGTTGGTCGAACAGATGAGGCGGTTACAGCTGGAGGTAGTATCCCCTGGGGTCTCTGCTAGACTCATGTCTATGGTCTTGCAGCCCACCCTGTTGGAGAGGATCAGGGACACTCAGAGTGAGGACCCCCACTTGACGAGGATCAGGACGCAGCTTCAGGCGGATCGGACAGGGGATTTTTCTGTGGATAGCTCGGGAGTACTGCGGTACAGGGACCGAGTGTGTGTGCCTATGGATCAGGAGATTAGAGATCAGATTTTGAGGGAGGCCCATTATACACCTTATACCGTCCACCCTGGAGGTACTAAGATGTATAAGGACCTCAAGGCACAGTTTTGGTGGCCCGGAATGAAGCGGGACATTGGGAGATTCGTAGCTCACTGTTTAACTTGCCAGCAAGTGAAAGCAGAGCATCGCGTCCCTGCTGGCAAGTTGCAGAGTCTTCCAATTCCCGAGTGGAAATGGGACCACGTCACTATGGATTTCGTCACTGGATTGCCGAGGGCGCAGAGCGGGGCAGATGCGATCTGGGTTATTGTTGACAGACTCACCAAGTCGGCGCACTTCTTACCAGTTCAGATGACTTGGTCACTGGAGCATTTGGCACAGTTATATCTGGATGAGATAGTGAGGCTTCACGGCATACCTGCTTCGATTGTGTCAGATCGAGACCCGAGATTCGTATCGCGCTTTTGGGGGAGTTTGCATTCTGCATTGGGGACTCAGCTCAGGTTTAGCACCGCTTTCCACCCACAGACCGATGGACAGTCAGAACGCACCATACAGACCCTCGAGGATATGCTGAGAGCGTGCGTTATGGATTTTGGAGGAGGGTGGTACCGGCACTTATCTTTGGTTGAGTTCGCGTACAACAACAGCTATCAGGCGAGCATCCAGATGGCTCCGTTTGAAGCGTTGTATGGACGCAAGTGTCGGTCTCCCTTATATTGGAGTGACGTGGGTGAGAGGAGGACTTTGGGACCGGAGTTACTTTTGGAGGCAGAGGAAAAAGTCAGGATTATTCGCCGGCATCTTGAGACAGCCCAGAGTCGTCAAAGGAGCTACGCAGATACTCGACGGCGAGACCTGGAGTTTCAGGTTGGTGATCATGTCTTCTTGAAGGTCTCGCCCTCGAAAGGGGTCCGGAGATTTGGAGTACGGGGAAAGCTCAGTCCCCGCTTTATTGGACCCTTTGAGGTACTTGACAGAGTTGGTCCTGTGGCATACAGAGTTGCCTTACCCCCGCGCCTGGCCGGAGTTCATGATGTCTTCCACGTCTCAGCTCTGAGGAGATATGTTTTTGACCCGTCGCACGTGATTGACTTCACTTCGTTGGAGATCGGCGAGGACTTGGTCTACGAGGAGCGCCCGTTGCGGATTCTTGCTCGTGAGGTGAGGGAATTGCGCAATCGGGCCATTCCATATGTGAAGATCCTGTGGAGCAATCATGAGGAGCGAGAGGCTACTTGGGAGCTGGAGACAGAGATGAGAGATGCCTACCCCTTCTTGTTCGAGACTTCTGTTGAGGTACGTCTATTTTGTTTTTCCTTGTTTCGGGGACGAAACTTTTTTTAGTGGGGGAGGATGTAGGACCCTGAACCCCCATGCAGCTTTTTCCCATGAATCCACTGTGCAAACACCTGTTGATGGTGTATCTGGCCCATGGTGCATCAAAGGGATGCCACAGATGGACCCTGTGAGCTTTGGTTGGCTGTATTGGCCTTCGGCTGCTTTTGCCGAATTTTAGAAAAGGAATTTGGCCGAACGGAGGGTGGATTTGGATTCAGCGCGGAAAAACGCTTGAAAATGGCTTTTTGTTTGCTTAATTCTGAGTCCGGATGCCCAAAAGCGGGCTCCCGGAAGTTTCACAGTTTCTGGTGTTTGCGGGAGCCTCCGGCAAATTTTAGAGGCGGATTTTGGCGAAACGGACGTCGTTTTTGGAATCAGCGCGCGAAAACGGTCAAGATGGGCTATTTGCTTGTTGTTTTTGAGCTTGTGGGTACTGTTCATGCCGGAACAGTGTTCCCGGCGATCGCCGGCGGCGGCCGGCGGCGGCGGGCAGCGCCGGCGGGCGGCGGCGCGGCCTCGGGCAGGCGGCAGGCGGCGGCACGCGGCGCGGGCAGGGCGCGGGCAGGCGCCCGGGCGCGCGGTCAGGTGCGCGGTCCACCGCGGGGGGCGTGCACCGGGGACGGGCCACGTGGCGCTTTCCGGTTGGCCGGCGCAGCAGGCGCGGTCCACTGAATTTGGGCCCGGGTGCACGGTAGACCGGGTGGACACGTGGCGTAAGGTGATTGGTCCGGTGTTGTGCTCCCGGTCCACGCAATCGGTGGAGTTGTTGACCGGGGCAGGTGGCCGTACGGCGGGGCAGGTGGCCGTACGGCCCGGGTCAGCCGCGACGTGCGCGGTGCACGGACTGCCGGGGCCACGTGGCGCGTCGCCATTTGCGGGCGCAGGTGCTCCGGGTGCAGCGGGGCCCGGGGGAGTGGTGAACTGGGCCGCGTGGTGGACCGGGCCGCAATGTGCGCGCCCGAAAGTGCTGGGCCGGGCCGCACTGTGCGCGCCCGGAAATTTCCGGGCGCCCGAATTCCGGGACAAAATGGGAATTTTCCCAATTGTTCCAACTACACTATAAAAGCCAACCCGAGCCCCCTTCTTTGCTTCTTTTCTCTCAACCCTTTCACTTTCTGCCCGAGCTCCCTCAAGCAAAGTTTTTCACCTCTATGTGCTTGATCTTCCTGCCAAGTTTCAAGATTTTAGGAGGCTCGAATCCCGAGGTTCCCCATTTTACGGCGCGGCGCGACGTTGCTTTCCTGTGTTCTTCTTCGGCGCAGCGACAGTGTTTTAGCTCCCCTGGGCTACCCCGAGATCACTTTGCTGTGATTCTTGCGCCGGCAGACTCCTAAGAGGTAGGACTTCATCTTTCGTTTTGGTCGCGCTTTCCCGTTTCGAGGTTTTGGCACGGATCCCGAGGCAAACAGTGACCCCTTTTTCTGTGTGGATTTCCTTGACAGCAGCGGGGTATTTTGGCCATATCTTTGCGCACGAGCGTCAGACGGAAACGAGCTTATACAACTTTTTCATCTACGGATCGCAAGGAACGCGCTCGTATTTTTCTTGGATTTTTGTGAATTTTATTTCGAGGTGAAATTACTGTTTTCTCAGTGAACAGTGTACAGTTTTTAGCACAGATTTTTGTATGAGTGTACCCCCTTGCCGAATTTTTATCTTGACTTACCGAACTCAGATTTGGGCGTGCAAGGTACCGTTGCGAAGCTATCGACGCGAGGATCGCCGTGATATTTTTATTGGAATTTTCTGGGCACTTTCTGCAGGTGATAATTTAACAGTTTTGAATCCGAGGTTGTATGTGGTTATAAGAGCAATAATTGGGAGCCTAAGTGTAATTAGTGAGCTTTGTATTGTACCAGGATTTTACGGGTGTGCTGAAATTGTGGGAGCAAGGATTTGGAGTTTTGGTATTTTCTTGCTGTACGGACTTGGACAGTTGCACTTCAGGTGGGTGGTTGTTGTACTCCTCTCCTTTGTTATGCCCACTAGGAATATCAGAGTACCCCCACATTGTTGATGCTAAATGTGTTGATTGGTAGACTTGCATGCTCTAGGGAATTAATTAATTGTTATTTGATCCATGTGGAAATTGTTGGACTGCATGTTTAGGGGTAAAATAATAATTGAGGACTGCAAAATTGATAAATATTCATATGAGACTGTCACCTTAGCTTATGTCACTCTAAATTGATTATTCTTGGAAATTGGACAAAATATTGGAACAATGCATGATTAAACGGGTCACATAATTATTGTCATCTTTTACTGCTACACTATCTTTTGGGACTTGACTTAGGAGAAACCATGCATTTATTCTTTTCTTCTCCTATTATTGATAGACTTGCGGCATAGTCGCTCAGGTTCGAGCGTGTGTTGGACAGTGTAGTCAGGTATTGGGGATTTGGGACAGGTTGGGCTTTTGACAGGGTGTTGCGGCGACCACGGATCTTGGGTGGTTGACCGGGTTGTTACTATTGCATCAGATTGGGTGTTTTGGGGATCGGGCTTTCTTTAGTGGAGGTTTTTCCCACTTGATCATGAGTCTGATCCAGTCCTGCTATTATGAGACAGTGGTTACAGAGATGTTTGTTACAGTGATACTTTACTCGTGTGGGTCACTCCCCTCGAGTGCCACTCCGAAGTAGGCTTTCCACGGTGCAGAGCGCCGGGCACCATGCTGGTTTCTTGAGTTCGACAGCAGAGCAGGCAGTGCCAGTGTTCACTGGCTGTCAGATTGGGTCATTTTGACAGGCTTCTTGATTCTGATGCATCACTTTCTCCATCCCTATTGGTTGGTCATGTAGAGGCATATTAGGGATAGCATTTTATCAGTTGCTTCATTTATCTGCACCCCCATTTCTTCTCCTTTCCCTTTTTGCCTCTTATTACCTGGTGGGCATATCGGAGCTGAGGCTTTACCCACTAGGCCGGGGAGGCTACTGTTTATAGTAGTACTTACCCCCATTGTCTTTCTTGTTTCTTTCCTTCCCCTTGTTTTGCAGAGTCTTCAGTGGGAGTTGCTGGACCGTCGGCAACTGATCGAGGTAAGCGGATTGCGGACTAGATAGAGAGCCACCCGAGGGTTGTAGCTGGAGATTTTTGGGTACCAGGACTTCTCAGACAGTGTTATTTATTTTCTTTTGGGTCTGGCTTCTGCCAGCTGTTTGTATTATAGTGGTGAGCTGGGAGAGACATCTGTATTTTATTTCACTGTTGTACCTTTTACTTCCAGCTTCTGTCTGAGATACAGTAGTTTTAGTTTAGCTCTGATTATTATGCTCTTTATTAGTTATTTCTTATATCTGAGCAGGTTACCGACGCTTCGTGTATGTGGGAAATACCGCATGCACGGCGGATCTGTAGACGGGCCCGGGTTCTGGTTTACACCCGGGGCGTGACAAGTAAGTTGGATAGACTTCTTGGTCTTGGTCAAACAAATAAGTTCGGCCTCGGGTACACTCAAACTGGAGACATTCCAAGTTCGAGTGGGACAGTTTTTGTGCCTCAGTCGGTACCTCCTCCTCCGACACCGGAATTCACGACAATCAACGACAACAAGCCTACCACATCCTCCTCGGGATCGTCAAGAATTAAGGTATGTTTTCGTTGTGGCATTTCAGGGCACATAAGGAGAAATTGCAAGACGAGAGCCAAACGCACACCTCAAGCACCTCTTGCAATGACTACCAAAAAGGTGATTCCTCAGAAATCAAATGCAAATCATTTGAAGGAAAAGAGCCTTGGTAGTTCACCGCTCAAGACGACATCATCAAGGAGCAGCAATACTTCAAACAAGACGCTTTCACCTAGGAGAATCAACTTCACGACCATTACCGACGCATTCCAAAAAGGTTTGGGTGCGCAAAGGTGAAATTTTCCCTTGTCTTGTTACCAATGTTTCCTTGCATGCATATGATAGTTCGTCTTGGTATCTGGATAGCGGGTGTTCCCGTCATATGACCGGTGACAAAAACTGTTTTCAAACCTTTGAGAACATCTCCGGAGGACTTGTTGTTTTCGGAGATGGTCGGTCTTCCAAAATTGTTGGAAAAGGAACTATAGCTATTCCAGATGGCCCGGTTCTAAATAATGTGTTATTTGTTCATGGCCTTAAGACTAACCTCATAAGCATAAGTCAACTTTGTGACAATGGTTATTCAGTTAATTTTTCATCTGATGAATGTACTGTAACTGACAAGAACCATGTTTCTTTTTAAAAGGGGTTAGATCAGAAAACAATTGTTATGTAGTTCCTACTAAATTTCTGAAAAATGTAACCTAGCATCTTTGAAAAATGAAACACTTTGGCATGAAAGGCTAGGTCACATAAACTTTAAGGAACTTGCTAGAATTTCAAACAAAGATGTGGTCAAGGGGGTTCCTAAACTTTCTTTTGAACAAAACATTGTGTGTGGCGGTTGCCAAAAGGGAAAACAGTCTAGGACTGCACACAAGAACTTGAACCACATAGGTACAAAACGGCCTTTGGAACTTTTGCACATGGACTTAATGGGGCCAACTCGTCAACCATCTTTGGGAGGTAAATGGTATATTTTCTTATTGGTTGATGATTTCTCTAGATATTCTTGGGTAGCATTTTTAAAAGAGAAAGCTGATACTTTTGATTCTTTTCACGAGATTTGCCATCGTATTATGATTGAAAAGAATGAAAAGATTACTCGAGTTAGAAGTGATAGAGGTGGAGAATTCATAAATTCCAAATTCATTGATTTTTGCACTTCTAACGGCATTAAACATGAATTCTCTGCACCTTATACACCTCAACAAAATGGTGTAGTCGAGCGCAAAAACAGGGTCGTACAGGAGATGGCACGTGTTATGCTTCATAGCCGGAACTTACCTTTATATTTTTGGGCTGAAGCGGTGAACACTGCTGTCTATGTAATTAATCGAGTGTATTTGCGCCCGGGGACTTTGAATACACCATATGAACTATGGTTTTGTAGAAAACCTAACATCAAATATTTTCGTATCTTTGGGAGTCGGTGTTTTATTTTACGTGATCGCGAGAATCTTGGAAAATTTGACTCTCGAAGTGACGAAGGGATTTTCTTAGGTTATTCTACAAACAGCAGAGCATATCGAGTTTTTAACTTAGAATCTAAGACGATCGTAGAATCGATAAATGTTAAGGTAGATGAAGCTTTTCACTTTGAATCTGAAAAATCTACCCTCGATATCTCTCTTGATGATGATACACCTGCTAATGCATCTTCTTCTAACAATTCTTTCGATAATAATGATGCATCTAACGGTTCTTCAAGTTTATCTGATGTGCAGGAATCATCTCGTGTACCTCCGACTACTCCTTACCTCAAACGTTACGCATCTCCAAGGATCACCCTGAATCGAACATCATTGGAGATCCACAAGAAGGAGTTAGAACACGGAGACAATTGGTTTGCGGATTTGCATGCTATGTATCTCAAATCGAACCAAAGAATGTTGATGAAGCTCTTCAAGATGACTACTGGATTAAAGCAATGCAGGAAGAGCTCCATCAATTTGAGCGAAACAAAGTCTGGGAATTAACGAAGCCTCCGAAGCAACACAATGTGATAGGTACCAAATGGATTTTCAAGAACAAGAAAAATGAAGATGGTACTATCATCAGGAACAAAGCAAGGTTAGTTGCTCAAGGCTACTCTCAAGTAGAAGGTATAGACTTTGATGAAACTTTCGCCCCTGTAGCTAGACTCGAGTCCATTCGTATCTTATTTGCGATAGCTTGTCATTTTAAAATCAAATTATTTCAAATGGACGTTAAGAGCGCCTTTTTAAATGGGTTTTTAAATGAGGAAGTTTATGTGGCTCAACCGAAAGGTTTTGTGGATCATAAACTACCTAACCATGTTTTTCGTCTGAAAAAGGCTCTTTACGGTCTGAAACAAGCACCGCGAGCATGGTACGAAAGGTTGACAAAGCACCTTTTGGAAAAGGGCTATACTCGAGGGGGAGCTGACAGGACTCTCTTTGTGAAGCATTATCAAAACAATTTCATTGTTGCACAAATCTATGTCGATGACATTGTATTTGGCGCAACAAGAGATAATGATGCTTCTAAATTCGCGGAGACCATGGAAAGCGAATTTGAGATGTCCATGATGGGCGAATTGACTTATTTTCTTGGATTACAAGTTAAACAAAACGATGAAGGTATTCACTTGTGTCAATCCAAGTATGCAATGGAGTTGGTCAAAAAGTTTGATCTAGAAAATTCTAAGGATTTTTCGACTCCAATGGGAACTAGCCATAAGGGACTTGGAAGTGAATCACATAGTGAGAATGTAGACGAGAAACTGTATCGCAGTATGATTGGAAGTCTACTGTATCTCACGGCTAGTCGCCCGGATATATCCTTCAGTGTTGGGATTTGCGCGAGATATCAGTCAGCACCGAAGGAGGTTCACCTGAAAGCGGTGAAACGGATCATCCGGTATATCAAAGGTACAATAATTTCGGAATTTGGTATCCTATGGGAACAAGTTTGGATATTGTTGGATACTCAGATGCCGATTGGGCTGGAACAGTGGATGATCGGAAAAGCACGAGTGGTGCATGCTTCTATCTTGGCCATTGCCTTGTTGCATGGCACAGTAAAAAGCAGAACTGCATAGCACTCTCGACTGCCGAAGCGGAGTACATTTCAGCGGGAAGTTGTTCAACCCAACTGATATGGATGAAAAGCGTGTTGAGCGATTTCCGGATTTCAGCATCTTCGGTAACCATTTTATGTGACAACACTAGTGCTATTAACATTTCCAAAAACCCTGTGTTGCACTCTAGAACAAAACATATTGAACTTAGATATCATTTTCTTAGAGAGCTAGTTGAATCAAATATTCTTCAACTGTCATATATTTCAACTGAGGATCAATTAGCTGATATCTTAACAAAACCTTTGGATCAAAAACGTTTTATTCACTTGCGTAAAGCAATTGGCATGCTTTCTTTGAAATAACCTTTTTGAAACCTTTGCTTAGGTTAGGTTTTGTTTTGTTTTTGTTTTGTTCTTTATCTATGCTTGTGCATAGGACATTAATTGAGCATAAATCATAATTGACTTTAATTGCATCCTTTTATGCATTTAGAAATTTATTATGCTTTTGATATCATAATATTTCAATGTTGCAATGATCATTTATGTTAATTAAGTCATCTTTTAAGTGATCAAAGTCAATTTCTCTCTCAATGATCTCTTGGTATAGTCATTATCTTATTTGATTGCTTAGTCGAGTATGAATGCGAGATCAATTTTTGGTTGAATACCTTATATATTAAATAATTGATAGCCAATTGAGGGGGAGTCAAAGAAAAGTAAAATGCTCAAAAGATGTGGAAAGAGTTACATCCCAATGAGGAGTGTGAAAACTACCACCACATGGAGGAAAAAAAAGAAAAAGAAAAAGATACCCCATGAATGCAAAGCAAATTTTTGTTTTAAAAATTGTTGATGAAATGCATATTGAAATACTTGACTCAGTCATATTTCATGGTTGGTATAAGGTGGGATTTTTGATAAAAGATGCTCAAAGAGCCACTCCTTCAACAGATTGTCTAGATATATTATCTAACTTATCTGGGATTTCAAACATCTATTGATCTTGGTATTTCATTTTCTTTACCAAAATTGATGATTTGATAAAGGCATTACGCATAAGATCAGGATAGATGTAATTGAAGTTGTTCAACTTTAAGTGTTTTAATTTTCATAAATTTTCGTTTCATTTTTGAGTATTTTTGATAGATTTGTATAATCTATTTCTTGTTGTATGAAACGATGATTTTTGTTTAAAGTTGATATGGTAAAGTGCTTACATACTTTTTCTGGATTTTATGGAATTTTTCTAAATTTTCTGAAGAAAAAGTTGAAGCCGATCCGGATCGGGGTAAGTGATCCGGATCCCGAACGCAGGCTTCTTCCTGCGGGTAGCCGATCCGGATCACATTCTCGATCCGATCCGGATCACGGCTAGGGTTTTTAATAGAACAAAGGGTTTTGATTTCTTTTACCCTAATCTTTTGTTCTCAAGTCTCTAGAGCTTCTCTCTCTAGATTTCTTGCATCTTGGAGCTTCCAAACTCAAAGTTCTTCGAATCCAAGTAAGTTTTATTGATCAAAATCTCGGTTTTTCACAGTTTTTCTTGTTTTCTCAAACGTGAGTAAAAATCTTGGATCTTTTTCGTTTGTGAATGGTTTTTGATCAAATTTCTTTTGAAATAAGAACTCTGGGTAGATTAGTTTTGATTATATGCTGGGTTTTTCCTGATTAACGAATTTTTGGGCTTCGATTTCTAAAAATTCGGTTTTAGGGCATAAAAGAGGAATTTTTGAAAATCATGCGATTGATCTATTTTTAAAATTCTTTTTGCAAAACTAATTTGATTCTTAGCTTCTCTACATGATTATGATTGTTTGGGTACAATTTTTCAAATTTTTCAAAATTGACGATTTTTCATGTGTTCTTGAGTTGGCTTTCACAGGACATTTTCTAAACTCAAAGCACTTTCATCAATGGATTCTCTTGGATCATCTTTTGTTGGTCACAATGGTGCACACACGTGCAACTGTTAAAGAGGAACAGGTTGACTCAACTCGAGACAAGACAAAAACTGATGATGTAGACAGCTCTGACTTTGATGAAGAGGAATGGGAAGAATTTTTCAAAGAAGTTCAACAAAAATTGATGAGGAGGATAGGCAATATTTGAAGAACAAAAAGCTAAAGAAATCTGCCTCAACAACAAGACAATATACAAGACGAAAAGTGTCAAAAGAAGCGGCATTCAGATTACTGAGCCTCTTACTAGAGCACGCTCACTTTCTGGAATTCAACAGAGTAAATCACCATGGATTGAGGGCCAGGATGCACCATCTGCATCTACGCAGAATCCATCAACCTCCGAGAGAATGACTGCTGAAACAGATGCATTGGAATCCATTCGCCAAGAACAGCAAAGACTTTCTGCTGAACAGGAAAGGCTGTCCAGAGAACTTCAGCACATTTCATCTGAGCATAAGAAGATCAAGAAGAAATATTCCAATATTTCAAAGATGCTTAAGGGGTTTTTAAGCAAGCTGAGCTGTACCAGTTCAGACACTTCAGACTAGACAAAATTTCGTGCAGGCTCTTCTTTTTGTGCAGGATTTTACTTTTTAGGATTTAGTTTTATTCTTCCTTTGCGTTAGTTTAGTTCTCAGGTTTTTCATGTTAATGGAACTTTTAACTCTCCTTACATTTTGTAGTTTTGACTACATTTTTGGCTTTGTTTTGTGACAAAAAGGGGGAGAGAGTTTAGAGAGAACTTGAACAATGATGAACAATGATGATGTGAAACTGTGTGAATTTGTGAACATTAAGGTAAGTATGACTCATCAACTTCAACTTTGCTTTTATCTTGTGATTTGTTGCATGTCCCTACTAACTATTCGACTAACTATTTGGGCATGTAATATGACTAACAAGTTGATGTTGGACTAACATTTTGTGACATTTGGTTTTTGAATGCTTAGAAGATATGTTGGTTTTTAACTATGATTCTCTTACATATCTGAATTCTCAAATGTCATGATGAGAATAAACTCTATCTCTGTATTTGGTTTTGTATGTTTCAATTCTTGAGGTATCTAACGATTTCTTTTGTCAAGAATGATTTCTTTGTGCAGAGAGTACAGATGTCTAAGTCTAGAGTCTGTTTTAGGAGTTTATCTCATGTTTTAAATTTTTGGATCTCCATTGTAAATTTTTGTTGTATGGTGATAGCAACAAAAATATCTTTTTGAATTTTCTTTTGTGGATTTGTGTTTTGTCACGAAACCGCCAAAGGGGGAGATTGTTACGGAATTTGAGTTGGCGTATTTCGTGAAAGTGTTAAGTCTTGAAGATTGAAGATGAAAGAACTTTGGATCATATACCTCAATCTCAAGAAAGAAGAATTCAAAAGGATCAGGTATGTTTAACTAAAGATTTTGGTGATCCGAATACTTCTTGTAGTGTAGAAACACCTAGAAGAATTTTTAATTGCATAAAAATCAAAAACTGGACATGGGACATGTTCAGGATCCGGATCGGGCCTTGCAATCCGGATCCCGAAGGGTGTTCGTTCATACACTGGTTCAATCCGGATCGCAGCATCTCATGATCCGGATCCCGAACACTAGTTTTACCTTTTTGCTTGCACGATCCGGATCAGGATTTGCAATCCGGATCCCGAACGTTGATGTTTGGTGAAACTGTATGAACGATCCGGATCGGGGACTTCGATCCGGATCCCGAACAAGTATTTTTCTGGAAACCGTCTTTCTTGCTACTGCAATCCGGATCGCCAATTCCAATCCGGATCGCCGTCGGTAAAATTTCCAGAAAAGGCTGTTTTTGATCCTTATCTTCTTCCAATGGTTTCTAACCTATAAATAGACCCTATGATTCATTTTCTAGGGCATCCGTATATAATAGAAAAAATACGACCGAAAAGAAAAAATCCACATATAGAGAAGAAAGGAAATCAATAGATTAATTCTATGTTTCTTCATCTATATTGATTGATTTGATTCTAGGTTTTCCAAACTCAGATTTTGAGTAGAATCAAATCAATGAATACTTAGATGGTATTTCCGATCTATTTCTAATCTAAGTATTCGGCGGATCATCACCACCCAAAAACAACGATTTACCCCAAATCGGCGCGTGGACTCGCGTGGCCTTGTGGATTCAAGGTGCAACCGCTCTCGTGGATTCGGAGCGAGGTACGTTCGTGGATTCGAAGCGTGCTACTGGGTGAAGACCGTGGATTCGGTCGGACGTCGTGGACTCGACGTTGGACGCTGTGGATTCAGCGTTGGGCGCAGATCGTGGATTCGAGAAGCGTCGTGGAGCGAGCGGAGAAGATCTACTAGGAGCGTATGGTAAAAGGTTGAGTCGTCTGTAAGTATGTTATATCACCTTGTACGTGGTTTAATTCTAGTGGATTTCGCCGTGTTATCGGTCCCGTGGTTTTTTACTCCGGTTTGGAGTTTTTCCACGTAAAAATCTTGCGTGTTATTTTTATTTCCGCATTGGGTTTTATTGCGCAATGATTTTTTGAGTGTTTATTGTTTACACCTATTCACCCCCCTCTAGGTGTTTTTTTCCCTATTTAGATCCATATTAGTATAACCCAACAGTCGTCGCCCAGTCTGCCTGCAAAATCACATCTAACCACACAAAAGGGAGCACGACCTCTGCCTCTGCTCACCCGAGGCGACAAAAGTGGCCCTCCTCAGGTAACTCATCCATGCCACCGCTGCTGCCAATACTGATGCTGATGCTGCCATCGGGGTCCGCGCAACCTCTGGCGTCTCAGAAATCCACTATCCAGGGAAAAGAAATCGGGAATGCCTCTTCCGACTGATCTGTCCTCCATCACCCAGCGCCAAGCGCCTCAATCTAAACTCGCCTCTGGCGGCAGATCCCAATCCAAAGGAACTGCAATGCCATGCTCCATACCCGGTGCCTACTCCAATGAGGCGTCCTAAATCCGCAATAGATGGACCCAACGAGCTAAAAGGTATCCTAGCGCAATCCACTCTCAGACACACATATCCAATGCGCCTCGTCCCTCTACACATGGAGCGCGCAGTTCAGCAACTGCGTTAACTCTTGACACAAAGAGGCTCTCAAGTACTCTCTCCATCCCTACCGAACACGACCCTGCCTCCAAAGGCTCCATACTCATACTCAAACCTACGAATCGGGGTGACTCATCCGCCAAAGCTGGCTCACTTGATCGATGCAGTCCCACAGCTTATCCGCTGTCAACTGTCCACCCTGCCTCGGTGCCCCAGCACTAAACGTCGGCACGGAGGGGGCTACTCGCTACTCCGACAACTGTGTCACTGTGTTGCTCCGACAACTGTGTCACTGCTCCGCCAACTATGTCACGACGCTCAGCTGCCCACACCGCCGCTGATCTGCCTCTAACATTTCTACCCTTCGGGTCCGGAGCTCTCAGACTCTAATCTGGGTATCCGATCCGAAACAACAAGCTCAGACCCAACTGCTGCACCAAGGTGCACACGGGTCAGGGCCCAGCGTCGGGGAGACACCGCTCGCCACGACAAAACCGCAAATCAACACACCCCAAACACTCGACCCAATCTAGTGAAAATCAAAGACATCCCCCTATTTCTATAACTTTATGTTGTCTGTAGCCAACATAATTGTCCCACAGAAATAGGATATGTCGATCCCTCTTCACTCACAGGAAGAGTCAAATAAATAAATTACCGACTTTCGCAAATGTCGCGTCTCTCACGCCCTAACATCCTAGGGTTCGCCAAAAGCCTAGGGTTTCCTAAGTCCCAACTGACCTATCCCTAAGCTCTAATACCACCTAATCGGTCACGCCCCGAGTGTAAACGAGAACCCGAGCCCGTCTACAGATCCGCCATGCACACGGAATTTTTCGCGTACACGAAGTGCCAGTAACCTGCTCAGATATAAGAGATAATAATAAAGAGCATAAAACAGAGCTGAACTAAAAATTAATACATCTCAGACTGAAGCTGAAAATAAAATATAGTACATCTGTAAAAATAATACATCTGTCTCTCCCAGCTCACCAAAATGATACAACTAGCTGGCTAAGGCCAGACCCAAAAGTAAAGTACAATCGTCTGAGAAAAAATGGGTACACCAATAGTCCAGCTAATTCGCTCATCCTGCCTCGAGATCTATCTACTCAGCCGTCCTCTCTCCTCGACCCGCCGCTGAAAGCCCAACGGCACCAGCAGAAGACACTGCAAAACAAGGGAGAAGAAAAAGAAGAAAGAAACATGGGGGTGAGAACTACTAGTAAACCAGTAGCCTCCCCTAGTGGGTAAATCCTCAAACTCTGGCGCACCCCTAGGTCTATCAGAGGCAAAAAGGGGAAGAAGAGTGATAAGCAATAAACTGCTGAAAAAAGGGAACTATCACTACTATGCCTCTAAATGCATCAGTAACCAAACCGTCCCGGTAACCCAATCTAACCGCCAGTAAAAACTGGTACTGCCTGCTGCCGCCCTCAACACCGGGCATATAAAGCCGCGCCAGTGTGATAGCAAAACTCCTGCTGCAGCCCTCATCATCGGGCAAATAAAGCCGCGCCGATGTGATAGCAAAAACTCAATGCCTGTCTGACCCCCACACTCCGGAGTGGAACTCGAGGGGAGATACCCACACGAGGAAAGTAACCATGTCATAAGTATCATAAAAGCAGGACTGAATCACTACAATGCCTAAGTGGAACAAATCCCTCCACTAAAGAAAACCCCGATCCCCAATCTGATGCATAAATACACATACGGTCAACCGCCCAATATCCGCGGTTGCCGCAATATGTTGGGTTATAAGTAATTGGATCTAAATAGGGGAAAAAACACCTAGAGGGGGGTGAATAGGTGTAAACAATAAACACTCAAAAAATCATTGCGCAAATAAACCCAATGCGAAAAAATAAAAGAACACGCAAGATTTTTACGTGGAAAAACTCCAAACCGGAGTAAAAAACCACGGGACCGATAACACGGCGAAATCCACTAGAATTAACACACGTACAAGGTGATATAACGTACTCACTGACGACTCAACCTTTTTCATACGCTCCTAGTAGATCTTCCCGCTCGCTCCACGACGCTTCTCGAATCCACGATCCGCGCCCAACGCTGAATCCACAGCGTCCAACGTCGAGTCCACGACGTCCGACCGAATCCACGGTCTTCACCCAGTGGCACGCTTCGAATCCACGAACGTACCTCGCTCCGAATCCACGAGAGCGGTTGCACCTTGAATCCACAAGGCCACGCGAGTCCACGCGCCGATTTTGGGGTAAATCGTTGTTTGTTTGGGTGGTGATGATCCGCCGAATACTTAGATTAAAGATAGATCGGAAATACCATCTAAGTATTCATTGATTTGATTCTACTCAAAATGTGAGTATGGAAAACCTAGAATCAAATCAATCAATATAGATGAAGAAACATAGAATAAATCTATTGATTTCCTTTCTTCTCTATATATGTGGATTTTTCTTTTCGGCTATTTTCTTCTGTAATTGCGGATGCCCTAGAAATGAATACAGGGCTATTTATAGGTTAGAAACCCTAGGAAGAATATACGGATCAAAAACAGCCTTTTCTGGAAAGAATTACCGACGGCGATCCGGATTGGATTTGGCGATCCGGATTGCAGAAGCACAAAGACGATTTCCAGAAAATTGCTTGTTCGGGATCCGGATCGTAGTCCCCGATCCGGATCGTTCATACAGTTTTACCAAAACATCATGTTCGGGATCCGGATTGCAATTCCTGATCCGGATCGAGGAAGCAAACAGGTAAAACTAGTGTTCGGGATCCGGATCAGAGGAGGCTGCGATCCGGATTGAACCAGTGTATGAACCAACACCCTTCGGGATCCGGATTGCAAGCCACGATCCGGATCCTGAACATGTCCCATGTCCAGTTTTTGATGTTTAAGCAATTAAAACCTCTTCCAGGTGTTTCTACACTATAAGAAGTATTCGGATCATCAAAATTCTTTAGTTAAACGTACCTGATCCTTTTGAATTCTTCTTTCTTGAGATTGAGGTATACGATCCAAAGTTTCTTCATCTTCAATCTTCAAGACTTAATACATTCACGAAATACGCCAACTCAAATTCCGTAACAATCTCCCCCTTTGGCGGTTTCGTGACAAAACACAAATCCACAAAAGAAAATTCAAAAAGATATTTTTGTTGCTATCACCATACAACAAAAATTTACAAAAGAGATCCAGAAATTAAAAACATGAGATAAACTCCTAGAACAGACTCTAGACTTAGACATCTGTAATCTCTGCACACAGAAAACATTCTTGACAAACAAAATCGTTAGATACCTCAAGAATTGAAACATACAAAACCAACTACAGAGATAGAGTTTATTCTCATCATGACATTTGAAAAATTCAGATATGTAAGAGAATCATAGTTAAAACCAACATATCTTCTAAGCAGTCGAAAACCAAATGTCAAAGTATGTTAGTCCAACATCAACTTGTTAGTCATATTACATGCCCAAATAGTTAGTCGAATAGTTAGTATAGAGCATGTCACAAATCACAAAAGAAAAACCAAAGTTGAGTTGAAGTCATACTTACCTTGATATTCACAATCATTGTTCATTGTTCAAAGTTCTTGCTAAGTTCTCTCTAACTCTCTCCCCCTTTTTGTCACAAAACAAAGCCAAAACGTAGCAAGAGCTACAATATGTAAGGAGAGTAAAAAAAATCTATTAATATGCACAAACTGAGAACTAAACTAAAAGTATCAATAAGACTAAAACCTAAAAATCCTGCACAAAAAGAAATGAGTCAAAAAAAGTCAGTTGTCAGAATCTGAATCTTCAGAACTTGTGCAACCCATTGTAGAACATCTTTGTCATCCGCTTGTGCATTGAATTGACCTTTTTCGTGATGGTAATGTGAGCTGCCGTGATATCTCAAGCTCATTGCAAATTTTTTGTTGTTCTTTCAAGATCTGTTCTTGCTTGACAGATAGTTGTTGTTGCAACTTGAAGATCGAAGTCAATGATGCTTCATCATCCGTGCCGGGTTCTTGTCGAGACGTTGAGGCCGAGGTGCCGTCACAAGGTTTCTTTCCAATAACATGAGGCAATTTGTGAAGTGACTTCACAATTGTTGATTCATCTATCATCCCGCAACTGTGCTGATATGATGTTGAGCTTACATCAATGTCAAACTTTTGTAAGATCCTCATGATGATTAGAGGAAACGGAAGTCGCTCAGAAGGATGAGGATGCACAATGTATCTTGACATTCTATTCCAAATTATATAGGGAATATTCATGTTCAATCCAATAGCCTCAGAGGGATGTCCTATGAGATATAGGAATAGCAGTCGCTCCCATCTCACAACCTTGGTCTGCATGTTGGGCAGAATGTTATAACACGTTATGAAGTTTAGAAAACGGTACTCCAGTCGTAGATGTTTGGATCTGACACTCTTGCCATCAACTGATTTAGTTCCTTCCAAACAGATCCTGTCGATCACAGTTTGCCACAATGCAGTTGTCAAACTTTTTCCTTTCAAAAAGTTAAGCCCCGATGTGCTAGATTCCATTCCAAGGACTTCACCAATTAACTGCGGTGTGATCTTAATCTTCATTCCTTGGATGTTTGTATAGAAATGCATAGACCCATTTTCATCCTCTTGAAGATGTCTCGCATTCGTGTAGAAGGTTCTCACACGATACAAACAATATCCTAGAAGTTCAGGGAATCGGCAGACTTGAAGAAGAGAAGCTTGTTCAATTAAGGTTCCAAATTCTGGTGAATGATTGCGAAGGGCTTCAATGTTGACATGACGTTCTCCGATGCATTCACGTCGTTCAAAGGCTCGAAGACGGTCAGTATTAACGACTACCTCTTCAACACGTGGCGGAGAGTCAGGAGCTATTGGTGTGTCAATATTAGTGTCTCGTCTTAATCCATAACGTCGAGCAAGTCGTTTCCGTTTCACAGAGATAGTTGGAGCAGACATAGGAGCTTTCCCAGTGTCCATGGGTGCTTTTCCTTTTTTTTAGATTTAGTAGGCAATACCTCATCATCATCATCATCTGTCAACATATCCCAGTGTACTTCATCAGGGTTTTCTTCAAGTTCTGTGTCACTTATAACTTCCACTTCACCTTTTCGTTGGAGTTTCTTGGCTCGTTTCAGTTTGTTGGTTGCTCGAGTATGTACCATCGTAACCAGTAGCAGAATTAACCAGGAGAATGCCATTGGTGTAGTGCTTTGAGTTTTGAGAAAGTGTCCTGTGAAACCAACTCAAGAACATATGAAAAATCGTCAATTTTGAAAAATTTGAAAAATTGTACCTAGACAATCATAATCATGTAGAGAAGCCAAGAATCAAATTAGTTTTCCAAAAAGAATTTTAAAAATAGATCAATTCCATGATTTTCAAAAATTCCTCTTTTATGCCCTAAACCAGAATTTTTAGAAATCGAAGCCTAAAAACTCGTTTATCTTGAGAAAACCCAGCATAAAAGCAAAACTAATTGACCCAGAGTTCTTATTTCAAAAGAAATTTGATCAAAAACCATTCACAAACGAAAAAGTTCCAAGATTTCAACTCACGTTTGATGAAAAAACATAAAAACTGTGAAAAACCGAGTTTTGATCAATAAAACTTACTTGAATCCGAAGAACTTTGAGTTTGGAAGCTCCAAATGCAAGAAATCTAGAGAGAGAAGCTCTAGAGATTTTAGAACAAAAGATTAGGGTAAAAGAAATCAAATCCTCTTTGTTCTTATAAAAACCCTAGCCGTGATCCGGATCGGATCGAGAATGTGATCCGGATCGGCTACCCGCAGGAAGAATCCTGCGTTCGGGATCCGGATCACTTACCCCGATCCGGATCGGCTTCAACTTTTTCTCCAGAAAAATTCAGAAAAATTCCATAAAATCCAGAAAAAGTATGTAAGCACTTTACCATGTCAACTTTAAACAAAAGACATCGTTTCATACAACAAGAAATAGATTATGCAAAATCTATCAAAAATACCCAAAAATGAAACGAAAATTTACGAAAGTTAAAACACTTAAAGTTGAACAACTTCAATTACATCTATCCTGATCTTATGTGTAATGCCTTTATCAAATCATCAATTTTGGTAAAGAAAATGAAATACCAAGATCAATAGATGTTTGAAATCCCAGATAAGTTAGATAATATATCTAGACAATCTGTTGAAGGAGTGGCTCTTTGAGCATCTTTTACTAAAAATCCCACCTTATACCAACCATGAAATACGACTGAGTCAAGTATTTCAATATGAATTTCATCAACATTTTCAAAACAAAAATTTGCTTTTCATTCATGGAGTATCTTTTTTTTCTTTCATTTTCTCCATGTGGTGGTAGTTTTCACACTCCTCATTGGGATGTAACTCTTTCCACATCTTTTGAGCATTTTACATTTCATTGACTCCCCCTCAATTGGCTATCAATTATTTAATATATAAGGTATTCAACCAAACCATTGATCTCGAATTCATACTCGACTAAGCAATCAAATATGATAATGACTATACCAAGAGATCATTGAGAGAGAAATTGACTTTGATCACTTAAAAGATGGTTTAATTAACGTAAATGATCATTGCAACATTGAAATATTATGACATCAAAAGCATAATAAATTTCTAAATGCATAAAAGGATGCAATTAAAGTCAATTATGATTTATGCTCAATTAATGTCCTATGTACAAAACATAGATAAAGAACAAAACAAAAACAAAAACAAAACCTAACCTAAGCAAAGGTTTCAAAAGAGTTTATTTCAAGGAAAGCATGCCAATTGCTTTACGCAAGTGAATAAAACGTTTTTGATCCAAAGGTTTTGTTAAGATATCAGCTAATTGATCCTCAGTTGAAATATATGACAGTTGAAGAATGTTTGATTCAACTAGCTCTCTAAGAAAATGATATCTAAGTTCAATATGTTTTGTTCTAGAGTGCAACACAGGGTTTTTAGAAATGTTAATAGCACTAGTGTTGTCACATAAAATGGTTACCGAAGATGTTGAAATCCGGAAATCGCTCAACACGCTTTTCATCCAAATCAATTGGGTTGAACAACTTCCTGCAGAAATGTACTCCGCTTCGGCAGTCGAGAGTGCTATGCAATTCTGCTTTTTACTGTGCCATGCAACAAGGCAGTGGCCAAGATAGAAGCATGCACCACTCGTGCTTTTCCGGTCATCCACTGATCCAGCCCAATCGGCATCTGAGTATCCAACAATATCCAAAGTCGTTCCCATAGGATACCAAATTCCGAAATTGATTGTACCTTTGATATATCGGATGATCCGTTTCACCGCTTTCAGGTGAACCTCCTTCGGTGCTGATTGATATCTCGCACAAATCCCAACACTGAAGGATATATCCGGGCGACTAGCCGTGAGATATAGTAGACTTCCAATCATACTGCGATACAGTTTCTCGTCTACATTCTCACTATGTGATTCACTTCCAAGTCCCTTATGGCTAGTTCCCATTGGAGTCGGAAAATCCTTAGAATTTTCAAGATCAAACTTTTTGACCAACTCCAGTGCATACTTGGATTGACACAAGTGAATTCCTTCATCGTTTTGTTTAACTTGTAATCCAAGAAAATAATTCAATTCGCCCATCATGGACATCTCAAATTCGCTTTCCATGGTCTCCGCGAATTTAGAAGCATCATTATCTCTTGTTGCTCCAAAAACAATGTCATCGACATAGATTTGAGCAACTATGAAATTGTTTTGATAATGCTTCACAAAGAGAGTCCTGTCAGCTCCCCCTCGAGTGTAGCCCTTTTCCAAAAGGTGCTTTGTCAACCTTTCGTACCATGCTCGCGGTGCTTGTTTCAGACCGTAAAGAGCCTTTTTCAGACGAAAAACATGGTTAGGTAGTTTATGATCCACAAAACCTTTCGGTTGAGCCACATAAACTTCCTCATTTAAAAACCCATTTAAAAAGGCGCTCTTAACGTCCATTTGAAATAATTTGATTTTAAAATGACAAGCAATCGCAAACAATATACGAATGGACTCGAGTCTAGCTACAGGGGCGAAAGTTTCATCAAAGTCTATACCTTCTACTTGAGAGTAGCCTTGAGCAACTAACCTTGCTTTGTTCCTGATGATAGTACCTTCTTCATTTTTCTTGTTCTTGAAGATCCATTTGGTACCTATCACATTGTGTTGCTTCGGAGGCTTCGTTAATTCCCAGACTTTGTTTCGCTCGAATTGATGGAGCTCTTCCTGCATTGCTTTAATCCAGTAGTCATCTTGGAGAGCTTCATCAACATTCCTTGGTTCGATTTGAGATACATAGCATGCAAATCCGCAAACCAATTGTCTCCGTGTTCTAACTCCTTCTTGTGGATCTCCAATGATGTTCGATTCAGGGTGATCCTTGGAGATGCGTAACGTTTGAGGTAGAGGAGTAGACGGAGGTACACGAGATGATTCCTGCACATCAGATAAGCTTGAAGAACCGTTAGATGCATCAACATTATTATCGAAAGAATTGTTAGAAGAAGATGCATTAGCAGGTGTATCATCATCAAGAGAGATATCGAGGGTAGATTTTTCAGATTCAAAGTGAAAAGCTTCATCTACCTTAACATTTATCGATTCTACGATCGTCTTAGATTCTAAGTTAAAAACTCGATATGCTCTGCTGTTTGTAGAATAACCTAAGAAAATCCCTTCGTCACTTCGAGAGTCAAATTTTCCAAGATTCTCACGATCACGTAAAATAAAACACCGACTCCCAAAGATACGAAAATATTTGATGTTAGGTTTTCTACAAAACCAAAGTTCATATGGTGTATTCAATGTCCCCGGGCGCAAATACACGCGATTAATAACATAAACAGCAGTGTTCACCGCTTCAGCCCAAAAATAAAAAGGTAAGTTCCGGCTGTGAAGCATAACACGTGCCATTTCCTGTACGACCCTGTTTTTGCGCTCGACTACACCATTTTGTTGAGGTGTGTAAGGTGCAGAGAATTCATGTTTAATGCCATTAGAAGTGCAAAAATCAATGAATTTGGAATTTATGAATTCCCCACCTCTATCACTCCTAACTCGAGTAATCCTATCATTCTTTTCATCATAATACGATTGCAGATTTCGAGAAAAGAATCAAAGGTATCAGCTTTTTCTTTTAAGAAAGCTACCCAAGTATATCTAGAAAATCATCAACCAATAAGAAAATATACCATTTACCTCCCAGAGATGGTTGACGAGTTGGCCCCATTAAGTCCATATGCAAAAGTTCCAAAGGCCGTTTTGTACCTATGTGGTTCAAGTTCTTGTGTGCAGTCCTAGACTGTTTTCCCTTTTGGCAACCGCCACACACAAGGTTTTGTTCAAAAGAAAGTTTCGGAACCCCCTTGACCACATCTTTGTTCGAAATTCTAGCAAGTTCCTTAAAGTTTATGTGACCTAGCCTTTCATGCCAAAGTGTTTCATTTTTCAAAGATGCTAGGTTACATTTTTCAGAAATCTTAGTAGGAACTACATAACAATTGTTTTCTGATCTAACCCCCTTTAAAAAGAAAGCATGGTTCATGTCAGTTACAGTGCATTTATCAGATGAAAAATTAACTGAATAACCACTATCACAAAGTTGACTTATGCTTATGAGGTTAGTCTTAAGGCCATGAACAAATAACACATTATCTAGAACCGGGCCATCTGGAATAGCTACCGTTCCCTTTCCAACAATTTTGGAAGACCGACCATCTCCGAAAACAACAAGTCCTCCGGAGTTTTTCTCAAATGTTTGAAAACAGTTTTTATCGCCGGTCATATGACGGGAACACCCGCTATCCAGGTACCAAGACGAACTATCATATGCATGCAAGGAAACATTGGTAGCAAGACAAGGGAAAATTTCACCTTTGCGCACCCAAACCTTTTTGGAATGCGTCGGTAATGATCGTGAAGTTGATTTCCTAGGTGAGAGCGTCTTGCTTGAAGAATTGCTGCTCCTTGATGATGTCGTCTTGAGCGGTGTACTACCAAGGCTCTTTTCCTTCAATTGTTGCAGTTGTTTTCGAGGAATAGCCTTTTGGTAGTCATTGCAAGAGGTGCTTGAGGTGTGCGTTTGGCTTCCGTCTTGCAATTTCTCCTTATGTGCCCTGAAATGCCACAACGAAAACATACCTTAGTTCTTGTCGATTCCGAGGAGGATGTAGTAGGCTTGTTGTCGTTGCTTGTCGTGAATTCCGGTGTCGGAGGAGGAGATACCGACTGAGGCACAAATACTGTCCCACTCGAACTTGGAATGTCTCCAGTTTGAGTGTATCCGAGGCCGAACTTATTTCTTTGACCAAGACCAAGAAGTCTGTCCAACTTACTCCTTCCAGAAGAAAATCTCTTTAAGTCATCCTTCAGTTGGCGTATGGTCTCCGTCATTTCCAATTTTTCCTGTCGAGCCTCGCCGTTGAGCTTCAAGAAGTAATTCGCTTTGTTCACCATATCCATATAATTCTTCTCGAGTTGCTCATTGGACTCTTGAAGGGAAACATTTGTTTTAATCAGATTATCCCTTTCCACTTCAAGATCGGTTGAGAGAGAGGTTACCCTTTTTACTTCTTCTTCGAGATCCTGCAATCTCCCTTTCAACCCCTTGTTTTGCTTAGCCAGTTTCTTTGAATCCCTCAAAAGTTGTGGTAGGCTAAGCAAAATCTTCACCTTCCGAATCATCTGATTCATCGTCCGTTGCAATCTTTTCAACAGTGGAGTTGGACAGTGAGTCGGATGTACTTGCCATTAAGCACATGAAGGGTGAAGATGTAGTGGACGCGTGGAAAGCTGTCGCGTTGTCTTCTTCATCACTTGAGGATGACTCATTTGACGTGGAGTTGTCATCCCAAGTAACGACTTGCATCGCTTTCTTCTTTGCCGGATTCTTGTTGGGACACTCCGTTGCAATGTGGCCGTAGCCTCGACATTTGAAGCACTGAACTTGTCCCTCAGAACTTTTCTTATCCTTTGAGAAGTTCTCTTGCTTTCTTGACTTGTAGCTTGAAGAACCCTTGCCTTTCTTCGACTTTCCGAAGGATGGAGTTTTGCTTGAATTTCCCCTTCGAAAGTTGCGGCGAAACTTCCTTGTCAAGAGAGCGAGCTGCTTCTCAAAGTCCTCCATAGAAAGGTTCTCGTCGTCGTCCGAGGAGGATGAATCCGCGTCTTCTTCTTTAGTTGATTTCAATGCGTAACCTGAAGACTTAGAAGAGGATGCCTTTCCAGAAGAATAGTTAGTAGGAAATGTCATTTCATAAGTTTGTAAAGCACCTACTAATTCTTCTACACGCATTTCGTCCGGGTGTTTAATTGTTTCAATGGCTGCGACCTTCGGGCGAAATCGTTCAGGAAGAGTTCTTAGAATTTTTCTTACAACTTTAAATTCTGGAATCTTCTCTCCCAAGTTAGCACATGAGTTTACGATGTCTTGCAATCGTGTGTAATAGTCAGTGAAAGATTCATTCTCTGCCATAGAGATAGAGTCAAACTTGCTCGTAAGCATTTGCAGTTTCTGAATCTTCACTAGGTTAGTTCCCTCATGCGTAACTTGAAGAACATCCCAGATTTCTTTCGCAGTCTCACATGCCGAGACGCGAGAGAACTCAGTTTGTGACAAAGCATTAAATAGAGCATTAATTCCTTTGCCATTGTAAGAAGATAATCTATCTCTTCCTTGGTCCATTTCGACCTAGGTTTTAAGGTGCGAACATCATCTAAAATTTCAGTTGGATTAGACCATCCTAATTCAATTGATTGCCACACCCTTTCGTCGATGGAAATTAAAAAGGCTTTCATCCGCACTTTCCAGTACGCATAATTTGTTCCATCAAAGAAAGGGGGTCGATTGATGTTTCCACCTTCAACCATTGTTTACAACCCTATTCCCGCTCTGATACCACTTGTTGGGTTATAAGTAATATGGATCTAAATAGGGGAAAAAACACCTAGAGGGGGGTGAATAGGTGTAAACAATAAACACTCAAAAAATCATTGCGCAATAAAACCCAATGCGGAAAAATAAAAGAACACGCAAGATTTTTACGTGGAAAAACTCCAAACCGGAGTAAAAAACCACGGGACCGATAACACGGCGAAATCCACTAGAATTAACACACGTACAAGGTGATATAACGTACTCACTGACGACTCAACCTTTTACCATACGCTCCTAGTAGATCTTCCCGCTCGCTCCACGACGCTTCTCGAATCCACGATCCGCGCCCAACGCTGAATCCACAGCGTCCAACGTCGAGTCCACGACGTCCAACCGAATCCACGGTCTTCACCCAGTGGCACGCTTCGAATCCACGAACGTACCTCGCTCCGAATCCACGAGAGCGGTTGCACCTTGAATCCACAAGGCCACGCGAGTCCACGCGCCGATTTTGGGGTAAATCGTTGTTTGTTTGGGTGGTGATGATCCGCCGAATACTTAGATTAAAGATAGATCGGAAATACCATCTAAGTATTCATTGATTTGATTCTACTCAAAATGTGAGTATGGAAAACCTAGAATCAAATCAATCAATATAGATGAAGAAACATAGAATAAATCTATTGATTTCCTTTCTTCTCTATATATGTGGATTTTTTCTTTTCGGCTATTTTCTTCTGTAATAGCGGATGCCCTAGAAATGAATACAGGGCTATTTATAGGTTAGAAACCCTAGGAAGAATATACGGATCAAAAACAGCCTTTTCTGGAAAGTTTTACCGACGGCGATCCGGATTGGATTTGGCGATCCGGATTGCAGAAGCACAAAAGACGGTTTCCAGAAAATTGCTTGTTCGGGATCCGGATCGTAGTCCCCGATCCGGATCGTTCATACAGTTTTACCAAAACATCATGTTCGGGATCCGGATTGCAATTCCTGATCCGGATCGTTCAAGCAACAGGTAAAACTAATGTTCGGGATCCGGATCAGAGAATGCTGCGATCCGGATTGAACCAGTGTATGAACGAACACCCTTCGGGATCCGGATTGCCGAGCACGATCCGGATCCTGAACATGTCCCATGTCCAGTTTTTGATGTTTAAGCAATTAAAACCTCTTCCAGGTGTTTCTACACTATAAGAAGTATTCGGATCATCAAAATTCTTTAGTTAAACGTACCTGATCCTTTTGAATTCTTCTTTCTTGAGATTGAGGTATATGATCCAAAGTTTCTTCATCTTCAATCTTCAAGACTTAATACATTCACGAAATACGCCAACTCAAATTCCGTAACAACTGTCGTCTGAGATAGAAGGGTATACAATAAAGCCTAGCTAATCTCTCGCTAGGGGTAGATGATCTAGCTATCGGCGATCCTCTGCCCTGAAGGCCCAGCAGCTCTCCCACAGACCGACTCTGCAAACAAAGGGGAAAAGGACAGAAAACAACAATGGGGGTGAGAACTACTAGATAACCAGTAGCCTCCCCTAGTGAGTAAAACCTCTAATGCTGACGCACCCACTAGGAATAAAGAGGCAAAAGGATGGAACAGTAGTAAGCTATAAAGGCTGCTGAGAAGGAACTGCTACTACAATGCCTCTAAATGCAATACTGAAATAGATGACTGTATGAATGCATCAGAAAACAAACCTGACCAAATAAACCCAATCTAGACCCAGTAAAAACTATACTGCCTGCTCTGTTATCAATCTCATGAACTCAGTATCTCCACTGTCTGAATGACCGGACCCACACGGTCTAAAGCCTACTCGGAGTGGCACTCGAGGGGAGCGACCCACACGAGTAAAGTATCTCTGTATCAAGCATCTCTGTAACCAATATCACAAGTATCTCTGTCAAGTATCTCAATATAGCAGGACTGGATCATGACTATGATCAAAGTGGGAATATCCATCCACTAAAGAAAATCTGATCCCCAATCAGATACAATAGTACTCAATAAGTCGGAAACACCATCCACTAGAGAAACCTGATACCCAATCCGATGCAATAGTACTCAATAAATGGGAAACACCATCCACTAGAGAAATCCTATACCCAATCTGATGCAATAGTAAACATCCGGTCAACCGCCCAATTCCCGCGGTCGCCGCGACACCCCCACAAGACCCCAAATCCACAAAACAAGTCTAAACTGTCCCAGACACAAGGTCCAAACTACACTATCCCAAATCCTGCTCAACTCGAGCATCGTGCATCGATAGAGAAGAATAACGATAAAACATGTTTTCTTCTAAGTCAAATCCAATAATATAGTGCAACAGAAAATAGTGGCCTAATATGTGTCCAAATAAGCATGCAATTGTCCTTTTAAAAAGCATTAGAAAAAAATGACCAAGGTTTTATTGCAAAGAATTATTTTTAAACATTAATGTGATACTAATTTGCATGCGGGGTTAAGATATAGCAATTGTCCAACTTTATTGTCCCAAATTTATCACATAAAGGTTATCACTTAAATTAGGGCATTGCATCAAGTTCATATGCTAACAGCTAGTTGTCACATTTATAATTGGGGAACTCTAATATTCCTAGTGAATGTCAACAAAGAGGGAAAACACAACCACCCACCTCGAAAAGCATGCACAACACCCGAAGAAAATTCCGCTATCCGCTGTCCTCAAAGCACACAGTCAGCCCGAAACAGTGTCCTACAACCACACACATTGCACACGGTGTAAAAATTACAAGTCCCAAACAGATTTTTGCCATTTTTTTAATCAGCATGCAAAACAAGGAATTTCACTCTCTGTCCCGAGCTAAAAAGTCCAGAAAAATTACGGTTGCGTTCCTCATGAAAAGTAACCCAAAATCGACTGTTAAATCGCTCGATCTGATATTCCTATGCCAAGAAATAATTCGTCGAAGTTGCCGCTGTCCAAAAATCCAAACAGCAAAAGAGGGGGTCAAAACACCTCGGGAATCGTGCCAAGGAATCGGAATCCAGAGAAACCACCAACACGGAAAACGAAGCCCTACCTCTCAGGAATACACTGGCGAAGAAATCGTCGAAAAAAGACACCTGTACTGCGCAGGGGACTCCTCGGACTGAAATTCGAGGATAACAGGCCGAAAATGGGGGAAAACCGAGGCACACTGTAAAATCCGGATCGCCGTTGTCGAGCTTCCGAAAAATCTGGGAATACACCATGAGGTAGAGAATAAGGAGATGACAACTTCTCTTAAGGTCCCTCCCTCTCCCTCTCTCTCTCTCTCTCTCGGAAAAAACCCGAGAGAAAGGGGAGGGGAGGCCTATTTATAGGCCCAAAAAAGGAACAATTGGGAAATTCCCAATATGTCCCGGATTCGGGCGCCCGAGATCATTCGGGCCCCGAATCCGGGCCCAAACAGTGCCCGGCCCAACTCGG
>CM054938.1:6408753-6458475 GCA_029168755.2 Tillandsia fasciculata | reverse complement strand
TCCTGGAAGGAAAAAAGAAAATGTCTCCGCGGGCCGATCTATACTCCAACACCTAGCACCAAGGCCTATCCAGAACTTGCCTCTGACGGCAAGTCCCCATCCAAAAGAACTGCAGCGCCAGCTCCATAAACACTGCCTCCACCATCGAAGCACCCAAAGTCCAAAACTTGCAAAAGAGGGTCCGAATAAACGAAAAGGTATCCTGGCGCAATCCACTCTCAGTCACGGACATCCTATGCGCCTTGTCCCCAATCAAAGAGCGCGCAGTTCGATAACTGCGTAACCTTTTGACACAAAGAGGCTTCCAAGTAGTCTCTCCATCACCACCAGCCACGATTCTACCCCAAGAGGCTCCAAACTCAATCCTAAGAATCGGGGTGGTTTATCTGCCGAAAACTGCTCAACTGATCAATGGTGTCCCATAACTCATCAGCTGTCAACTACTACCACCCTGTCTCGGCGCCTCGGCACTAAACATCGGCACAAAGGGGCTACTCACTCCATCACGACCACAGAAATCCTCGCCCTTGAGGATACTGCAATCGGGTGGTCTCAGAAGGAAGCACTGTCGAGCTGCCGCCGCTCCGACAACTGTGTCAAAAAACCAGATGCTCGCTCACTCTGCCGCTGAAAAGCCTCTGACAATCCTGTCACCTGGGTCCGGAGCTCTCTGACTCCAATCTGGTATCCGGCCCGAAACAACTAGCTCAGACCCAACTGCTGCACAAGGGTGCACCCGGGTCAGGGCCCACGTCGGGGAGACACCGCTCGCCACGACAAACCGCAAATCAGCACACCCCAAACACTCGACCCAATCTAGCGAAAGTCAAAGACATCCCCCTATTTTTGTAACTTTATGTTGTCTGCAGCCAACATAACTGTCCCACAAAATAGGGTATGTCGATCCCTCTTCACTCACAGGAAGAGTCAAAACCAAATCACCGACTTTCGCAAAATGTCACGTCTCTCACGCCCTAACATCCTAGGGTCCGCCAAAAGCCTAGGGTTTCCTAAGTCCCAACTGACCTATCCCTAAGCTCTGATACCAACTTAATCTGTCACGCCCGGGTGTAAACCAGAACCCGGGCCCGTCTACAGATCCGCCGTGCACACGGTATTTCCCGTGTACACGAAGCGCAACAACCTGCTCAGATATAAAAGATATAATAAAAGAGCAATAAAAACAGAGCTGAACTAAAACTAATACATCTCAGACTGAAGCTGGAAATAAAATACAATACATCTGTATAAATGATACATCAGTCTCTCCCAGCTCACAAAAATAAATACAACCTGCTGGCAAAAGCCAGTCCCAAAGTGAAAGTACAACCGTCTGAGGAAACATGGGTACACCAACAGTCCAGCTAACACGCTCATCCTGCCTCGAGATCTATCTACTCAGCCGTCCTCTCTCCTCGACCCGCCACTGAAAGCCCAGTAGCACCCGCAGAAGACACTGCAAAACAAGGGAAAAGAAAAAGAGGAAAGAAGAATGGGGGTGAGAACTACTAGTAAACCAGTAGCCTCCCCTAGTGGGTAAAACCTCAACTCTGACACGCCCACTAGGTCTACCAGAGGCAAAAGGAAACAAAGGTGGTATGCTAAAAAGAATAAGACTCCTGAGGAAAAGCTACCACTAGAATGCCTCTAAAATGCCGAGCTAATAGAATAGCTGAATGTATGCATCAGAAAATAAATGTCTGCCAGAATAACCCAATCTGTACACAGTAAACACTGGTACTGCCTGCTCTGCCCGCAGCCGCGACGGGTATGCCAGCCTACGCATACACCGAAGCAAAGGAGTCCCAAGGACTCAAAACCCAGCATGGTGCCCGGCGCTCTGCACCGTGGAAAGCCTACTCCGGAGTGGCACTCGAGTGGGAGCGACCCACACGAGTAAAGTATCACTGTAATAAGCATCTCTCTAATATTCCTAGTGGGTATATCAGAAAAGAGGAGTAAAGCAACCACCCACATGAAGTGCGAACTGTCCGATCCCGTACAGCTGAAAATACCAGAAACTCCAAACCCTTGCTCCAACAAGTTCAGCACACCCGCAACACTCCTGGTACAATACAAAATCCAAAATACACTTAGGCTCCCAAATAATGCTCTTATAATCACATACAGTATCTGTCCCAAAACTGCTAAATTTTCACCTGCAGAAAGTGCCCAGAAAATTCCCAGAAAAATACCACAGCGATCCTCGCGTCGATAGCTTCGCAACGGTAGCTTGCACGTCCAAATCTGAGTTCGGTAAGACAAGTTATAAATTCGGCAAGGTGGTAATCCAAACAACAAACTGCGGAAAAAGACTGCACACAGTACACTGAGAAAACAGTGATTTTCACCTCGAAATAAATCTCATAAAATTCTAAGAAAAATACGAGCGCGTTCCTTGCGATCTGTAGATGAAAAAGTTGTATAAGCTCGTCTCGTCAGACGCTCGTGCGCGCGAACATACGGCCAAAATACTCCGATGCTGTCCTCACAATCCTCACAGAAAAAGGGGTCACATTAATGCCTCGGGATCCGTGCCAAGGAGTTAAAATCAAAATGCGTGATCAAAATAAAAGATGAAGCCCTACCTGTCGTGAAGCCAACGGCGCAAAAATCACAGAAGAATGATCTCGGGGTAGACCAGGAGAGCTAAACACTGCTGCTGCGCCGAAGAAGAACACAGGAAATGCAACGTCGCGCCGCGCCGTAAAATCCAAAACCTCGGGATTTGAGCCTCCTAAAATCCTGAAACTTGGCGGGTGTAATCCTCACTTGAAGGGAAGAAATCTCCTTCTCACCTCCCCTTCGAGCTGAGTCTCGAAGGGGTCGAAAATCCCCCTTGAAGAGCCCTCGGGTTGCAACTTAAGGGAAAACCAGAAAAATCTTTTCGAAAATACCCAACAAGTCCCGGAAATTTTCGCTGCGCCGGTGCACGTGAGCCCACCAATGGTGGCGCGCCACGTGGCCCCAACCACGTGCACCGCCCGTGGACCGCGCACGGTCGGTCACCTGCCCGCGTACGGCACCCACTCCACGGCTTGCGTGGACGGGAGCACAACACCGAGCCAAACAAATGCTGCCACATGTCCTACAGTCGGTCCACCGTGCACCCGAAAGATTCCGTGGACCGCGCACTGTGAGCCCTCCACTCACCATCCGCCACGTGGCACCGCCCTGGTGCACGGCCGCCGCCGTGGACTGCGCGCCTGCCCGCGCCCCTGCACGCTGCCCGCGGCCCCTGCCCGCGCCGCGCGCCGCGCTGTTCCGCCGCCCGAGGCCGCGCCACCGCCCGCCGGTGCTCCCCGCCGCCGCCGGCGATCGCCGGAGGTACTGTTCCGGCCTGTGAACAGTAAAACACTGTAGCAAGCTCCGAAAAATACAAGTAATAGCCCATCTTGACCGTTTTCGCGCGCTGATTCCAAATCCGACGTCCGTTTTGCCAAATTCCAATCCTAAAATTTGCCGGAGGCTCCCGGAAAGGTATTTTCAATTCGAATTTCGCGCCGAGTCCAAGTTTGATATCCGATTTGCGCGAAAGCACTTCTAAACATCCGACGGGCTCCCCGATTTCCCACGTGATCCGTTTTAAGCCCGGAGTTCATCACTTGAGTCCAAATTGGCGCACGAACACCGCCGACATGCCGTGTGGGCTTCCAGAAGCTGCTGGTCACACTGTTGAAGCCCAGCTTCAGGATCTTTTGGACAGGGGCTTCATCAGACCCAGTGTTTCTCCGTGGGGAGCGCCTGTGTTGTTTGTGAAGAAGAAGGATGGGTCACTGCGGTTGTGTGTGGATTATAGGGAATTGAACAAAGTGACCATCCGGAACAAGTATCCCCTCCCCCGGATTGATGATTTGTTTGATCAGTTACAGGGAGCATCGGTGTTCTCGAAGATTGATCTGCAGTCCGGTTACCACCAGCTGAGGGTGAGGGCCGAGGACATCTCCAGACGGCTTTCAGATCGCGGTACGGGCATTATGAGTTTACTGTGATGCCTTTCGGGTTGACAAATGCCCCTGCCGCATTCATGGACTTGATGAACAGGATATTTCAGCCGTTTTTGGACCGGTTTGTGGTGGTGTTTATAGATGATATTCTGATCTACTCCCGGAGTGATCTGGAGCACGAGGAGCACTAGAGGACCGTGCTACAGCTTCTGCGAGAGAAGAAGTTGTATGCTAAGTTCAAAAAGTGCGAGTTTTGGCTCCGGGAGGTTGCCTTTCTGGGTCATGTGGTTTCAGCTGCTGGAGTGGCGGTGGATCCGGCCAAGGTGGATGCTATTCGAGATTGGCCGAGGCCGACGACTATCACCGAGGTGCGGAGCTTTCTTGGTTTGGCGGGCTACTATCGGCGTTTTGTGGAAGGCTTTGCGAAGCTTTCCTCTCCCCTCACTCGTCTGACCAGGAAGGGAGTTAAGTTTGTTTGGAGCGAGACTTGCCAGAGCTGTTTTGAGGAGCTGAAGCAGAGATTGATGACCGCTCCAATCCTTGCCCTTCCAGTTATGGGGGAAGGATTTGTGATTTACAGTGATGCCTCACATAGTGGTCTGGGGTGTGTGTTGATGCAGCATGGTAGGGTGATTGCCTATGCTTCACGGCAATTGAAGGACTATGAGAAAAATTACCCTACTCATGATCTTAAGCTGGCAGCGGTGGTGTTTGCTCTGAAGCTGTGGCGGCATTACTTGTATGGAGAGCATTGCGAGATTTATACTGATCACAAGAGCTTGAAGTATCTGTTCACCCAAAAGGAGCTGAATTTGAGGCAACGCCGGTGGTTGGAGCTGTTAAAGGATTATGATCTGAGTATCCTTTATCACCCCGGCAAGGCCAATGTTGTGGCAGATGCTTTGAGTAGGAGGACGAGTCTGAGCTTATTGATCTCGCAGCAGGCGCCGTTGGTCGAGCAGATGAGGCGGTTACAGCTGGAGGTAGTATCCCCTGGGGTCTCTGCTAGACTCATGTCTATGGTCTTGCAGCCCACTCTGTTGGAGAGGATCAGGGACACTCAGAGTGAGGACCCCCACTTGACGAGGATCAGGACGCAGCTTCAGGCGGATCAGACAGGGGATTTTTCTGTGGATAGCTCGGGAGTACTGCGGTACAGGGACCGAGTGTGTGTGCCTATGGATCAGGAGATTAGAGATCAGATTTTGAGGGAGGCCCATTATACACCTTATACCGTCCACCCTGGAGGTACTAAGATGTATAAGGACCTCAAGGCACAGTTTTGGTGGCCCGGAATGAAGCGGGACATTGGGAGATTCGTAGCTCACTGTTTAACTTGCCAGCAAGTGAAAGCAGAGCATCGCGTCCCTGCTGGCAAGTTGCAGAGTCTTCCAATTCCCGAGTGGAAATGGGACCACGTCACTATGGATTTCGTCACTGGATTGCCGAGGGCGCAGAGCGGGGCAGATGCGATCTGGGTTATTGTTGACAGACTCACCAAGTCGGCGCACTTCTTACCAGTTCAGATGACTTGGTCACTGGAGCATTTGGCACAGTTATATCTGGATGAGATAGTGAGGCTTCACGGCATACCTGCTTCGATTGTGTCAGATCGAGACCCGAGATTCGTATCACGCTTTTGGGGGAGTTTGCATTCTGCATTGGGGACTCAGCTCAGGTTTAGCACCGCTTTCCACCCACAGACCGATGGACAGTCAGAACGCACCATACAGACCCTCGAGGATATGCTGAGAGCGTGCGTTATGGATTTTGGAGGAGGGTGGTACCGGCACTTATCTTTGGTTGAGTTCGCGTACAACAACAGCTATCAGGCGAGCATCCAGATGGCTCCGTTTGAAGCGTTGTATGGACGCAAGTGTCGGTCTCCCTTATATTGGAGTGACGTGGGTGAGAGGAGGACTTTGGGACCGGAGTTACTTTTGGAGGCAGAGGAAAAAGTCAGGATTATTCGCCGGCATCTTGAGACAGCCCAGAGTCGTCAAAGGAGCTACGCAGATACTCGACGGCGAGACCTGGAGTTTCAGGTTGGTGATCATGTCTTCTTGAAGGTCTCGCCCTCGAAAGGGGTCCGGAGATTTGGAGTACGGGGAAAGCTCAGTCCCCGCTTTATTGGACCCTTTGAGGTACTTGACAGAGTTGGTCCTGTGGCATACAGAGTTGCTTTACCCCCGCGCCTGGCCGGAGTTCATGATGTCTTCCATGTCTCAGCTCTGAGGAGATATGTTTTTGACCCGTCGCACGTGATTGACTTCACTTCGTTGGAGATCGGCGAGGACTTGGTCTACGAGGAGCGCCCGTTGCGAATTCTTGCTCGTGAGGTGAGGGAATTGCGCAATCGGGCCATTCCATATGTGAAGATCCTGTGGAGCAATCATGAGGAGCGAGAGGCTACTTGGGAGCTGGAGACAGAGATAGGTGATGCCTACCCCTTCTTATTCGAGACTTCTGGTTGAGGTACGTCTATTTTGTTTTTCCTTGTTTCGGGGACGAAACTTTTTTTAGTGGGGGAGGATGTAGGACCCTGAACCCCATGCAGCTTTTTCCCATGAATCCACTGTGCAAACACCTGTTGATGGTGTATCTGGCCCATAGTGCATCAAAGGGATGCCACAGATGGACCCTGTGAGCTTTGGTTGGCTGTATTGGCCTTCGGCTGCTTTTGCCGAATTTTAGAAAAGGATTTGGCCAAACGGAGGGTGGATTTGGATTCAGCGCGGAAAAACGCTTGAAAATGGCTTTTTGTTTGCTTAATTCTGAGTCCGGATGCCCAAAAGCGGACTCCCGGAAGTTTCACAGTTTTGGTGTTTGCGGGAGCCTCCGGCAAATTTTGGAGGCGGATTTTGGCGAAACGGACGTCGTTTTTGGAATCAGCGCGCGAAAACGGTCAAGATGGGCTATTTGCTTGTGTTTTTGAGCTTGCGGGTACTGTTCATGCCGGAACAGTGTCCCGGCGATCGCCGGCGGCGGCGGGGCAGCGCCGGCGGGCGGCGGCGCGGCCTCGGGCAGGCGGCAGGCGGCGGCACGCGGCGCGGGCAGGGCGCGGGCAGGCGCCCGGGCGCGCGGGCAGGCGCGCGGTCCACCGCGGGGCGTGCACCGGGGCGGGCCACGTGGCGCTTTCCGTTGGCGGGCGCAGGCGCGGTCCACTGAATTTGGGCCCGGGTGCACGGTAGACCGGGTGGACACGTGGCGTAAGGTGATTGGTCCGGTGTTGTGCTCCCGGTCCACGCAATCGGTGGAGTTGTTGACCGGGGCAGGTGGCCGTACGGCGGGGCAGGTGGCCGTACGGCCCGGGTCAGCCGCGACGTGCGCGGTGCACGGACTGCCGGGCCACGTGGCGCGTCGCCATTTGCGGGCGCAGGTGCTCCGGGTGCAGCGGGGCCCGGGGAGTGGTGGACTGGGCCGCGTGGTGGACCGGGCCGCACTGTGCGCGCCCGAAAGTGCTGGGCCGGGCCGCACTGTGCGCGCCCGGAAATTTCCGGGCGCCCGAATTCCGGGACAAAATGGGAATTTTCCCAATTGTTCCAACTAGCCTATAAAAGCCAACCCGAGCCCCCTTCTTTGCTTCTTTTCTCTCAACCCTTTCACTTTCTGCCCGAGCTCCCTTAAGCAAAGTTTTTCACCTCTATGTGCTTGATCTTCCTGCCAAGTTTCAAGATTTTAGGAGGCACGAATCCCGAGGTTCCCCATTTTACGGTGCGGCGCGACGTTGCTTTCCTAGTGTTCTTCTTCGGCGCAGCGACAGTGTTTTAGCTCCCCTGGGCTACCCCGAGATCACTTTGCTGTGATTCTTGCGCCGGCGACTCCTAAGAGGTAGGACTTCATCTTTCGTTTTGGTCGCGCTTTCCCGTTTCGAGGTTTTGGCACGGATCCCGAGGCAAACAGTGACCCCTTTTTCTGTGTGGATTTCCTTGACAGCAGCGGGGTATTTTGGCCATATCTTTGCGCACGAGCGTCAGACGGAAACGAGCTTATACAACTTTTTCATCTACGGATCGCAAGGAACGCGCTCGTATTTTTATTGGATTTTTGTGAGGTTTATTTCGAGGTGAAATTACTGTTTTCTCAGTGAACAGTGTACAGTTTTTAGCACAGATTTTTGTATGAGTGTCCCCCTTGCCGAATTTTTATCTTGACTTACCGAACTCAGATTTGGGCGTGCAAGGTACCGTTGCGAAGCTATCGACGCGAGGATCGCCGTGATATTTTTATTGGAATTTTCTGGGCACTTTCTGCAGGTGATAATTTAACAGTTTTGAATTCGAGGTTGTATGTGGTTATAAGTGCAATAATTGGGAGCCTAAGTGTAATTAGTGAGCTTTGTATTGTACCAGGATTTTACGGGTGTGCTAAAATTGTGGGAGCAAGGATTTGGAGTTTTGGTATTTTCTAGCTGTACGGACTTGGACAGTTGCACTTCAGGTGGGTGGTTGTTGTACTCCTCTCCTTTGTTATGCCCACTAGGAATATCAGAGTACCCCACATTGTTGATGCTAAATGTGTTGATTGGTAGACTTGCATGCTCTAGGAAATTACTTAATTGGTTATTTGATCCATGTGGAAATTGTTGGACTGCATGTTTAGGGGTAAAATAATAGTTGAGGACTAAAATTGATAAATTTTTATGAGACTGTCACCCTAGCTTATGTCACTCTAAATTGATTATTCTTGGAAAATGGACAAAATATTGAACAATGCATGATTAAACGGGTCACTTAATTATGTCATCTTTTACTGCTACACTATCTTTTGGGACTTGACTTAGGAGAAACCATGCATTTATTCTTTTCTTCTCCTATTATTGATAGACTTGCGGCATAGTCGCTCAGGTTCGAGCGTGTGTTGGACAGTGTAGTCAGGTATTGGGGATTTGGGACAGGTTGGGCTTTTGACAGGGTGTTGCGGCGACCACGGATCTTGGGTGGTTGACCGGGTTGTTACTATTGCATCAGATTGGGTGTTTTGGGGATCGGGCTTTCTTTAGTGGAGGGAGTTTCCCACTTGATCATGAGTCTGATCCAGTCCTGCTATTATGAGACAGTGGTTACAGAGATGTTTGTTACAGTGATACTTTACTCGTGTGGGTCGCTCCCCTCGAGTGCCACTCCGGAGTAGGCTTTCCACGGTGCAGAGCGCCGGGCACCATGCTGGTTTCTTGAGTTCGACAGCAGAGCAGGCAGTGCCAGTGTTCACTGGCTGTCAGATTGGGTCATTTTGGCAGGCTTCTTGATTCTGATGCATCACTTTCTCCATCCCTATTGGTTGGTCATGTAGAGGCATATTAGGGATAGCATTTTATCAGTTGCTTCATTTATCTGCACCCCCATTTCTTCTCCTTTCCCTTTTTGCCTCTGATTACCTGGTGGGCATATCTGAGCTGAGGCTTTACCCACTAGGGGAGGCTACTGTTTATAGTAGTACTTACCCCCATTGTCTTTCTTGTTTCTTTCCTTCCCCTTGTTTTGCAGAGTCCTCAGTGGGAGTTGCTGGACCGTCGGCAACTGATCGAGGTAAGCGGATTGCGGACTAGATAGAGAGCCACCCGAGGGTTGTAGCTGGAAATTTTTGGGTACCCGGTCTTCTCAGACAGCTGTTATTTATTTTCTTTTGGGTCTGGCTTCTGCCAGCTGTTTGTATAATTAGTGGTGAGCTGGGAGAGACATCTGTATTTTATTTCACTGTTGTACTTTTTACTTCCAGCTTCTGTCTGAGATACAGTTATTTTTAGTTTAGCTCTGATTATTATGCTCTTTATTTGTTATTTCTTATATCTGAGCAGGTTACCGACGCTTCGTGTATGTGGGAAATACCGCATGCACGGCGGATCTGTAGACGGGCCCGGGTTCTGGTTTACACCCGGGGCGTGAAGGAGTAAGTTGGACAGACTTCTTGGTCTTGGTCAAACAAATAAGTTCGGCCTCGGGTACACTCAAACTGGAGACATTCCAAGTTCGAGTGGGACAGTTTTTGTGCCTCAGTCGGTACCTCCTCCTCCGACACCGGAATTCACGACAATCAACGACAACAAGCCTACCACATCCTCCTCGGGATCGTCAAGAATTAAGGTATGTTTTCGTTGTGGCATTTCAGGGCACATAAGGAGAAATTGCAAGACGGAGCCAAACGCACACCTCAAGCACCTCTTGCAATGACTACCAAAAGGTGATTCCTCAGAAATCAAATGCAAATCATTTGAAGGAAAAGAGCCTTGGTAGTTCACCGCTCAAGACGACATCATCAAGGAGCAGCAATACTTCAAGCAAGACGCTTTCACCTAGGAGATCAACTTCACGACCATTACCGACGCATTCCAAAAAGGTTTGGGTGCGCAAAGGTGAAATTTTCCCTTGTCTTGTTACCAATGTTTCCTTGCATGCATATGATAGTTCGTCTTGGTATCTGGATAGCGGGTGTTCCCGTCATATGACCGGTGACAAAAACTGTTTTCAAACATTTGAGAAAAACTCCGGAGGACTTGTTGTTTTCGGAGATGGTCGGTCTTCCAAAATTGTTGGAAAGGGAACGGTAGCTATTCCAGATGGCCCGGTTCTAAATAATGTGTTATTTGTTCATGGCCTTAAGACTAACCTCATAAGCATAAGTCAACTTTGTGATAATGGTTATTCAGTTAATTTTTCATCTGATAAATGTACTGTAACTGACAAGAACCATGCTTCTTTTTAAAGGGGTTAGATCAGAAAACAATTGTTATGTAGTTCCTACTAAATTTCTGAAAAATGTAACCTAGCATCTTTGAAAAATGAAACACTTTGGCATGAAAGGCTAGGTCACATAAACTTTAAGGAACTTGCTAGAATTTCAAACAAAGATGTGGTCAAGGGGGTTCCTAAACTTTCTTTTGAACAAAACATTGTGTGTGGCGGTTGCCAAAAGGGAAAACAGTCTAGGACTGCACACAAGAACTTGAACCACATAGGTACAAAACGGCCTTTGGAACTTTTGCACATGGACTTAATGGGGCCAACTCGTCAACCATCTTTGGGAGGTAAATGGTATATTTTCTTATTGGTTGATGATTTCTCTAGATATACTTGGGTAGCATTTTTAAAAGAAAAAGCTGATACTTTTGATTCTTTTCACGAAATTTGCCATCGTATTATGATTGAAAAGAATGAAAGGATTACTCGAGTTAGAAGTGATAGAGGTGGAGAATTCATAAATTCCAAATTCATTGATTTTTGCACTTCTAACGGCATTAAACATGAATTCTCTGCACCTTATACACCTCAACAAAATGGTGTAGTCGAGCGCAAAAACAGGGTCGTACAGGAGATGGCACGTGTTATGCTTCATAGCCGGAACTTACCTTTATATTTTTGGGCTGAAGCGGTGAACACTGCTGTCTATGTTATTAATCGCGTGTATTTGCGCCCGGGGACTTTGAATACACCATATGAACTTTGGTTTTGTAGAAAACCTAACATCAAATATTTTCGTATCTTTGGGAGTCGGTGTTTTATTTTACGTGATCGCGAGAATCTTGGAAAATTTGACTCTCGAAGTGACGAAGGGATTTTCTTAGGTTATTCTACAAACAGCAGAGCATATCGAGTTTTTAACTTAGAATCTAAGACGATCGTAGAATCGATAAATGTTAAGGTAGATGAAGCTTTTCACTTTGAATCTGAAAAATCTACCCTCGATATCTCTCTTGATGATGATACACCTGCTAATGCATCTTCTTCTAACAATTCTTTCGATAATAATGATGCATCTAACGGTTCTTCAAGTTTATCTGATGTGCAGGAATCATCTCGTGTACCTCCGACTACTCCTTACCTCAAACGTTACGCATCTCCAAGGATCACCCTGAATCGAACATCATTGGAGATCCACAAGAAGGAGTTAGAACACGGAGACAATTGGTTTGCGGATTTGCATGCTATGTATCTCAAATCGAACCAAAGAATGTTGATGAAGCTCTTCAAGATGACTACTGGATTAAAGCAATGCAGGAAGAGCTCCATCAATTTGAGCGAAACAAAGTCTGGGAATTAACGAAGCCTCCGAAGCAACACAATGTGATAGGTACCAAATGGATCTTCAAGAACAAGAAAAATGAAGATGGTACTATCATCAGGAACAAAGCAAGGTTAGTTGCTCAAGGCTACTCTCAAGTAGAAGGTATAGACTTTGATGAAACTTTCGCCCCTGTAGCTAGACTCGAGTCCATTCGTATCTTATTTGCGATAGCTTGTCATTTTAAAATCAAATTATTTCAAATGGACGTTAAGAGCGCCTTTTTAAATGGGTTTTTAAATGAGGAAGTTTATGTGGCTCAACCGAAAGGTTTTGTGGACCATAAACTACCTAACCATGTTTTTCGTCTGAAAAAGGCTCTTTACGGTCTGAAACAAGCACCGCGAGCATGGTACGAAAGGTTGACAAAGCACCTTTTGGAAAAGGGCTATACTCGAGGGGGAGCTGACAGGACTCTCTTTGTGAAGCATTATCAAAACAATTTCATTGTTGCTCAAATCTATGTCGATGACATTGTATTTGGCGCAACAAGAGATAATGATGCTTCTAAATTCGCGGAGACCATGGAAAGCGAATTTGAGATGTCCATGATGGGCGAATTGACTTATTTTCTTGGATTACAAGTTAAACAAAACGATGAAGGTATTCACTTGTGTCAATCCAAGTATGCAATGGAGTTGGTCAAAAAGTTTGATCTAGAAAATTCTAAGGATTTTCCGACTCCAATGGGAACTAGCCATAAGGGACTTGGAAGTGAATCACATAGTGAGAATGTAGACGAGAAACTGTATCGCAGTATGATTGGAAGTCTACTATATCTCACGGCTAGTCGCCCGGATATATCCTTCAGTGTTGGGATTTGCGCGAGATATCAATCAGCACCGAAGGAGGTTCACCTGAAAGCGGTGAAACGGATCATCCGGTATATCAAAGGTACAATAATTTCGGAATTTGGTATCCTATGGGAACAAGTTTGGATATTGTTGGATACTCAGATGCCGATTGGGCTGGATCAGTGGATGATCGGAAAAGCACGAGTGGTGCATGCTTCTATCTTGGCCATTGCCTTGTTGCATGGCACAGTAAAAAGCAGAACTGCATAGCACTCTCGACTGCCGAAGCGGAGTACATTTCAGCAGGAAGTTGTTCAACCCAATTGATTTGGATGAAAAGCGTGTTGAGCGATTTCCGGATTTCAGCATCTTCGGTAACCATTTTATGTGACAACACTAGTGCTATTAACATTTCTAAAAACCCTGTGTTGCACTCTAGAACAAAACATATTGAACTTAGATATCATTTTCTTAGAGAGCTAGTTGAATCAAATATTCTTCAACTGTCATATATTTCAACTGAGGATCAATTAGCTGATATCTTAACAAAACCTTTGGATCAAAAACGTTTTATTCACTTGCGTAAAGCAATTGGCATGCTTTCCTTGAAATAACCTTTTTGAAACCTTTGCTTAGGTTAGGTTTTGTTTTTGTTTTTGTTTTGTTCTTTATCTATGTTTGTACATAGGACATTAATTGAGCATAAATCATAATTGACTTTAATTGCATCCTTTTATGCATTTAGAAATTTATTATGCTTTTGATATCATAATATTTCAATGTTGCAATGATCATTTATGTTAATTAAATCATCTTTTAAGTGATCAAAGTCAATTTCTCTCTCAATGATCTCTTGGTATAGTCATTATCTTATTTGATTGCTTAGTCGAGTATGAATGCGAGATCAATTTTTGGTTGAATACCTTATATATTAAATAATTGATAGCCAATTGAGGGGGAGTCAAAGAAATGTAAAATGCTCAAAAGATGTGGAAAGAGTTACATCCCAATGAGGAGTGTGAAAACTACCACCACATGGAGAAAAAAAAGAAAAAGAAAAAGAGACCCCATGTATGCAAAGCAAATTTTTGTTTTAAAAATTGTTGTTGAAATGCATATTGAAATACTTGACTCAGTCATATTTCATGGTTGGTATAAGGTGGGATTTTTGATAAAAGATGCTCAAAGAGCCACTCCTTCAACAGATTGTCTAGATATATTATCTAACTTATCGGGGATTTCAAACATCTATTGATCTTGGTATTTCATTTTCTTTACCAAAATTGATGATTTGATAAAGGCATTACGCATAAGATCAGGATAGATGTAATTGAAGTTGTTCAACTTTAAGTGTTTTAATTTCATAAATTTTCGTTTCATTTTTGAGTATTTTTGATAGATTTTGTATAATCTATTTCTTGTTGTATGAAACGATGATTTTTGTTTAAAGTTGATATGGTAAAGTGCTTACATACTTTTTCTGGATTTTATGGAATTTTTCTAAATTTTTCTGAAGAAAAAGTTGGAGCCGATCCGGATCGGGGTAAGTGATCCGGATCCCGAACGCAGGATTCTTCCTGCGGGTAGCCGATCCGGATCACATTCTCGATCCGATCCGGATCACGGCTAGGGTTTTTAATAGAACAAAGGGTTTTGATTTCTTTTACCCTAATCTTTTGTTCTCAAGTCTCTAGAGCTTCTCTCTCTAGATTTCTTGCATCTTGGAGCTTTCCAAACTCAAGTTCTTCGAATCCAAGTAAGTTTTATTGATCAAAATCTCGGTTTTTCACAGTTTTTCTTGTTTCTCAAAACGTGAGTAAAAATCTTGGATCTTTTTCGTTTGTGAATGGTTTTTGATCAAATTTCTTTTGAAATAAGAACTCTGGGTAGATTAGTTTTGATTATATGCTGGGTTTTTACCTGATTAACGAATTTTTGGGCTTCGATTTCAAAAATTCGGTTTTAGGGCATAAAAGAGGAATTTTTGAAAATCATGCGATTGATCTATTTTTAAAATTCTTTTTGCAAAACTAATTTGATTCTTAGCTTCTCTACATGATTATGATTGTTTGGGTACAATTTTTCAAATTTTTGAAAATTGACGATTTTTCATGTGTTCTTGAGTTGGCTTTCACAGGACATTTTCTAAACTCAAAGCACTTTCAACAATGGATTTCTCTTGGATCATCCTTTTGTTGATCACTATGGTGCACACACGTGCAACAGTCAAAGAGGAACAGGTTGACACAACTCGAGACAAGACAAAAACTGATGATGTAGATAGCTCTGACTTTGATGAAGAGGAATGGGAAGAATTTTTCACAGAAGTTCAACAACAAATTGATGAGGAGGATAGGCAATATTTGAAGAACAAAAAGCTAAAGAAATCTGCCTCAACAACAAGACAATATACAAGACGAAAAAGTGTCAAAAGAAGCGGCATTCAGATTACTGAGCCTCTTACTAGAGCACGCTCACTTTCTGGAATTCAACAGAGTAAATCACCATGGAATGAGGGCCAGGATGCACCATCTGCATCTACGCAGAATCCATCAACCTCCGAGAGAATGACTGCTGAAACAGATGCATTGGCATCCATTCGCCAAGAACAGCAAAGACTTTCTGCTGAACAGGAAAGGCTGTCTAGAGAACTTCAGCACATTTCATCTGAGCATAAGAAGATCAAGAAGAAATATTCCAATATTTCAAAGATGCTTAAGGGGTTTTTAAGCAAACTGAGCTGTACCAGTTCAGACACTTCAGACTAGACAAAATTTCGTGCAGGCTCTTCTTTTTCTGCAGGATTTTACTTTTTAGGATTTAGTTTTATTCTTCCTTTGCGTTGGTTTTAGTTCTCAGGTTTTTCATGTTAATGGAACTTTTAACTCTCCTTATATTTTGTAGTTTTGACTACATTTTTGGCTTTGTTTCTGTGACAAAAAGGGGGAGAGAGTTTAGAGAGAACTTGAAAAATGATGAACAATGATGATGTGGAAACTGTGTGAATGTGTGAACATTAAGGTAAGTATGACTTCATCAACTTTAACTATGCTTTTATCTTGTGGTTTGTTGCATGTCCCTACTAACTATTCGACTAACTATTTGGGCATGTATTATGACTAACAAGTTGATGTTGGACTAACATTTTGTGACATTTGGTTTTTGAATGCATAAAAGATATGTTGGTTTTTGTCTATGATTCTCTTACATATCTGAATTCTCAAATGTCATGATGAGAATAAACTCTATCTCTGTATTTGGTTTTGTATGTTTCAATTCTTGAGGTATCTAACGATCTCTTTTGTCAAGAATGATTTCTTTGTGCAGAGAGTACAGATGTCTAAGTCTAGAGTCTATTTTAGGAGTTTATCTCATGTTTTTAATTTTTGGATCTCCATTGTAAATTTTTGTTGTATGGTGATAGCAACAAAAATATCTTTTTGAATTTTCTTTTGTGGATCTGTGTTTTGTCACGAAACCGCCAAAGGGGGAGATTGTTACGGAATTTGAGTTGGCGTATTTCGTGAAAGTGTTAAGTCTTGAAGATTGAAGATGAAAGAACTTTGGATCATATACCTCAATCTCAAGAAAGAAGAATTCAAAAGGATCAGGTATGTTTAACTAAAGATTTTGGTGATCCGAATACTTCTTGTAGTGTAGAAACACCTGGAAGAATTTTTAATTGCATAAAAATCAAAAACTGGACATGGGACATGTTCAGGATCCGGATCGGGCCTTGCAATCCGGATCCCGAAGGGTGTTCGTTCATACACTGGTTCGATCCGGATCGCAGCATCTCATGATCCGGATCCCGAACACTAGTTTTACCTTTTTACTTGCGCGATCCGGATCAGGATTTGCAATCCGGATCCCGAACGCTGATGTTTGGTGAAACTGTATGAACGATCCGGATCGGGGACTTCGATCCGGATCCCGAACAAGCATTTTTCTGGAAACCGTCTTTCTTGCTACTGCAATCCGGATCGCCAATTCCAATCCGGATCGCCGTCGGTAAAATTTCCAGAAAAGGCTGTTTTTGATCCTTATCCTCTTCCAATGGTTTCTAACCTATAAATAGACCCTATGATTCATTTTCTAGGGTATCCGTATATAATAGAAAAAATACGACCGAAAAGAAAAATCCACATATAGAGAAGAAAGGGAATAAATAGATTAATTCTATGTTTCTTCATCTATATTGATTGATTTGATTCTAGGTTTTCCAAACTCAGATTTTGAGTAGAATCAAATCAATGAATACTTAGATGGTATTTCCGATCTATTTCTAATCTAAGTATTCGGCGGATCATCACCACCCAAAAACAACGATTTACCCCAAATCGGCGCGTGGACTCGCGTGGCCTTGTGGATTCAAGGTGCAACCGCTTTCGTGGATTCGAGGCGAGGTACGTTCGTGGATTCGAAGCGTGCTACTGGGTGAAGACCGTGGATTCGGTCGGACGTCGTGGACTCGACGTTGGACGCTGTGGATTCAGCGTTGGACGCAGATCGTGGATTCGAGACGCGTTGTGGAGCGAGCGGAGAAGATCTACTAGGAGCGTATGGTAAAAGGTTGAGTCGTCTGTAAGTACGTTATATCACCTTGTACGTGGTTTAATTCTAGTGGATTTCGCCGTGTTATCGGTCCCGTGGTTTTTTACTCCGGTTTGGAGTTTTTCCACGTAAAAATCTTGCGTGTTATTTTTATTTCCGCATTGGGTTTTATTGCGCAATGATTTTTTGAGTGTTTATTGTTTACACCTATTCACCCCCCTCTAGGTGTTTTTTTCCCTATTTAGATCCATATTAGTATAACCCAACAGTCGTCGCCCAGTCTGCCTGCAAAATCACATCTAACCACACAAAAGGGAGCACGACCTCTGCCTCTGCTCACCCGAGGCGACAAAAGTGGCCCTCCTCAGGTAACTCATCCATGCCACCACTGCTGCCAATACTGATGCTGATGCTGCCATCGGGGTCCGCGCAACCTCTGGCGTCTCAGAAATCCACTATCCAGGGAAAAGAAATCGGGAATGCCTCTTCCGACTGATCTGTCCTCCATCACCCGGCACCAAGCGCCTCAATCTAAACTCGCCTCTGGCGGCAGATCCCAATCCAAAGGAACTGCAATGCCATGCTCCATACCCGGTGCCTACTCCAATGAGGCGTCCTAAATCCGCAATAGATGGACCCAACGAGCTAAAAGGTATCCTAGCGCAATCCACTCTCAGACACACATATTCAATGCACCTCGTCCCTCTACACATGGAGCGCGCAGTTCAGCAACTGCGTTAACTCTTGACACAAAGAGGCTCTTAAGTACTCTCTCCATCCCTACCGAACACGACCCTGCCTCCAAAGGCTCCATACTCATACTCAAACCTACGAATCGGGGTGACTCATCCGCCAAAGCTGGCTCACTTGATCGATGCAGTCCCACAGCTTATCCGCTGTCAACTGTCCACCCTGCCTCGGTGCCCCAGCACTAAACGTCGGCACGGAGGGGGCTACTCGCTACTCCGACAACTGTGTCACTGTGTTGCTCCGACAACTGTGTCACTGCTCCGCCAACTATGTCACGACGCTCAGCTGCCCACACCGCCGCTGATCTGCCTCTAACATTTCTACCCTTCGGGTCCGGAGCTCTCAGACTCTAATCTGGGTATCCGGTCCGAAACAACAAGCTCAGACCCAACTGCTGCACCAAGGTGCACACGGGTCAGGGCCCAGCGTCGGGGAGACACCGTTCGCCACGACAAAACCGCAAATCAACACACCCCAAACACTCGACCCAATCTAGTGAAAATCAAAGACATCCCCCTATTTCTATAACTTTATGTTGTCTGTAGCCAACATAATTGTCCCACAGAAATAGGATATGTCGATCCCTCTTCACTCACAGGAAGAGTCAAATAAATAAATTACCGACTTTCGCAAAATGTCGCGTCTCTCACGCCCTAACATCCTAGGGTTCGCCAAAAGCCTAGGGTTTCCTAAGTCCCAACTGACCTATCCCTAAGCTCTAATACCACCTAATCGGTCACGCCCCGAGTGTAAACGAGAACCCGAGCCCGTCTACAGATCCGCCATGCACACGGAATTTTTCGCGTACACTAAGTGCCAGTAACCTGCTCAGATATAAGAGATAATAATAAAGAGCATAAAACAGAGCTGAACTAAAAATTAATACATCTCAGACTGAAGCTGAAAATAAAATATAGTACATCTGTAAAAATAATACATCTGTCTCTCCCAGCTCACCAAAATGATACAACTAGCTGGCTAAGGCCAGACCCAAAAGTAAAGTACAATCGTCTGAGAAAAAATGGGTACACCAATAGTCCAGCTAATTCGCTCATCCTGCCTCGAGATCTATCTACTCAGCCGTCCTCTCTCCTCGACCCGCCGCTGAAAGCCCAACGGCACCAGCAGAAGACACTGCAAAACAAGGGAGAAGAAAAAGAAGAAAGAAACATGGGGGTGAGAACTACTAGTAAACCAGTAGCCTCCCCTAGTGGGTAAATCCTCAAACTCTGGCACACCCCTAGGTCTATCAGAGGCAAAAAGGGGAAGAAGAGTGGTAAGCAATAAACTGCTGAAAAAAGGGAACTATCACTACTATGCCTCTAAATGCATCAGTAACCAAACCGTCCCGGTAACCCAATCTAACCGCCAGTAAAAACTGGTACTGCCTGCTGCCGCCCTCAACACCGGGCATATAAAGCCGCGCCAGTGTGATAGCAAAACTCCTGCTGCCGCCCTCATCATCGGGCAAATAAAGCCGCGCCGATGTGATAGCAAAAACTCAATGCCTGTCTGACCCCCACACTCCGGAGTGGAACTCAAGGGGAGATACCCACACGAGGAAAGTAACCATGTCATAAGTATCATAAAAGTAGGACTGAATCACTACAATGCCTAAGTGGAACAAATCCCTCCACTAAAGAAAACCCCGATCCCCAATCTGATGCATAAATACACATACGGTCAACCGCCCAATATCCGCGGTTGCCGCAATACCCCTCAATCCACGACCATGTCCCGCAACCGACATCCGGTCAACCGCCCGATATCCGCGGTCGCCGCAGTAACCCCCAATCCACAATCGGGTAAAATAATCTATATCCGGTCAACCCCCTACTATCCGCGGTAGCCGCAATACCCCACAACCCATAATCAAGTACCACCTGTCCCCGACCCCAAGGTTCCGGCTGCACTACCCCAAACCCCTGCTCAAACCGGAGCAACAAGAACCACCTGACTAAAGAATAAGGAGAAAAGAAGCAAACATGGTTTCTCCTAAGTCAAGTTCCAACATGATAGTGTAACGATAAGAAATGGCATAACTAAATGTCCATACAATCATGCAAAAGTCCCGGGAAGATAGAAAGAAATACAGATATCATTTTCTGACTTATGTTTTAGCATGATAACAATTCCTGGCATTCAATATAGGATGATATCCCAAGTCCCATAACCGTTCGCACATGAATAGCAAATATTAATAATAAATCTCATATAAACTACTACTCGCCCACAAATAAACTATCCACCTAAGCATGTCCAAAAACATCCCCAAGTGGTACCCACCATCCAGGTAAATTACTTGGCCTCAAAATTATAATCAAATCCACATGCAAGATTATGTGCTAACATAGCAATCCATATGTCCAAACCCACATGCACAATCGCAACCACGAGTATTGATCAATCCATAAGTCCAAAAAAAAAAAAAGGATCTCTCTAATATTCCTAGTGAGTATGTCAGAAATAGAGAGATATAGCAACCACCCCACTGGAAACGCAAATCCAAGTCCACAAAACCCCCCAACTGTAAATGAACTCCCTGCTGACCAACAACTGTCCCCGCAACCTTAGAATCTGTGAAACATTGCAAGATATCCGAACACAGCATTAATGGGCCTTCCCCGGGAACAGCATTTGCTGTTTTACAAAACAGCACAGTAAAAGGGAATTTTTCACCTGTGTGCGGCCCTTAGAAAAATCCAAAAAAATTACGGCTGCGATCCTTGCGACGAGTAGATCCAAAACGAGTATTTACATGCCCTGATCCGATGCTCGTAGGCCAAGATAAAAATCGAACAAGCCTATGCTGTGCAAAAATCCACCACAGAAAATAGGGTCAAAAGGTGCCTCGGGAACCATGCCAAAAACCCAAAAAAGAGCGAAACAATTAACACAAAAATCGAAACCTTACCTCTTAGGAATACAATGTCGCAGAAATTGCCCAAAAATTCCTCTTGGTTTGCGCACGAAAATTTTCCGACTGAACTGCGACGGAAACGGGCCAAAAATGGAAATCGTCGAAGCGCGCCGCGTCGCAGAGAACTCGTTGTCGGCAACTCCAAAAATTATGAGACTTCCTGAAGAGGTAGAGGACAGAGAGGGGAACAAGTCTTCTACAGGTCACTCTTTCTCAAACTCTCTCTAAAGCTCGAAAAAAATAACAGAAAGGAGGGGGTGGTGGGCTTTTTATAGCCCACCAAACATTCGGGCGCAAGCCCAACTTTCGGGCGCCCGAATGGGCCGCAGCCTAGCCCACGGTCAGCGCCCGGATTCACCCGGGCGCGACACGTGTCCCCCGAAGAGCAAACAGCGGCGTCGGCGAATCGGGCTCTGCCGCGTGGCCCGCGCAGAACAGCGCACCATCGGCGCCCGCCGGTGGCGGGACGCCACGTGGCGCACATGGGCGGCGCCCCGCCCGCCACGCGGGCGGTGCCCGCCAATCGCCGCCCGACACGCTGCGTGTCCCCCGCCACGCGTGCGTACGGCGTTAGCGCCGCGGCCCCGCGTGCTCCGCGCGCACGTGGGCCAGCGATTCCGGGGCCGCCACGTGGCGCGCCCCGGTCCATGCGCCGAGCCGCCCGACTCCGTGGACCGCACAGCATAAACCCGCCAATAGGAAGCTGCCACGTGTCACCCGCCCGGTCCACTGCACCAGCGCCAAATCCCCGTGGACCACACAGCGTGAGCCGGCCAATAACAGGCTGCCACGTGTCCCTCCGCCGGTCCACTACACCAACGCCCAGGTTCCCTGGACCCGAAGCATGCGCCGGCCAATCCTGGGCTGCCACGTGGCACTCCCGCCGGTCCACAGCCCCCGTGCACCGAAAACACTGTAAACTTCCGGGGGTCTGTTTTTGGGCGTCCGAACTCCGAAAAATACAAGTAAATAGCCATTTTCAAGCGTTTTTCCGTGCTGAATCCAAATACGGCCTATGATCAGCCTGAAACTACTCCCAAAATTCGGCAAAACCCACCGAAAGACATGCTTGATCCAAAACCTCACTGAGTCCATCTAACACGTCCATTTGACGTGTTACGAGCTCGACACACCAATAATAGGTGTCTCACACCGCGGATCCCAGGGAAAAAGCCACACCAAAGTCTGGGTCACTACAGCGCCCCTCGAGTGACGCTCCGGAGCTGGGCCTGTTACTTTGCTATCGCGACTTGTCGACGCAGTCCTTCTGGCTAGGCCAGTTTTGCCAGTCACGGACGCCCAACGTAAATCCAGTCCTCCGTGGATGTAATGGCAGTAGGTAGGCACAGGTTTGATTGGACCCTATGTGGCAGTCACTGTGATTGGGTTTATTGAGTATTTTGGGTTAGAGTCGATGCATCATTTTCATCTGTATCACCCTTTGAGCATTATAGATAGAGGCATGATAGCTGTAGATTTCTTTCCAACTTATCTTTACATTATTATAGTTTTCCTATTATCTTATGCCTCTAGTAGACTTACTGGGCAGACCGTCGGGCTTGGTGGCGGTACCCACTGAGAACTACGTGACGGTGTAGTTCTCACGCCCGCTGTGGTGATAGGTTTTTCCGTGGTAGCTGTTCCGGCTTCTGTTCGAGCGGAGACAACAGTTCGAGATGAGGGAGTCGCGAGCTAGTTCCCTACCCATCCTTGGAGTATAGTGGTACCCTTTTTGGAGCTTTGTAGTACAGTCTGCTGGATTATAGTAGATAGTTATTTTTGAGAGTTTTATTTTTTTTGAGAGACTTATGTATTGTGAGGTTCAGATCTGTACTATTTGGAGTTATACATTTATGTTTCAGTAGTTTACTTCTCAGCTCTGATATCTGTATAGCTGTAGTATTATCTTTTGCAGGCTAGACGTTTCGTCTATACGGGGCTTTCCGTATGGACGGGGGATCTGTTGGCGGGCTCGGGTCGCAGTTTCGACCCTAAGGCGTGACAGTTAATGTCAGTGCTTGAGTTTACCAATATTCTATGCAGTTTCTATTCAAATTACTTACGCGATGCATTCAATTTTATTTACAAAGATCTGCATTACACAATTGACGTATTTGTTTGTACTATTTAGACAGTGTTTATATACTGCAACATATTGCTTTAATACTACAATATCTTTGCAGCAATAATGGATGCTTTGTATAATCGCACTATTTTTTCGTCCGCACTCGTTGCAAATATATTGACAATATTAGATGAGGATGACGATTATTGGGATGAATCTATGCGATGCTAAATGTTCTAGGCTACATGTCATCTGTTAATACAATCTCGAGACAACCATTTCGAACCCGGCCATTTAGTGGGCATCAATTTATTGATGATATTTTGAATGGTCATCCAGATCGTGGGTACCAGCATTTTCGAATGACGACTACCACATTCATTGCTCTACGAGATGAGCTTGTTGGAAAGGGACTTATACGTAGCTTAAGAAATATGACAACTGATGAACAGCTTGAAATATTTATATTTTGTATCGGCCACGGCATTGCGAATAGGGTGCTCGTCGAAACATTCCAACATAGCAGATATTTTAATAGTGTACTTCGGGTCATCGTTATGTTAAAAGACGAATACATCACACTACCGACAAGCATTAGTGAAATCCATCCGCGAATCGCAGATAATATAAATTTTCATCCTTTCAAGGTATTGTATTATTTTTATACGATTGGTATTTTATACGATTAATATTGAGTATTACTAAGCATGACTTACAAAGGGAGTTAGTGAATGTTCAATGTACATTTACATAATGCAATCGGTGCAGTTGATGGAACCCAAATTTCGATGGTTGTCAAGTTAAGCAACCAACCACGTTTTCGGAGTCGAAAAGGGTTTACATCACAAAATGTGATGCGGTCAACTTTGATCATCAATTCCTTTTTGTTTGCACTGGGTGGGAAGGATCCGTCGCTGATATGCGAATCCTCAGATGGGCGTGTGAAAGTGGAGGTTTCACAGTACCATAAGGTATAAAAACAAGCCGACAATTCCTCATATTATAGTTATCCTTTTTAATACATATAAATTTACAATACAACTTCATGATATATTGTGCCGTTAACAGAAAAATTTTACTTGGTTAATTCTGGGTACGCAAATATCGACAGATTTTTCGCGCCGTATAGAGGCGAGCGCTATCATATCAGCCAATTTGATAATAACGCACGTAGTCATGTACATCGCAGTCCGTGAGATCTTTATAATCATCGTCATGCCCAATTACGAAATGTGATGGAGAAAACTTTCGGGATATTGAAAAAGCAATTTAAGATTTTAAATATTGCAACACCGTTTCCCTATAGGGTGCGATGTCTTATTGCTATGCCATGTTGCGTCATACATAATTTTATATGTAGGAATCAGGCCAACGAATCACATGACCCACGACGGTGGAATCAGGCCAACGAATCACATGACCCACAGACCACCGTCGTGGAAGAGGATGACAGAAGTATTTCATTGCCCGGTGTATCAGACTCTCGGTGGGGCGACACAATTCGAACTGAAGTTACAAATCAATTATGGAATAATAGAAATTAGATCCACGATAGTTACTATTAAAAAAATATGTTATAATCAGTTTTCACTTTATGACAGATGTATAAATATTTGAATCAGTTACATTCGGTACTGGGTATTAAATTTAAATCGTATATATTAGTAGGGAAGTAATATGAAATTTATAGCAAATAAATAATAGATTTTTTTATGACTAAAAATTTACGAAAAATTTGATGAATATTTTAAATTTTAGAAAAATAGAGCAAATAAAATTTTAAATTTAATATTATTTTCATGAAATATAATTTGATTTTGATTTTAATTTTGATTTTGATTTTATTTGATTTGATCTTTTGAAGGCTTCGATCAACTATTTAAAAGAAATAAATTACAATTTAAATCGTTTTACCACATTATAAAACAAAAGGGCAAAAATATCATTTACACCAACTAATACTCTTTATTCCTCTTGTTCCTCATTATTATACCAAACACAAATTCTCTTATTTCTGAAATCATACATTTCTTATTCCTGAAACCATGATACAAATTCTCTTATTTCTGAAACCATACCTCTCTTATTCCTGAAATCATACCAAACGCTTTTTTACACTAGTTCTTGCTTATCCCATTACCAAACTCAGCCAAAAAAAAAAAAATAGAATAAAACACCCATTTAGCACACATCATGTTTCAAGCACCCGAAATATTTTCGAAGGTTCGGAAGTTCATCTATAATTGTGGCAGCTGCTCACAAGTTCCGGAAGCGCCCTGAGCCATCCGCATGATTCTGGGCGCCCATAGGGGATTCCAAACGCCTGAATATTTAAGATGAATAGTAACTCGAGCTCTTGGGCTGAGCATTTGAATCCACCTTTGGGCGTTCGATTCTTCGTCTGAAAGTCTATGAGCATCCACAAGGCAATCTGGGTATTCAAAACACAAAAATCTCCAGCAGCATATCATTCTGGATACTCGAAACACAAAACTCTCCACCTGCATATCATTTTTGAGAACCCGCAACCACTTTTAGGTGTCTGAAAGTTCACCGAAACTCCAGTTTCTACATAAGCTAATTCCGGACTCCATTTTCGCCCCTTTTTGTGCTGGAACTGAACCAACTCACCTAGAAAACCTCCAAAACCTTCTAAATAGCGTCAAATACTATTTCATACTAAGAACTTGCTAATTATAAAAATTCAGTATATTACATTTCTTTCATTAACTATAAACTAACAAAGGTATAATAATAATAATAATAAAGAACAATTCAACAGGTAATAAATAGTGCGTGAAATACATCAATTAGTTTGATTAGTTGATGGGTTATCCATAGGTAGTTCTTTTTATGAGGCACAAGCAGGAAATTTATCGGAAGAACTACTGAAACTTCGCGAAACCCTAACAAAGGTTTATGTATAAAGAACGGGCAACCCTTTATGGGTTGTATCCGAGGATATGGAAAGGGATGTTTTTATGTCATCAACAGAAGCCCAAGCTCATGGCATTGTTGATCTCTAGGATTCATATTCATACTGGAAGAAATATTACAAGAACCAAATTCATGAACTAATTGCAAATCTGGTAGAAAATCGAGAACTTGAAAATCACCTATCCTCAGATCGTCTAGATATTGTTACATAGTACTAAGAACTTTTTCTAGTGCCATTCATTTCCTGAGAAGAAAAATATATCCGTATGCCACTTTATAAATCTCAGGCGGTGAATTTGATTTGCCTGTGATGACTCCTAAATTGTAAACTCCAATAAACTGGATACTTTCTCGCATCCCTACCAAACTACAAGGACTCGATGATTGTACAGTCGCAAATTGTTAGTTGAAGAGATGTACATCATTTATTTTCCTTTGGGACGAGTTGATCAACTGTAAATGAAGTGAAACCATGTTCTGGAAGCTGAAGAGTGCACTGGAACTCTTCCCCCTCAAAATCCACCTCCGTCAATGTTTGTCGATACGTCTCAACAGCTTCCCTTGGATGTCCTTTTGCTATAGATGCCTGTTACCAATCACATTTTTAGTTCAATAACCTTTTTCTTCAATATTCTTGTTGCAAGCATTTTACAAGAAGGCCTCTCCCCATTCAGATTAACTTGTATTTTGATAAACAACATCTTTGCATATAAGATCAAGGTAGAGAGGACCTTTCCAAGAAAATGTAGAAGAGCATGGAAGATACAGAAATAGTTTAGGGAAATAATTTAGAGAAACCACTTGAACTTTAGCTCTTTTATCATCACTGGCGTAAACTTTCAATTTTGACAATTTAGACCCCCTAAACTTTTTCAAATAATTCAATAGACCTCTCTCTTCAATTGAAGTTACTGATGATACAATCGTAGTTGTTTATATATTTTGAAGTCTTAGAAATTAGGTACAAGGTACAAGGCATGCAATCCAAATGGTTGTATGAGTAGTAACTTCGATTGAGGAGAGGAACGCATCAAACTATTTGATAAAGTTTAAGGGGCGTAGCTACCAAAATTGAAAGTTCAGGTGCCTATTTGGAAAACAGCTAAACTTCAGGTCTCAATATCTTACGGTCATTCATTATACTGACCAAATGCCTCTCATCGAGTTCAAAGAGCCAAAACCTCCAATCTTCAGATTCTGCTCCATCTATACAGACATATATATTTGTCCACCTTGTGTGATGGAATTCCAATCTGTGCAATCCAAAGCCCAATCCAGCACCTACTGCTTTTACAAATGCCTCTTTTAGACACCAGTATCTACAGCATGAGAAATAACAATCTAATATCACAAAAATGATAACATACAATTATTTATAAACATATTAATGTGTTGAAACAGATGCATGTTTGCTACTTGACATATTCATGAGCAGGGAGTTTTAAGGATGGAAAGAAATCCTTTTCTTCTATACTGTCAAAGTTGAAGTGTTCTAGAACAAAGTGATTTACCGAATTGAAGATCCAAAGATGAAAAAAAAAGAAGAAGAAGCAATCCAAATAAAAAAAGGGCGAAAGAACTTGAAATTTTAATATACGATTTAGTTACTACTATTTGCAATATGGACATGAAGCAATATAAATATATCCCCTTGTTAATAAATAAGGATATCAAGAATGCTTATGCCTTTACAACAAAAGATACACAACTACCTGTAGAACTCGATCAAGATTTCATCAGAAGAGCTTGATTGAAGGATGTTCTTCCATTCTAAAACTGTGAAGTATGATGAGAAGCTATCTATGAACTCTAAAGCTGCTTCTTTCCGAGGCTTGGAAACATAAACTATATCCAAGCCAACAAGACAACGTGGCTCAGATGCTATGCCAACATAATCCCCATGATGTGATGCATTGAAATTGAAGTTTGCAAACAGCATGCTCTCTTCATTATTCTGCTAACAGAAACCCTTAATTGCCCAAATCAGCCAACAGAATACATTTTGCTGGTAAATAACTTGCAGATGCATAGAGTGAAATGGGTCAAAGAAAGCTACATGGCATAGAAATATACTGCATTCCCAAGTTTAAGCAAAATAGATATACACAGCTATATGATGTAGAGGCATTTCAAATGTTTTTGACACTCCGGAAAGGGGTAAAAAAACCTTTATAATTAATGGTCTCTTGTTTATTTTCCAAAGAAAAAAAATAGTATATATACACTATATTATTTGACAGTTCCTTCATTACACAAGGCACGTTCCTTTCCTCTTTCCACATGATAGACTCCTCTTTTCCGCTCCTCTCTCTCTCTCTCTCTCTCTCTCTCTCTCTCTCTCTCTTCCCTCCTATAGGCTCCCCTCTCTCTCTCTCTCTCTCTCTCTCTCTCTCTCTCTCTCTCTCTCTCTCCCCTCTCTCTCTCCTCTCTCTCTCTCTCTCTCTCTCTCTCTCTCTCTCTCCACCCCTACTCTCGCCCCCCATCATCTCTCTCTCTTCCTTCCTTCAACTGGTCCCCCTCTCTCTCCCTCTCTACCCTTACTCTCTCTCTCTCTCTCTCTCTCTCTCTCTCTTTACTATGCCTCCTATCTCTCTCTCCCTCTTTCTCTCTCATAAAAATCCCTCTTTTGTGAGGGGATTTGAAGCTGGCAGCGGCGGCGGCGGCAGCTTGCGCAGCAACAGCAATGGTCACGGCGGCAGCAACGACGGCTTGGGCAGCGTCAGAGGGCGTTGTTTCAAATCCCACTCTCAACAATAATTTTTTTATTCATTTATTTTGAAAAGGGTTTTTTCTACAAATTTTTTCTACATTTATTTTGCAACATATTTTCTAAGAGTTCAATTATTTTATTATTTGTGTAGTATAATGTATGGTCTCTAAAATTTTAAAATTTATTTATTAGGCATTAGATTTTTAACTAATTACTCAAATTTCTAATTAATTAATTTAAAATTTTATTAGTAAGAGAAGTTGAGTATCAAAATTTAAATATTGAAAACTAACAATTTAATTTTTGTTTATGCATTTATTTTGCAAAATATTTTCTAAGAGTTTAATTAATAATTTTTTACTCTTTTTTGGGTTTTTTCCAAAATTTTCCTTCTACATTTAATTTTGTAAAATATTTTCTAAGAGTTTTATTAACAATTGAATTTTTTTATACATTTATTTTGCAAAATATTTTCTAAGGGTTTAATTAACAATATTTTTTTGTTCTGGGAAATAGGCCATCCAAAGTTGGATATCTTTTCTGATATTATCATTGCCTTAAAAACATGAAAGGAATGAGTAATTTGGTACTCAATGAAACATATTATAAATTTCTTAATATAAAACATTTCAATGAAAATTGATAAAATATATTGAAGATTTTACTAAATTCAAAAACATTTGAAATGCTATAAAGGTTTTACTCGGAGTAAAATCTTCAATATATTGCCTTTATAATCTTCAAAAAATTACAAAACCTTTATTCCAAAAAATTACTAGGTGATAAAATTTTCTTTTCTCTTTTATTTTTTGTAATTTTTTGGAATAAAAATTTGATTTTTATCAACGAGAACATGTTTAATATGAGAGTTTCTTATTCTTCCTTTTTTAACCTCAAGATGTCTCTCTCTCCTCTTTTCTCTCCCTCTCTCCTCTCCTGTAGTAGTATGAACTTCTGCAATAGCAGGGTTCTGGTGAAAAATAGCTTAGAGAAACTATACCTGTAGTCCAAGTAAAGTTTTAAGCTTGTTGGAGTGTTTTCGGCTCAGATTCGGCGCGAAAACGAAATTGAGGAATATTGAACTTTAACCAATTGATCGAGAACAATCGAGAGGCGACTGTGGACAAGTCTAAGTTGGGTTCCGAGGATTCAGAACGATTAGAAGAGAGTTGGAACCACAAGGAGAAAAATTAAAAATTTTCAGACGAAGCGAAATGACGCCGAGGAGGGTTTAGCGACCGGACCCTGGTGTGAAGGACCAGACCCTGGCCTGTGGAGACCGGACCCCTGAGGAGAAAACTGGACCATCCCTGCAAACCCTGAAAATTTGGGGTTCGGGGACCGGTCCGTGGGCAGGCAAACCGGTCCGTCAATAAGGGTTCTTGGACTGAACGTTCGGGGACCGATCCGTGGGGTACCCAGTGAAACGACATTTACGTAATTTCATAGGGTAGGGTTTCTTTTTAAAGAGAGCCCCTCTTCCTTTTTCTTTCTCTGTACACCCCACACCACACGCACGCACACGGAGAAAGAGAAAAGAAGCTCTCTCTCTCTCTCTCGAGCTCTCGAGCTCTCGAGCTCTCTCTCGAGCTCAAGAGTCGTGTAGGAGTGGAGGATCGAGCTCTAGCGCACGTAGAAGCTTGGAAAGCTCACGTCTTGAGGTAAAGGTTTCAATTTCTAAGCTAGGATTTTTGGTAAATGCTTTGAAATCGAGTTTCTCATGGTCCCTAGAGGATTCTAAGCTAGTTTAATAAAAAAATTCCCCAAAAATTTCAAAGTAATTTGGGAGAAAATGAAACCTAGGGCACGAGTAGGGTTTTTGGGTTTTGGGGGATTTCGATCTAATTTGATCGTGTATTTCTCTAATTGAAGGTTAGGGAAAAGCCCCATGCAACTTTGATTTAGAAAACGTCAAGCATCGAAGATCAATTTAGAGTAACAAACCAAACCCGAGCGGTATCGACTGTGCAAGCACAAAATTAAAAGTGTGTACGGCAGTGGGAGTCCGATTGCAAGTGCCTACAAGCAATCAAAAGCATTTCTAGGTGGGTTGTGCTGAACCGAAACAACAAGATCGCCTTTCATGTCTAGAGCATAATTTAATATAAAATAATTTGATGCATGCATTGCTAGGTTAATTAGCATAATTAGTGGACATGGATTATATGCCACTAGAGTAAATTAACTACCAGTGGACATGAAACACAGTCATAGAAAAACATATAGGAATACATATGAGTGCCTAGGTAGAGACATGCATGTAGACTTATGTAGTGGACTAGTAAAATAGGTTGAGAGTCTCTAGAAATTAGAGAACTCAACAATGAACTAGTAAACACAGTACCATCAAATATAGGACGGAAGACATAGTGCTAGGTAGGCCACTTGGACAAAATGAACATAGAACCTAATGTCATTGAACCTAGGTAGTGAGATATTGTGGTAGGACGACCACTGAGACATAATGATATGGGTCTAGAAGGGTTAACATGTAGAATGAGTACATAGGAACCCTTAAGACCAAGATCAAGGAAATTTCGAAATTTCGAAACGAGAGCCAGGGGTGTGGTAAACACCACCTAATGTCCAACACAAAGGTGATGGGGAGTCAGGCTTGCTGTCTACGATCCAAAGCCAGCGGTAAATGTCACTTAATATCGAGACGTAGGGTAACTTCCCAAAGCATGTGAACTTAAGACTAAAAGGAAGACAAGGAAAAGCCAGGCTTACCATTTATGATCCAGCAGCCGGGGGTGAACGAAAAGTCACCTAATGCCAAGGCATAGAGGTAACTTCCCAAGTCATGGACTAGCGGCCGGGAGTGCGCAACAACGCCACCTAATGCCAAGATGAGTGCAGGGAATCCCGCATGTGATTGATTTGAGGCTAAGTCGGGTATAGAGACTAAAATAGAGGATCCTTAAGTATGTGATTGACTCAAGAATGAGTCGGGCTAGATATAGCTAAGGTAAAAAGAACCTTAGACTAAATTCGTTAGAAATGAATAGTGAAATTGTAAGTAGAAAATAATAACTTACAAATAGATTTCATTATTACATTTCATTTGAGGCATAGTGTCTATGTGTGTGCGCGAGCACGTGTGTGTATAGAGTAGGACTAGTGTGCTTTTCGAAGCACAGAGCCCTCCGTGCTTCCAAGTTGTTTTCGATGTTGGAACCTCCCAATCGACGATCCGCTCCGTTAAACTTGATCTAGAATATTTAAACTATCTAGAAAATAAATTTCGCAATTTTTCGATATCATTTGCCTAGTGATCAAAGGGACTCAATATCAACGGCTGAAAATAAAAATCTCACAGAAGGTGATGATATGATACTAAAATTTTAGATCAAAGATATTGATCTTGTTTTATATAGTATAAAAAAATTTCTATAAAAATTTTACATGATTTGGATATTTCTACACCGTTAAACTTGCAAACGGCTCACCACGACCATCAAAATTGTTGATTTTGAGCCCCTTTGATCACTAGGCAAATGATATCGAAAATTCATGAAATTTAATTTCTAAACCTTTTAAATACTCTAGATCAAGTTTAACGAAGCCGATCGTCCATTCGAAAGTCTCAACATCGAAAACGACTTTGAAGCACGGAGGCCTCCGTGCTTGTAAAAGCACACAAGCCTAGCTCTATATATATATATATATATATATATATATATATATATATATATATAGTAGAGCTTATATACTTTCAAAAGCACAAGCCCAAATATGCTTGTGATTTTTTTACCATTGGATTTGATTGAGATCCGTGCTATTGTACTTTCTCTTTCTCTCTCTTTAGTTGACTTTACAATAGCACAAATCTCAAAGCAAATCCAATGGTAAAAAAACACAAGCATATTTGGGCTTGTGTTTTTAAAAGCATATAAGCTCTACTCTGTATATATATATATATATATATATATATATATATATATATATATATATATATATGAGCTTCTATACTTTCAAAAGTACCAAGTCATTGGTGTTTGTAGATTTTTAGCCCTTTGATAAAGGGATGTATGGTTGGGATGATAGTGGGCCCCTTGGGTTTAATGAGTGGCTGGTGGAATAGTATGATCTAAGAGGTGAAATTAGTCAAAGGGACAAATCTAACGGTAAAAAACTTACAAGCACCAATTGCTTGGTGCTTTCACAAGTATAATAGCCGAACTCTCTCTCTCTCTCTCTCTCTCTCTCTCTCTCTCTCTCTCTATATATATATATATATATATGCTTTGGCGGCTTATTATATTGCCTCCTTTGGATCTAGTGAGTCGAGCTTCTCACTTGAGTAGCAGTACCCACTAGGAACTATTGTTATAGTTCTCACCTCTATATTTTACATGTCTTGCTGAGCCGGCAGCAGCAGAGAGAGTAAAAGGCGTAGTATCATAGCTAGAGGCCCTTCCATTTTGGATCCAAATAAAAATACCCTCGGGGCTTTTTTTGAAAATGACCCTAAAAAAATTTTTATTTCTGAAAATAGCTCTACAAAATTTGTATTTGCAAAAATGACCCTATGGATGCCAACTGTGCGCCACGTGTGCCCGCCACGTAAACGGGGAAGGTAGACGTGTAATTAGTTTAACACGAGAAACCATTCCCCGTGTTTAAACACGGGGAATGGATCCACGTGTTCATATTCCCCGTATAATATAATTTTTATTTTTGAAAATGGTTCCCCGTGTAATTGAAATCAAAACCTATATTTTAAATTAAAATTTGAATTCAAAAATCAAATCAAGATTTGAATTCAAAATTTCATTACTTTAATTTAAATTTAAATACAAATTTCAAATTTAAAATCTGATTTGATTTTTAAATTTAAATTCAAATTTTAAATATAAATTTGAAATTTGATTTCGAACCTAAATTAATATTTAAAATTTAGATTCAATTTCAATATTTTGAATTTAAAGTTTAAAACTAAAGTTGAAATTCAAATTAAATTCAAGATCTCAATTTGAATTTAAAACTAGTGTAAAATATGAATTTGAATTCAAAAATAAATTTGAACTTGAAATTTGAATCCAAAATCAAATTTTAAATTCAAATTTGGAATCTAAAAGCAGTTTAAATTTTAATTTTTAATTTTTAAAATTAAAAATTAGAATTTAAATTTAAAATTTAAATACGAGATAAAAATATAAATTTGAAATTTGAAATTCAAATCCAAGATATAAATTAAATTTGAAATTTCAATTTAAATTTAAATTAAAGTAATAAAATTTTGAATTCAAATCTTGATTTGATTTTTGAATTCAAATTTTAATTTAAAATATAGATTTTGATTTCAATTACACGGGGAATCATTTTCAAAAATAAAAAATTCAATTATACGGGAAATATGAACAAGGGAATTCCCCGTGTTTAAACACGGAAAATGGTTCCCTGTGTTTAACTCATTCCACATCCGCCTCCCCGCTCACGTGGCAGGCATGCGTAGCGTACAGGTGGCACCTATAGGGCCAATTTTGCAAATACAAATTTTGTAGGACTATTTTCAAATATAAAAATTTTCAGAGGATCATTTTCAAAAAAAGCCTATAGCTAAGGGTAAAGGAAAAATAAATTGTAAAACTATTTTGAATTGTAAAAGGAGAGAAAAATATAAATTGTAAATGTATAGGTTGTGATGAATGCTTGTAATAACTAGATGTTTTATATTTTCTGTACTTTCCTTTCGCAATCCATATATGAATTATATTCTTGGGTGGAATTCGTTGAATTGTACTAGTTGTGACGCCTTGGGCGGACAGAAAAAACTCTGTTCATTCGGCAGGTCTGGGCACGCACTTGCAGAGCATTCCTATTTGGAAGGCAAGACGAGGCGTGACACCTCCCCTCTCTCTTTCTATCGTGTCTAGATATGCCTCTCTATTTCTCCTTTTCTTTCTCTCTTATATCTTATAGAATCTCATAATAATTTATAAAATCTCTCATTTTTCCCTCTTTCTCCTCTAGATGTGTCTCTTCTTTTCTTCTCTCTCTCTCTCTCTCTCTCTCTCTCTCTCTCTCTCTTCCCCCTTCTCTCTCTATCATATCTTATAGTATTTCATAATAATTTATAAATTTTTTCCAAAAAACTCTCCTATGCAATTATTATGCCCCGGACGCTAACTCTCATTGCACCCACAACTCCCTCCCAAACTCTCTCTCTCTCTCTCTTCCTAAATTTTTTATAATTTTTTCTCTATCAAAACAACAAAAATCTTATAATTTTTCTTCCCCTCTTTTATTCGATCTTATCTCCTCAAAATTTTTATAATTTTTTTATCTATCAAAACAACAAAATTCTTTTAATTTTTCTTCCCCCTCTTTACTCACATTAAAATTACATTTTTATCATTTTTCTTTCATTTTTTTCCAATAACCCATATAAATATGAATTTTTTTTCCTTTCAACCAAACAAATGTTGATGGAAATTTTTTATTTTTTTTACAAACCGAACACTACAAAACGTAAAACTTTATTCCCACAAAAAAAAAAAAATTTCAAAGAAAACTACTTTCCATGATTTTACGTCCAACCAAACACCCTCTTAGGTGTTATTTTTTTAAGGATTGATTTATTTGTCTGAGATCATTACATTTATATTAGAATAAATATTGTGATTTTATATTTGAATATAAAATTTTATACCTTTTTTTTTATATCTACTCGTTGCGAAGCGTGGCTCCTTCACTAGCTATCATAATTCAACAATAATATACAATGAGATAATGATAAGCAGAGTTTCATCCCATAAAAGCATATTTCAACCCCAGGTTCATAATTATACCAACTTAAGCAAATCATACCAAATAGGGTTTTCCCTCAATTGTACGACTCATGGTTATTTTGTCAAATGGAATGCCAAGAACTTCACGCACGAGCGCATACTGAAGCAATCGACTAACAAGTGCTCGTTTCTTGTCATCAACCTTTACAAACCTATTTACGTAAGAGGTTGATGTAAGTGTTTAATAGAACTCAAAGTAGAATGATGCATATTAATTCAAAAATACAAAGAGTAGGCAAAGAAATATTCAGATAGACACAGTTAGTACAGATAATAGATAACCATGTTCAGGGTTTAACTCGGTGTCTAACTAAAGTCATGGCCAAAAATTTTCTTCATCTAGTTAGAAACAATATTCAGGATATCTCTATTACCATTTCAACAACTTATAACTTAAATTTCCTTGAAAAACAGTTAGCAGGAAAGGCTTAGCAATAAAAAGCTTTTACAATACTATTTCAGAATACAGCAAGGCACAAATGAAGAATTTCACATGCAACTCTATAGATTTGTCCAGAAGAAGGAAAAAACATTTATGAGGTGCAGCAGGAGATGCAACCAGTAAACATGGTGCATGGGGAATGTATAGAGAAAATTTGTTATTATTGAGCTTATTCATTCCCTTTTGACATTTCAGCTAAACTCTTGGTTCTTAAGTCTTAACATGTTTAATTAGCACAAACTATTTTCAAGATTTTCACCTTTCATAATTGATATAATAATATAATATCTACATAAACTGCCAAGTAAAATCTCATCAATTCATCACCATTCTACCCAAATAGATAGATAAAACATTCCGTAATGCTGTTACCAACACATATTAAGTAGTTTTCTGCTTAAGTTTAACTAAAAAGAATCAAAAGTACAGCAAAGATGAATCAGGAAGAACTTCTTTGCTATTTAAACTGGTTAGATGGATAAATATAATCATTTGTGAGCCACTGGCACCCAATATTGGATTGGATAGGATCAAACAAAGGATCAGACAAGAGAGCAATATTGCGGGAAAAGGGTTTTGGTGACTCAGAGGCACCTAGAGTTGTGAGAGAAGGGAATATCAGACATAGTCGGTCAAATAATCTTCATTCGAATGGAACTATCAAATCCCACAACTCAAGAGATAGGGATTAAATCAGATTGGATTTGAAAAATGTCCCCCCCCCCAACCTGTTGTGACCCACAACATATCTCTACCCATCAAAACCCCTGACACCTAGGAGTCACTAAACCTCCCTCTTCCACAATATTGGCCTCTCGTCTTATCTTTGTCCAATCCAATCTTGGGTACCAAAAAGGATCATGTTATTATCATCTAGTAGTGGGGTTCAAACAAAACCAAAAAAAAAAAGAAAAAGGGGCGGCTGCAGCGTAAATTGCATCACCAACCTAGGCCAAAGTTTCAATTTTTCACTAATCTTTGGCTTGTTATAAGGTCAGTTTCAATCAAATCACTCTGATGAACTCTGTATTGATTTTCTAACAGAAGAAGATTAAATTGCAAAGTTATCTCTTTAGGAGAGAAGCTACTAATTCATCTCTCGAAAATTATGCGGTTGCCGGTGAGAATTGTGAAATTAGCCCTCTAAGATGATACAAATAATTGAATAGTTATAGTCTTGAGATGATGCAATAGCCGAATCACTCTCAACAGTAGCATCAGCTATTACATCATCTCTTACTAAAAAAATAAAATCAAATAAAAAATCAAATTAAGCCTAGCAAAGTGAATCAATCGAAACCAAAAATGAAATTTAATATCCAGATTGAAACAAACTGCAAAATCGCAGTTGTGTAATCTATATGAAACTTCATAACAAGTTCCCTAAAAGCTTAAGCACATAGGTCAAAAAAATCACGTCACATCACAGGTAAGTATGGGAACTAAGGATTCTTATTTCTATCCAACGCGGAACAAAAATTCTCAACATAATATTCCAAAAAATTATTTGAAGTGGAAATCTAAAAAAAGCGCGAAACCCTAACCTAGTGATTGCAGGGCGCTCATGCGGCGGGAGAAGAGAAGAGAGAGAGGCAAACCGCTCCTCGGAGGGATCCCACGTAGAAATGTTCACCAACCATCTCCTCACTCCCCTCTCCATTCCCCCAACCTCCAGGATGCGAAACCCTAGAAGAAGCCTCAAGAAGAGGCCTTTACGGTTTTACTATGCCGATGATTTCGATGCGAACCATTTTGGAGGAGACTAGGAGTACGCGCGTTACTCCAGGGAGTAGGATTGGGGAGCTAGGGTTAGGGTTTTTGCTACTTCAACGAAACCCATGAAGGGGACGAGCGCGGTGCGACGGTCAGGCGAGGCCCCAAAAAGATAAAACCACGCTATACTTGTTTGGTTTCATATAAAATAAAATAAAATTGAGAAAACAATTTTTCACAGTTTTACTATTTTTAGTGCTTGGTTAGTTGAAAAGAAAAAGGAAAAAAAAGTTTGGGGGCAAAGTTAAAAATAAAAAAAAAAATTATTATTATTATTAATGAGCGTTGGATGATTTTTAAATTCGTGCTAAAAATTTAAAAGAATTGACAAAATATTTTCTGTTTTTTTTTCTTCTTCGCTCTCTTTTTTTCTTTGGGATATATATACGCACTTTCTTTTTTTTATTCTTTCTTTGAGATATTACGAAAATATGAGAGTGAGAGAAAGAGAAAGAGAAGAAAGGTATTGCTTTTTTTTTCTCTCCCTGGCATTCTCTCTGCATCTTTCCTCCCCGCCGCCCCTACCCCAATCCAGAGCCCGCCGGCCGCTGGCTCGCCCCACGGTCTAGAGCCCGCCCCACGGTCTTGATCAACTTCAGATTTTTTATTGTGCCATTTTTTAAAATTTATTTGTTTGTTTTTTTTCTTTTTTACCGTTTTGAAATTGCACTTTTTTTTAGATTTGTTTGTTGTTGTTTTTTTATATATATATATTTTAAGCCAGAATTTACATTATTTTTAGATTTATTTGTTTGATTTTTTTATTTCTTTTTTCGTTTTGGAATTGCAATTTTTTTTAAGATTTGTTTGTTGATTTTTTTTTCTGATTTTATTTTTTGGATTTATTTGTTTGATCAAATTTATATTTTGTATTTTATAGTTCTGTTTACTCTACCCCACTTCCTCCCCCGCACGCCCTCTGTGTCGCGGGATAACTGCGTAAGATTTTTTTTTTTCTAATTTTTTTCTATTCATCTTCGGTGATCTTTTTATAATTATTGTGTGTCTTCCAGAATTGTTACCTAAAATTAGATAATTTTTTTTTTTGCAACTATTATTTAGTTTTTAAGTTTTGAAGAAAGTGTGTAAACAGATTGTAAAACAAAAAATACTCCTTCAATTCTTTTAAATTTTCAGCACGAATCTCAAAGCCATCCAACGTAAAAAAAAAAAAAAAAAAAATCATTAGCACAAGTCAAGCTTTGCTATTGATAGTGTACTAGCCTGACTCGACTCTATATATAGTCCGACTACTATCAGCTCTCAACCCTCTAAATCTTTTGGACTTAGTCACCATCCAAAATGCTATAGCTAAATTAAAAAATTTAGCCTTATTTATCTCATATATATATATATATATATATATATATATATATATATATATATATATATATATATATAACTATTTTAAATCCTAAGTGGAGCATAGTTAGTTCATTCGGATTCAGCTAAAATTTGATAAGCTAAAATTTGATAACAGCTTAAAAAATAAATTCGTTAATTATTCGGATACGCGATTTATACGAAAATTATATGGTCACCAATTAAAAATTTGGGATAAAAAATTTGACTACTAAATTAAGTTTTTTTTCTCTAGATTTATGCTACAAGCATAAATAATTATAATTCTTAAGAATATAAAAATAAAAAGTTATAAAATAAAATAGATTAAGTAAAGAAAACACTAACAAAACATATTATACACCACGATATATATAAAATCAAACAAGTAAAAGATTAAGATAGTCAATACTTAGACATAAAACATTAAAATTTGTCATGTCTCGAATTTGAAAAGCGGTCTAATTTTTTTTTTTTTTTTTTATAAATCAGAGTTTAAAGCCTGAATCCTAGGATGTAATCAGATCACTACGTGCATAAAAAATTCTCTGTCCACTCGAACAGAGTCTCCCCTATGCACACATGCCTGGACAAGTACAGAATACATAATCAGAGTTATACTAATACGATAACAAATTGAACTGCTAATTCAAACAATTGATAATTGATACCTCATAACTAAAACAAATCCACATGATAAGAAATATCCATAACTAAACAGATCCAAAAGATAACTCAAGTCTGATATAACTAAGTCCTGATCATAAACGCAACTAAATTGTAAAATAAAAACAACCGCCAGTCATAACTAGTAATAGGGACAATTCTATCAAATATGCTTACATCATCGTCCCGACATTTTACCACCCGACTAACCTGAAAAAATAGGTCACCAAAGGGTGTGAGATACAACTGAATATATTCCAGTGGGTACAACGAGCCGGAGAACAGCAAGTCGTATCTACTGATATACAATAATCAACGGATAGTAAAAACATAGTAGACAGATATATAATAATCACAATGCTAGAATAACAAAGGAGCAGGTTGTGAGGACCTGGTTTTCCCGCGGGAAGTTTTCTGGTTGTTTGGCTGCTTTTGATGGTCCGCGTGGAGTGTTAGTGGAGGTTGTGCGCAATTTGGACACCAGTGGTGGACTTCGGGCCTTAGAATTGGATCGCGGGAGTTTTGGAGGACCCGTCAGATGTTTGGAAGTGGTTTCGTGCGTTTCAGATGTCAAAATTGGACTTCGGGCGAAGTTTGGATAAAGGTTTACCTCTCCGGTCACCTTCGGGAATCTTCAGAGTTGAAATTTGGCAAATCGGACTTCAGATTTGGACCCGACGCGGAAAATCGGATCGACTGGGCATTCGGCAAATTTTCGGACGAGAATTTGGAAAAACGGACATCGTTTTTGGATTCAGCGCGCGAAATCGCTAAGAATGGACTATTTATTTGTTTGATTTGGAGCCCGGTTGAACTGCGCGTTTTTCGAGGCATCGCGGCACGTTTTTCGAGGAAAAAGGGACGCTTGCATGCTTGGGAAGCCACGTGTGGCGCGGAGCACGCGAGGGGCCGCCACGTGGCGGGCCCCCATTCGCGCGCGCGGGCGCGGGTGACACGCGCCTGCGGGCGCGTTGCGTGTCCCGCAGGCGCGCGGTGTAACGCGCGCGTGTGGCGCGCGGGAGGCCGCGCCACACGCGGCGTGCCACGTGGCGCAGGGGCGCTTCCCTGCGCCTGGCGCACGGTCCCCTGCGCTGTGGACCGGCCGACAGGGGCCGGTGCACTGTGGACCCGGTGCACCGGGAGCCCCTCCCTCTCCTCTCTTTCCTTTTCTTCTTTTTCTTTTCTCCCCGCAAACTCATTTCTCCTCCTTTTCTTTTCTTTCTTCTTCATCCGAGTGAGAGAGGGAGTGAGGGAAGGGACTTTGTGTGGGTGTGGCGGTGCGTCGTGGACCTCGCGGAGCGCGCAAGATTTTCCTGCTGGACGGATGCGCGGCGCGACGTTCGTCTTATTGTGTTCCCCTTCGTCGCGTTTCGGTGCACGAGCTCCCCCGGCCTACTCCGACCTCTGTTTTAGGCGATTTTTGCGCCGTTGGATCCGCGACTGAGAGAGCTACGAATTTGGTATTTTCCACATCTCCTGATTTTGCACTTTTCGAGGAGTTCTTCCTTGTTTTCTGAGGACCTTGTTTGCTGTGTGGATTTTTGAGGACAGCAGGTTGACAGAATTTTATCTCCGCGCTCGGACATCGGATCGAGGTGATTCAAAAGGCAAAATTTATCTACTTCTCGCGATGAATCTCCTGGATTTTTCTCAGAATTTACTGAGTTGGATTCGAAGGTGAAAATCTTTCTTCTTTCCGAGCTCTTATCTGTGGAAATTTGTACAGTTATGATCGAGGTGTTTCTCTTGCCGGATTTATATCTCAGCGTAGAAAACTCGGAATTGGGCGTGCAGGTACTCGTTTCGAAGCTATCGACGCGTAGATCGCGGGGATATTTTAATTGGATTTTTCTGGGGATTGTCAGCAGGTGATTTTGACACATCTTTGCAGCTGAATTTCAGTGTAAAATTCTGACAGATTTGGGGGAATGTAGGTGTAACGACAGCTCTGTTTTTGTACCCAGGAGCAGTTGTGGACAGTGCTGGACCTGTTAGACTTGAAGTTATTAATTTTCCTGGTTTTCTCAGCTGTACGACCCCGGACAGTTAGCACCTTCAGGTGGGTGGCTTTGCTTTCAGGATCTATGGACTGTGCTCTAATTCTATTGATATAGAATCATACATGATAGTGATGGGACTCGTTAGCATGCTAAAATTTGAGTGTTAAATATTTGTTATCTTGGAACTTGACCTAGCACCCCCGCCATATGTTGCATGTGTAACCAGACCAGTAGAAAACCCTCACTTGGGCTAGGGTTATTTATGTTTAGACATCCACACTGTTCTTTCATTCTTGGATATAGTGTTATCCTCGCCCGGGTAGTGGGCCGAGAGGTCGGGACTTTCTTTTAGTGTGGGATGCATTTGCACTCGTGCTGGGGAGCAGAGTGGAGTCTGGTAGATGTAGTGGGTCGTTTGCCTGTACCGGGAACCGTTTGGGGTAAACGGTGGTCCCGGAAGGTCTTGTTTCCCCTGTTTGGGTTGTCGCCACTGTGTTAGTGGCGGTAGTTTACTAGCGTTAGCCAGACCTAGAACCCAAAACCCTTTTTGACATACACATGATTTTAGTCTACCAATGTTTTCTCCCAAGCATCGAAGGGCCGCTGGAGTCTGTTCTTGTTTGATTGGACAAAGGCATCAGCCCTTCGGGGTTTGGGTAAAACACTTATTTTCTAACTGTTTTTCTAAAAAGAACTAAAATCATTAAATATGAATTTCTTCCAGATCAAAATGGTTTTCAATAACAAATGTCACCTTTTTCCTATAAATCTCCCCACTCGAAAGGATTCGAGTGGTCTGGGTTCTAGGGGCCGTTCCTTGTTGGGCCGAAAGTCACGGGGGCCGAGCCTGGAACCTGTTCTTGTTTGATAGGGTTGTAGGTGTAGGTCTCCCGGAACTTTCGGGCCCTGGTTGGTGTCTTCTGCGTGTTATATCAAGGTTGTTGTGTCCCCGAACTATAAGGGTCGGAAACTTTGATAGGCGGAGCCTAGAGTCTGTTCTTGTTTGATAGGGTTCTAAGCATCGGCCTATCGGGTTTTCGAACCCTTATGGTGTCGGTCTTACTTGTGAGTTTAGGGTTCTGTTGTGGGAGCCGTCTGGTGGGCGGTGGCCCCGGCTGTGTGGTTTTCCAGCCTGTGGTTGAGCGTTGGTGTTGTTGGTCGATCTTGTTGATCGTGGTTTGGACTATAGCCTGCATGAGCCATTTTGAGCTCGACAGAGATGCGCGGATACTTTCCTCGGTGGGGTCGCGCCCCTCGAGAGCCACTCCGGAGTTGGGCCTGTTACTTGCTATCGCGACTTGTCGACGCCGTCCCTCTGGCTGGGCCAGTTTTCATGGACACCCTACGGTAGACCCGTCCCGTTGAGGATGTGCGGCAGTAGGTGGGCGCAGGTTTGACTGGACCCTATGCGGCAGTCAGTATAGGTTGGGTGAATGTACTGTGTGAGTTAGTAGATGCATCATGTTTCATCTGTTCCACTTTTTGAGCATCTAGATAGAGGCATAGTAGCTGTAGAGTTACTTTTCCAGCCTTTCATTTCAGTTTATATTATTGTTACTTATGCCTCTAGTAGACTTAGTGGGCAGACCGTCGGGCTTGTTGGCGGCACCCACTGAGAACTACTTGGGACGTAGTTCTCACACCCGTCGTGGTGTCTTTCCCCACAGGGACTACTACTCCTGTTCCTGCTGCTCCTGTTGCTGCTTCTTCAGATCGAGGTAAGGGAGTCGCGAGATAGATCCCTACCAGTCGTCGTCCAGAGAGTAGATGTACCCCTCACTTTTGAGAGTTTATGTTGAGAGACTTTGTAGTGAGGTATAGAGTTGTACTTTTATTTTACTGCTTGAGAGATTATGTACTTTTGGTGAGGACTTGGGTTGTATTTTACTAGAGGTGTCTATTTCAGTTCAGCATTTACTTTTCAGCTCTGATATCTGTTTTGGGTAGATGATCTTTTGCAGGTTAGACGCTACGTTCATACGGGGCTTCCTGTATGGGCGGCGGATCTGTTGGCGAGTCCGGGTCGCAGTTTCGACCCGGGGCGTGACAGATTAGAGTGGTATCAGAGCCTAGGTTGTAGGTCATTGTGGACTTAGAAACCCTAGGCTTGTGGTTGGACATTAGGATGACTACGTGAGAGTCGTGACTATTAGCGAGAGTCCTGATTGAGTTTTCTACCTCTCCCAAGGGACGGGATGAGTGATTGGCATGTTTATTCTCCTAAGCGATTATATTGGCTGCAGACAACATAATGCTAGGGAATGGATGACATGTCTTAGACTTTCGCTGGATTGGGTCGAGTGTTGTTTGGTACTGTCCTGATGTTTGCATGTGTATTGCAGGTGGGTACGATGCCTCCACGACGCAGGATGTCCACGCGTTCGCAGCCTTCTTCCTCGGTACCCGAACAGGAGGACTCGGGACAGGGACATCAGGATGAGGTACAGGAGCTCCGTGCTCAGATGTCACAGTTGTCTGAGGTTGTTTAGCGTCAGGAGGAGGCTTTGGGTCGGATGATGGTTCTGTTAGAGCAGAGGTCGCAGCCAGCGGTAGCACCCCATGATAGTTCGCCTGTACCTTCTCCCCCAGTTGTGGCACCCCCTGTTGTTCCTCCAGCACCGGCAGTTCCTGTTGAGCCGGTTCCTTGCAGACCACCGTCTGGGTCGACGGGACCTCTGACTTCAGCTGAGCAGCGAGTAGTGGTAGATTTGTTGATGAGGTTTCGCCAGTTTGATCCCCCTCGATTTTCTGGTATGGGAGCTGAGCCGTGGGAGGCCGAGTCTTGGATTACGGCCATGGAGCGTCATTTTGAGAGTTTGTTCATTGAGGATCGTTTCCGGGTTCTCTTGGCTACACATTTCTTGGAGAGTAACACCGAGGCTTGGTGGCGGCGTGTGCGACCGGCTGGTCCGCCGGGGACGCAGCTTCTCTCATGGACGGAGTTTCGCAGCCTTCTTTTGGGAGCCTTCTTTCCTGAGAGTGTCCGTCAGAGATTGGAGGAGCAGTTGAGGAGTCTCCGCCAGGGAGATCGGCCCGTGCACGTATACATAGCTGATTTCAATCAGTTGTTGGCTAGTATGCCTCACGTGGCCAGGGATGAGGCTCATCAGATTTACATATTCGAGCGAGGATTGCGCCGGGATATTTATCAGCTGGTTCGCTTCTGCAGACTGCAGACTTTGGAGGCCTCGATGGAGCAGGCTTTATATGTTGAGTCAGGAGAGGCAGTGATGGCAGAGGTGGCGCCAGCCCCTGTAGTGACTCCAGGGGCGAAGCGCCCGGTACCGTTGGATGAGGGGCAGTCGAGTCAGCAGGGACCTCCAAGACCTCCACGATCTCATCCTCAGGGTCGTGGGTTTCGTAGGCGTCAGAGATCAGGTGGGCCCCAGCAGCAGCGGCAGGAGCGGTGTGTCATCCGTGGCGGGCCTCATCCACCGTCGCAGTGTGAGCAGAGACAGGGGCGGTGTTTCCTCTGTGGAGAGTTGGGACATTTCCGCGCAGCTTGCCCACAGGCCATCTTGTCAGTGCTGCCGATTGCGACAGCACCCCCCTTGTCTATCCATGCAGCGGAAGCTTCTCCGGCACACCGTTAGACAGAGTGGGCCACGACATCGGGACAGACGGGACGACGATCTGCGGCACCCAGTGGACGAGTTTATGCAGCCCCGGTGGAGGACACCCCTGCGACAGATCGTGTCGTGGCAGGTATGTTTTATTTTGTTAATTAAGATGAGCATTTCGATACCGCTGCATCCTTTTGCACTATTAGTTGAGTATCTGCATCGGCATCCTTGCATGGGTATGGGTTAGGAATTTTGCTACATGTTTTGGCGATTGGATTCTTCCCTGTATCATATGAGTAGAGAGAGATCGCGGTGTATGATCGTACAGTTGAGACTTGGGACTTCACCCGCTGATGTGACGATACAAGGACAGCTCCAGGACTTGGATTGAGCACTCAGGTTAGATTAGTTGGTGCGGTGCCGTGCTACGACTGATAATGGAATGAGAGTGGTGACCTTCGGCGAGTTGGACAGGAGGAGTTCGTTCTCTCAGATTGCCGACGTATCCTTCCAGCAACATCGGCTTTAGCGGCTTTGGACAGACGCCACCTCGGAGCTTTACTTGTTAGGACTAGAGGTTGTGTCCTTAGAGGTTTTGGTTAGGTTATAGCTTCGTTTTGTGGCCACAGCAGGAACGACATCAACACTTTTCTCTCCCCTTTTCTCGTTATTGTGCTGAAATTTACGAACGGGACGAAAATTTTAAAAGGCTGCTTCAGAAATGGAGACAGTGCCCGAACCTGTTCTTGTTTGATTGGGGCGAAGGCACTGGCCTTTCGAAATTTCTGGACTTTTCGCTAATTTCAGTTGTTTTCTAAATAGAGGGTTGAGAGTTGATGACTTTCCTGCTGGTGGGGCCTTACCTTTCCTGGTTGTTTTAGTTTCGGGGACGAAACTTTCTTTTAGTGGGGGAGGATGTGAGGACCTGGTTTTTCCCGCGGGAAGTTTTCTGGTTGTTTGGCTGCTTTTGATGGTCCGCGTGGAGTGTTAGTGGAGGTTGTGCGCAATTTGGACACCAGTGGTGGACTTCGGGCCTTAGAATTGGATCGCGGGAGTTTTGGAGGACCCGTCGGATGTTTGGAAGTGGTTTCGTGCGTTTCAGATGTCAAAATTGGACTTCGGGCGAAGTTTGGATAAAGGTTTACCTCTCCGGTCACCTTCGGGAATCTTTAGAGTTGAAATTTGGCAAATCGGACTTCAGATTTGGACCCGACGCGGAAAATCGGATCGACTGGGGCATTCGGCAAATTTTCGGACGAGAATTTGGAAAAACGGACATCGTTTTTGGATTCAGCACGCAAAATCGCTAAGAATGGACTATTTATTTGTTTGATTTGGAGCCCGGTTGAATTGCGCGTTTTTCGAGGCATCGCGGCACGTTTTTCGAGGAAAAAGGGACGCTTGCATGCTTGGGAAGCCACGTGCGGCGCGGAGCACGCGAGGGGCCGCCACGTGGCGGGCCCCCATTCGCGCGCGCGGGCGCGGGTGACACGCGCCTGCGGGCGCGTTGCGTGTCCCGCAGGCGCGCGGTGTAACGCGCGCGTGTGGCGCGCGGGAGGCCGCGCCACACGCGGCGTGCCACGTGGCGCAGGGGCGCTTCCCTGCGCCTGGCGCACGGTCCCCTGCGCTGTGGACCGGCCGACAGGGGCCGTGCACCGTGGACCCGGTGCACCGGGAGCCCCCCCCTCTCCTCTCTTTCCTTTTCTTCTTTTTTCTTTTCTCCCCGCAAACTCATTTCTCCTCCTTTTCTTTTTCTTTCTTCTTCATCGAGTGAGAGAGGGAGTGAGGGAAGGGACTTTGTGTGGGTGTGGCGGTGCGTCGTGGACCTCGCGGAGCGCGCAAGATTTTCCTGCTGGACGGATGCGCGGCGCGACGTTCGTCTTATTGTGTTCCCCTTCGTCGCGTTTCGGTGCACGAGCTCCCCCGGCCTACTCCGACCTCTGTTTTAGGCAATTTTTGCGCCGTTGGATCCGCGACTGAGAGAGCTACGAATTTGGTATTTTCACATCTCCTGATTTTGCACTTTTCGAGGAGTTCTTCCTTGTTTTCTGAGGACCTTGTTTGCTGTGTGGATTTTTGAGGACAGCAGGTTGATAGAATTTTATCTCCGCGCTCGGACATCGGATCGAGGTGATTCAAAAGGCAAAATTTATCTACTTCTCGCGATGAATCTCCTGGATTTTTCTCAGAATTTACTGAGTTGGATTCGAAGGTGAAAATCTTTCTTCTTTCCGAGCTCTTATCTGTGGAAATTTGTACAGTTATGATCGAGGTGTTTCTCTTGCCGGATTTATATCTCAGCGTAGAAAACTCGGAATTGGGCGTGCAGGTACTCGTTTCGAAGCTATCGACGCGTAGATCGCGGGGATATTTAAATTGGATTTTTCTGGGGATTGTCAGCAGGTGATTTTGACACATCTTTGCAGCTGAATTTCAGTGTAAAATTCTGACAGATTTGGGGGAATGTAGGTGTAACGACAGCTCTGTTTTGTACCCAGGAGCATTGTGGACAGTGCTGGACCTGTTAGACTTGAAGTTATTATTTTTCCTGGTTTTCTCAGCTGTACGACCCCGGACAGTTAGCACCTTCAGGTGGGTGGCTTTGCTTTCAGGATCTATGGACTGTGCTCTAATTCTATTGATATAGAATCATGCATGATAGTGATGGGACTCGTTAGCATGCTAAAATTTGAGTGTTAAATATTTGTTATCTTGGAACTTGACCTAGCACCCCCGCCATATGTTGCATGTGTAACCAGACCAGTAGAAAACCCTCACTTGGGCTAGGGTTATTTATGTTTAGACATCCACACTGTTCTTTCATTCTTGGACATAGTGTTATCCTCGCCCGGGTAGTGGGCCGAGAGGTCGGAACTTTCTTTTAGTGTGGGATGCATTTGCACTCGTGCTGGGGAGCAGAGTGGAGTCTGGTAGATGTAGTGGGTCGCTTGCCTGTACCGGGAACCGTTTGGGGTAAACGGTGGTCCCGGAAGGTCTTGTTTCCCCTGTTTGGGTTGTCGCCACTGTGTTAATGGCGGTAGTTTACTAGCGTTAGCCAGACCTAGAACCCAAAACCCTTTTTGACATACACATGATTTTAGTCTACCAATGTTTTCTTCCAAGCATCGAAGGGCCGCTGGAGTCTGTTCTTGTTTGATTGGACAAAGGCATCAGCCCTTCGGGGTTTGGGTAAAACACTTGTTTTCTAACTGTTTTTCTAAAAAGAACTAAAATCATTAAATATGAATTTCTTCCAGATCAAAATGATTTTCAATAACAAATGTCACCTTTTTCCTGTAAATCTCCCCACTCGAAAGGATTCGAGTGGTCTGGGTTCTAGGGGCCGTTCCTTGTTGGGCCGAAAGTCACGGGGGCCGAGCCTGGAACCTGTTCTTGTTTGATAGGGTTGTAGGTGTAGGTCTCCCGGAACTTTCGGGCCCTGGTTGGTGTCTTCTGCGTGTTTTATTGGGGTTGTTGTGTCCCCGAACTATAAGGGTCGGAAACTTTGATAGGCGAAGCCTAGAGTCTGTTCTTGTTTGATAGGGTTCTAAGCACCAGCCTATCGGGTTTTCGAACCCTTATGGTGTCGGTCTTACTTGTGAGTTTAGGGTTCTGTTGTGGGAGCCGTCTGGTGGGCGGTGGCCCCGGCTGTGTGGTTTTCCAGCCTGTGGTTGAGCGTTGGTGTTGTTGGTCGATCTTGTTGATCGTGGTTTGGACTATAGCCTGCATGAGCCATTTTGAGCTCGACAGAGATGCGCGGATACTTTCCTCGGTGGGGTCGCGCCCCTCGAGAGCCACTCCGGAGTTGGGCCTGTTACTTGCTATCGCGACTTGTCGACGCCGTCCCTCTGGCTGGGCCAGTTTTCATGGACACCCTACGGTAGACCCGTCCCGTTGAGGATGTGCGGCAGTAGGTGGGCGCAGGTTTGACTGGACCCTATGCGGCAGTCAGTATAGGTTGGGTGAATGTACTGTGTGAGTTAGTAGATGCATCATGTTATCATCTGTTCCACTTTTTGAGCATCTAGATAGAGGCATAGTAGCTGTAGAGTTACTTTTCCAGCCTTTCATTTCAGTTTATATTATTGTTACTTATGCCTCTAGTAGACTTAGTGGGCAGACCGTCGGGCTTGTTGGCGGCACCCACTGAGAACTACTTGGGACGTAGTTCTCACACCCCGTCGTGGTGTCTTTCCCCACAGGGACTACTACTCCTGTTCCTGCTGCTCCTGTTGCTGCTTCTTCAGATCGAGGTAAGGGAGTCGCGAGATAGATCCCTACCAGTCGTCGTCCAGAGAGTAGATGTACCCCTCACTTTTGAGAGTTTATGTTGAGAGACTTTGTAGTGAGGTATAGAGTTGTACTTTTATTTTTACTGCTTGAGAGATTATGTACTTTTGGTGAGGAC
>CM054938.1:6343443-6408653 GCA_029168755.2 Tillandsia fasciculata | reverse complement strand
GCCCCAAATAATTTTCTAAAAATGTTTTGCTCACCGAGGATTGTTGGGAGGGTCGCACGGGTCTCGTTCTTGCCTTCGAGTCGAGGTTTGGGGCGATCGGCTCCTTCCTTTTCCTTCTCCTTTCTCCGGTAAGGTTCTTTTTTTCTTTCTTTGGGGTCTCGTACGTACGAACGAGAGGGGTTTGGGGCAGCGGAGAAATAAAATAGGGTTGCTCGGTAAGCGGGGAAATAAATACCCTATTTATTATCCTTGCATTTCCTTTCCGCATACGCACGTTCAAAATCCCTTTCGGGTATTTTGACCCGATTAATTTAATTTACCAATTAATTAATCCCTACCGATCCGATTAATTAATTTACAAATAATTAATCCCTACCGATCCGTTATTAATTTACCAATTAATTAATCCCACCGCTAACCCTATTTAATTAATCGTTTATTATTATCCTCAACGGTCATTCCCCAAATTGATCGTTAATTTCTTTATACGTATGTAGGAACCTATAATCCCCCGAATGTCTGTTTTCTCAAGAGAATATCCAAATGACGAGATATTGTAACTTTAAATCCTGACCACCGATTAATCATCACCTTTATAATTAATCTTGGAAATCAAATTCCCAGTTGGATTCCAATTACCCGGAGATTTAAATCTCAAATATCATTCCTGTCACCGGAATTTTAACCACCTTTATGAAATAATCAAGGGAAAAAAAAAACCAACTCCCAATTAAAATATCCGGATTGTATCTCGTATTCAATTCGTGAGATAAAATCCCTTAATTCAAAGCCCTAACTAAAAATATCCTGATTTATCCCTTCCCAACCTGAGATTAAAATCCATAACTTTCTCAAGTAAATATCCTGATTTTATCACTCCTTATCCATGAGATAAAAGTCCCACCGATTTAAATCCTACAATTAGTTCGTACGTAGGAGGATTTAAATTTCGTCACCGGATAATAATTAATTAATTAATTAATTAATCCTTACGAGATGACCCACATTATTATTTCGGGTTGCCAAGTATTTTGCACGGTTTCCGTATGCGCGACTAATAACCGCATCTAAGCGACCCCGTTCCGGGAGATCCCGATATCGGATTTCGAATCCGATCGCACCGTCGTCATCGTTTTTCGCGCCCTATCGCAGAAAAATAACACACCTCGCCCGGCCGACTTTCAAAATTAAATATTTATTCCGCCTTAAGGCTAAGCGATTACATGGAGTTCGAAAATGCCCCAAAGGGTGGTCACTACCAGGGAGATCGGCCGTGCACAGTATACATAGCTGATTTCAATCAGTTGTTGGCTAGTATGCCTCACGTGGCCAGGGATTAGGCTCATCAGATTTACATGTTCGAGCGAGGATTGCGCCGGGATATTTTCAGCTGGTTCGCTCCTGCAGACTGCAGACTTTGGAGGCCTCGATGGAGCTGGCTTTATATGTTGAGTCAGGAGAGGCAGTGACGGCAAGAGGTGCGCCAGCGAGCCTGTAGTGACTCCAGGGGCGAAGTGCCCGGTACCGTTGGATGAGGGCAGTCGCGTCAGCAGGGACCGCCAAGACCTCCGCGATCTATCCTCAGGGCGTGGGTTTCGTAGGAGTCAGAGATCAGGTGGGCCCCAGCAGCAGCGGCAGGAGCGTGTGTTGTCATCTGTGGCGGGCCTCATCCACCGTCGCAGTGGTGAGCAGAGACAGGGGCGGTGTTTCCCTGTGGAGAGTTGGGCCATTTCCGCGCAGCTTGCCCCAGGCCATCTTGTCAGTGCTGCCGATTGCGACAGCACCCCCTTGTCTATCCATGCAGGCGGAAGCTTCTCCGGCACACCGTCAGACAGAGTGAGGCCACGACATCGGACAGGCGGGACGACGATCTGCGGCACCCAGTGGACGAGTTTATGCAGCCCGGTGGAGGACACCCCTGGCGACAGATCGTGTCGTGGCAGGTATGTTTTATTTTGTTAATTGAGATGAGCATTTCGATACCCGTGCATCCTTTGCACTATTAGTTGAGTATCTGCATCGGCATCCTTGCATGGGTATGGGTTAGGAATTTTGCTACATGTTTTTGGCGATTGGATTCTTCCCTGTATCCTATGAGTAGAGAGAGATCGCGGTGTATGATGTACAGTTGAGACTTGGGACTTCACCCGCTGATGTGACGATACAAGGACAGCTCCAGGACTTGGATGAGCATCAGGTTAGATTAGTTGGTGCGGTGCCGTGCTAAGACTGATAATGGAATGAGAGTGGTGACTTCGGCGAGTTGGACAGGAGGAGTTCGTTCTCTCGGATTGCCGACGTATCCTTCCAGCAACATCGGCTTTAGCGGCTTTGGAAAGACGCCACCTCGGGGCTTTACTGTTAAGACTAGAGGTTGTGTCCTTAGAGGTTTTGTTAGGTTATAGCTTCGTTTTGTGGCCACAGCAGGAACGACATCAACGCTTTTCTCTCCCCTTTTCTCGTTATTGTGCTGAAATTTACGAACGGGACGAAAATTTTAAAAGGCTGCTTCAGAAATGGAGACAGTGCCCGAACCTGTTCTTGTTTGATTGGGGCGAAGGCAATGGCCTTTCGAAATTTCTGGACTTTTCGCTAATTTCAGTTGTTTCTAAATAGAGGGTGAGAGTTGATGACTTTCCTGCTGGTGGGGCCTACCTTTCCTGGTTGTTTTAGTTTCGGGACGAAACTTTCTTTTAGTGAGGGGGAGTGAGGACCTGGTTTTCCCGCGGGAAGTTTTCTGGTTGTTTGGCTGCTTTTGATGGTCCGCGTGGAGTGTTAGTGGAGGTTGTGCGCAATTTGGACACCAGTGGTGGACTTCGGGCCTTAGAATTGGATCGTGGAGTTTTGGAGGACCCGTCGGATGTTTGGAAGTGGTTTCATGCGTTTCAGATGTCAAAATTGGACTTCGGGCGAAGTTTGGATAAAGGTTTACCTCTCCGGTCACCTTCGGGAATTTAGAGTTGAAATTGGCAAATCGGACTTCAGATTTGGACCCGACGCGGAAAATCGGATCGACTGGGCATTCGGCAAATTTTCGGACGAGAATTTGGAAAAACGGACATCGTTTTGGATTCAGCGCGCGAAATCGCTAAGAATGGACTATTTATTTGTTTGATTTGGAGCCCGGTTGAACTGCGCGTTTTTCGAGGCATCGCGGCACGTTTTTCGAGGAGGAAAAAGGGACGCTTGCATGCTTGGAAGCCACGTGCGGCGCGGAGCACGCGAGGGGCCGCCACGTGGCGGGCCCCCATTCGCGCGCGCCGCGGGCGCGGGTGACACGCGCCTGCGGGCGCGTTGCGTGTCCCGCAGGCGCGCGGTGTAACGCGCGCGTGTGGCGCGCGGGAGGCCGCGCCACACGCGGCGTGCCACGTGGCGCAGGGGCGCTTCCCTGCGCCTGGCGCACGGTCCCCTGCGCTGGCGCACGGTCCCCTGCGCTGTGGACCGGCCGACAGGGGCCGGTGCACCGTGGACCCGGTGCACCGGGAGCCCCCCCCTCTCCTCTCTTTCCTTTTCTTCTTTTTCTTTTCTCCCCGCAAACTCATTTCTCCTCCTTTTCTTTTCTTTCTTCTTCATCCGAGTGAGAGAGGAGTGAGGGAAGGGACTTTGTGTGGGTGTGGCGGTGCGTCGTGGACCTCGCGGAGCGCGCAAGATTTTCCTGCTGGACGGATGCGCGGCGCGACGTTCGTCTTATTGTGTTCCCCTTCGTCGCGTTTCGGTGCACGAGCTCCCCGGCCTACTCCGACCTCTGTTTTAGGCAATTTTTGCGCCGTTGGATCCGCGACTGAGAGAGCTACGAATTTGGTATTTTCCACATCTCCTGATTTTGCACTTTTCGAGGAGTTCTTCCTTGTTTTCTGAGGACCTTGTTTGCTGTGTGGATTTTTGAGGACAGCAGGTTGACAGAATTTTATCTCCGCGCTCGGACATCGGATCGAGGTGATTCAAAAGGCAAAATTTATCTACTTCTCGCGATGAATCTCCTGGATTTTTCTCAGAATTTACTGAGTTGGATTCGAAGGTGAAAATCTTTCTTCTTTCCGAGCTCTTATCTGTGGAAATTTGTACAGTTATGATCGAGGTGTTTCTCTTGCCGGATTTATATCTCAGCGTAGAAAACTCGGAATTGGGCGCGCAGGTACTCGTTTCGAAGCTATCGATGCGTAGATCGCGGGAATATTTTAATTGGATTTTTCTGGGGATTGTCAGTAGGTGATTTTGACACATCTTTGCAGCTGAATTTTAGTGTAAAATTCTGACAGATTTGGGGGAATGTAGGTGTAACGACAGCTCTGTTTTTGTACCCAGGAGCAGTTGTGGACAGTGCTGGACCTGTTAGACTTGAAGTTATTAATTTTCCTGGTTTTCTCAGCTGTACGACCCCGGACAGTTAGCACCTTCAGGTGGGTGGCTTTGCTTTCAGGATCTATGGACTGTGCTCTAATTCTATTGATATAGAATCATACATGATAGTGATGGGACTCGTTAGCATGCTAAAATTTGAGTGTTAAATATTTGTTATCTTGGAACTTGACCTAGCACCCCCGCCATATGTTGCATGTGTAACCAGACCAGTAGAAAACCCTCACTTGGGCTAGGGTTATTTATGTTTAGACATCCACACTGTTCTTTCATTCTTGGACATAGTGTTATCCTCGCCCGGGTAGTGGGCCGAGAGGTCGGAACTTTCTTTTAGTGTGGGATGCATTTGCACTCGTGCTGGGGAGCAGAGTGGAGTCTGGTAGATGTAGTGGGTCGCTTGCCTGTACCGGGAACCGTTTGGGGTAAACGGTGGTCCCGGAAGGTCTTGTTTCCCCTGTTTGGGTTGTCGCCACTGTGTTAATGGCGGTAGTTTACTAGCGTTAGCCAGACCTAGAACCCAAAACCCTTTTTGACATACACATGATTTTAGTCTACCAATGTTTTCTTCCAAGCATCGAAGGGCCGCTGGAGTCTGTTCTTGTTTGATTGGACAAAGGCATCAGCCCTTCGGGGTTTGGGTAAAACACTTGTTTTCTAACTGTTTTTCTAAAAAGAACTAAAATCATTAAATATGAATTTCTTCCAGATCAAAATGATTTTCAATAACAAATGTCACCTTTTTCCTGTAAATCTCCCCACTCGAAAGGATTCGAGTGGTCTGGGTTCTAGGGGCCGTTCCTTGTTGGGCCGAAAGTCACGGGGGCCGAGCCAGGAACCTGTTCTTGTTTGATAGGGTTGTAGGTGTAGGTCTCCCGGAACTTTCGGGCCCTGGTTGGTGTCTTCTGCGTGTTTTATTGGGTTGTTGTGTCCCCGAACTATAAGGGTCGGAAACTTTGATAGGCGAAGCCTAGAGTCTGTTCTTGTTTGATAGGGTTCTAAGCACCAGCCTATCGGGTTTTCGAACCCTTATGGTGTCGGTCTTACTTGTGAGTTTAGGGTTCTGTTGTGGGAGCCGTCTGGTGGGCGGTGGCCCCGGCTGTGTGGTTTTCCAGCCTGTGGTTGAGCGTTGGTGTTGTTGGTCGATCTTGTTGATCATGGTTTGGACTATAGCCTGCATGAGCCATTTTGAGCTCGACAGAGATGCGCGGATACTTTCCTCGGTGGGGTCGCGCCCCTCGAGAGCCACTCCGGAGTTGGGCCTGTTACTTGCTATCGCGACTTGTCGACGCCGTCCCTCTGGCTGGGCCAGTTTTCATGGACACCCTACGGTAGACCCGTCCCGTTGAGGATGTGCGGCAGTAGGTGGGCGCAGGTTTGACTGGACCCTATGCGGCAGTCAGTATAGGTTGGGTGAATGTACTGTGTGAGTTAGTAGATGCATCATGTTTCATCTGTTCCACTTTTTGAGCATCTAGATAGAGGCATAGTAGCTGTAGAGTTACTTTTCCAGCCTTTCATTTCAGTTTATATTATTGTTACTTATGCCTCTAGTAGACTTAGTGGGCAGACCGTCGGGCTTGTTGGCGGCACCCACTGAGAACTACTTGGGACGTAGTTCTCACACCCGTCGTGGTGTCTTTTCCCACAGGGACTTCTACTCCTGTTCCTGCTGCTCCTGTTGCTGCTTCTTCAGATCGAGGTAAGGGAGTCGCGAGATAGATCCCTACCAGTCGTCGTCCAGAGAGTAGATGTACCCCTCACTTTTGAGAGTTTATGTTGAGAGACTTTGTAGTGAGGTATAGAGTTGTACTTTTATTTTACTGCTTGAGAGATTATGTACTTTTGGTGAGGACTTGGGTTGTATTTTACTAGAGGTGTCTATTTCAGTTCAGCATTTACTTTTCAGCTCTGATATCTGTTTTGGGTAGATGATCTTTTGCAGGTTAGACGCTACGTTCATACGGGGCTTCCTGTATGGGCGGCGGATCTGTTGGCGAGTCCGGGTCGCAGTTTCGACCCGGGGCGTGACAGATTAGAGTGGTATCAGAGCCTAGGTTGTAGGTCATTGTGGACTTAGAAACCCTAGGCTTGTGGTTGGACATTAGGATGACTACGTGAGAGTCGTGACTATTAGCGAGAGTCCTGATTGAGTTTTCTACCTCTCCCAAGGGACGGGATGAGTGATTGGCATGTTTATTCTCCTAAGCGATTATATTGGCTGCAGACAACATAATGCTAGGGAATGGATGACATGTCTTAGACTTTCGCTGGATTGGGTCAAGTGTTGGTTGGTACTGTCCTGATGTTTGCATGTGTATTGCAGGAGGGTACGATGCCTCCACGACGAAGGATGTCCACGCGTTCGCAGCCTTCTTCCTCGGTACCCGAACAGGAGGACTCGGGACAGGGACATCAGGATGAGGTACAGGAGCTCCGTGCTCAGATGTCACAGTTGTCTGAGGTTGTTCAGCGTCAGGAGGAGGCTTTGGGTCGGATGATGGTTCTGTTAGAGCAGAGGTCGCAGCCAGCGGTAGCACCCCATGATAGTTCGCCTGTACCTTCTCCCCCAGTTGTGGCACCCCCTGTTGTTCCTCCAGCACCGGCAGTTCCTGTTGAGCCGGTTCCTTGCAGACCACCGTCTGGGTCGACGGGACCTCTGACTTCAGCTGAGCAGCGAGTAGTGGTAGATTTGTTGATGAGGTTTCGCCAGTTTGATCCCCCTCGATTTTCTGGTATGGGAGCTGAGCCGTGGGAGGCCGAGTCTTGGATTACGGCCATGGAGCGTCATTTTGAGAGTTTGTTCATTGAGGATCGTTTCCGGGTTCTCTTGGCTACACATTTCTTGGAGAGTAACACCGAGGCTTGGTGGCGGCGTGTGCGACCGGCTGGTCCGCCGGGGACGCAGCTTCTCTCATGGACGGAGTTTCGCAGCCTTCTTTTGGGAGCCTTCTTTCCTGAGAGTGTCCGTCAGAGATTGGAGGAGCAGTTGAGGAGTCTCCGCCAGGGTGTCACGCCCCCGGGGGTTTTTGAGTCTTTTGATGCGGAAAACGTGTCTATTTTTTTTTTTTCTTTTAATAAGGTAGCTTACACTTCACCCCGGTGCGTGCCAGACCGCCACATACTCGAATTCACTCCGTCCACGGACAGAGTCTCCTTCGTGTATGCACGGCGTCTCTTTACAACTTATAAATCATTCATAAACAACACACATCAACCAACAACCATACAGTAGACATTCAACATAATCAGAGTTTAACCATTTAATCCAAAGTATGTTATTTAAGCGGCGTCCGTGTTTGGAAAAGATAAAACCCAGAGTTGTAAAACCCGTGCCCACACGGCACTTCCCTTTTTAGAAAACATTTTCGCAAACCTTTATCTTCTCATAAAACATGCCGCGAATGAAGCATAAGGAAAAACACTACTAGTAACATGAAACATAAGGGGTCACCTCATCCACAATGCTAACTAAAACATGTCCTGAAATAAAGTAATCCACAAGCAAAACTGAAAGTATCATAAATAGGAAATGAGTCATAAGTACGATAACCAAGATTCCGACTACGATCCTCACGTCGCAGTCCCACCGCCACCCCGGCTAACGCACCTAGAAATACCTGTCACGGAGTGGGTAAAGTCAGTGACAAACAAAGTAGATGTGTAACAGTATCAAGGGGAATGAATCATACAAAATGCACCGACTACACCATAACCTTTCGTTAAACAATTGCAAATTAGTTTACCCTGGGCACCTTTCCCAGACTGTCGGGGAGACTAAAGTCCCCCCTCGTGCACAAACACCTACTTGATGCTTTTACCTCTCACTCGCGGTGCTGATGTGACGATTCAGCTGGCGCGAAGAGGTCCCCGCTTGCACCGTTACCTTTGCGGGGCACACGGGTCATTAGAGACCACTTTTCCGGAAAAGTACACCCATGCGGAGGCCAATCCGCCTGTGTACGTGCAGCATCCGAAACCGGATTGCCAAGATTGGCGTGTACTGGGCACCGCGACCGCAGCCGCACATTTATTAGATAATTAACAACAATCGAAAGGTTAAACTATCCATCTACTTTGTTAGGTAATTTAAGGAGTACTTTTAATGATGATAGATGCACTTACAGCACCGGTTGCACTCATCGCAACCGTACCCACCTTATTGGAGAGAAATCGGAACACCAATATCCTTCGCGCTCTCCCGCTGTGTACCCGGACCTAAGAAAAGTCCGCACGGATAAACTATGGTCAAAACACATACTAACACCTTGAAAACGGAAAACCCCACACCTTACATTTTAACGAAAAAGAACCCGGCACCGTCCGGTCGCAAAACCGGACTTTCGCCCGCACCGCCGTCGCCGCCCGTCGGAGCCCCGCGCGGCTCGGACCCGCGCGGCGGGCTCCGCGGGCGGTGCCCGAGCGGCGCCCGCGCGGCCCCCGCGCGGGCGGAGCCCCGCGCGGCGCCCGCGCGGGTGCGGGCCCGCGCGGCGCCCGTGCGGCGCCCGCGCGGGTGCAAGCCCGCGCGGCGCCGCGCGGGTGGAGCCCCGCGCGGCGCCCGCGCGGATGCGGGCCCGCGCGGGTGCCCGCGCGGGCGGGGCCCCGCGCGGCGCACCGCGCGGTGCCCGCGCGGGCGCGGGCCCGCGCGGCGCCCCGCGGGCGCCCGCGCGGGCACAGCCCGCGCGGCGCCCGCGCGGGTCGCCCACGCGGCGCCCCGCGCGGCGGGGCCGCCCCCCGCGCGACGCCCGCACGGGTCGCCCGTGCGGCGCCGCGCGCGGGTTCGCCCGTGCGTCGCGCGATCCGTGCGCCTTCCCCGTGCACGATTAATTTTATTTTATTTTATTTTATTTATCTACTCCGCAAAACTAACAACAAAGATAGTTGGAAAAGCCCCAAATAATTTTCTAAAAATTATTTGCTCACCGAGGATTGTTGGGAGGGTCGCCCGGTCTCGTTCTTGCCTTCGAGTCGACGTTTGGGGCGATCGGCTCCTTCCCTTTTCCTTCTCCTTTCTCCGGTTAAGGTTCTTTTCTTTCTTTGGGGTCTCGGTACGTACGAAAGAGGAGGGTTTGGGGAGGCGGAGAAATAAAAATAGGGTTTGCTCGGTAAGCGGGGAAATAAATACCCTATTTATTTATCCTTGCATTCCCTTTCCGCATACGCACCGTCAAAATCCCTTTCGGGTATTTTGACCCGATTAATTAATTTACCAATTAATTAATCCCTACCGATCCGATTAATTAATTTACCAATTAATTAATCCCTACCGATCCGATTAATTAATTTACCAATTAATTAATCCCCACCGATAACCCTATTTAATTAATCGTTTAATTATTATCCTCACCGTCAATTCCCCAAATTGATCGTTAATTTCTTTATTTACGTATGTAGGAACCTATAATCCCCCGATTCTGTTTCTCAAGAGAATATCCAACTGACGAGATATTTCTAACTTTAAATCCTGACCACCGATTAATTAATCACCTTTATTAATTAATCTTGGGAAATCAAATTCCCAGTTGGATTCCAATTACCCGGATATTTAAATCTCAAATATCCGATTCCCGGTCACCGATTATTTAACCACCTTTATTAAATAATCAAGGGAAAAAAACCAACTCCCAACTTAAATATCCGGATTTTATCTCTTATTCAATCCGTGAGATAAAATCCCTTAATTCAAATCCCTTAACTAAAAATATCCTGATTTTATCCCTTCCCAATCCATGAGATAAAATCCCATACTTTTCAATTAAATATCCTGATTTTTATCCCTCTCTTATCCATGAGATAAAATCCCACCGATTTAAATCCTACAATTAATTCGTACGTAGGAGGATTTAAATTTCGTCACCGGATAATTAATTAATTAATTAATTAATTATCCTTACGAGATGACCCACCTTATCTATTTCGGGTGCAAGTTATTTTGCACGGTTTCCGATGCGCGACTAATAACCGCATCGCTAAGGACCCCGTTCCGGGAGATCCCGATATCGGATTTCGAATCCGATCGCACCGTCGGTCATCGTTTTTCGCGCCCTATCGCAGAAAAATACACACACCTCGCCCGGCCGACTTTCAAAAATTAAATAATTTTATTCCGCTTAAGGCCTAAGCGATTACATGTGAGTTCGAAAATGCCCCAAAGGGTCGGGTCACTACACCACTCACACTTTATAAAAAGTTTCGTCCCGAAACTTAAACTCAAACCTCACTTAAACAACTCGGGAAAACATTCCCTCATCTTTGATTCCAGTTCCCACGTCGCCTCGCGCTCTTCGTGGTTGCTCCACTGGACTTTCACATAGGGGATCGTTCGGTTGCGTAGCTTCTTGTCCTCTCTTGCCAAAATCCGCACCGGCGTCTCCTCGACGCTCAAGTCCTCCCGCAGCTCAATGGTGGAGGCATCCAAGGCATGAGAGGGGTCTGCCAGGTACTTTCGGAGCATCGAAACGTGGAACACGTTGTGGACTCGTTCGAGGTTCGGGGGCAGGGCCAACCGGTACGCCACCGGTCCTACGCGCTCCAGGATTTCGAACGGTCCCACGTATCGGGGGCTCAACTTCCCCTTTATGCCGAAGCGTCGGTTCCCCTTGGAGGGTGAAACCCTGAGCAGCACGTGCTCGCCCACCATGAATTCTAAGTCTCGGCGTCTGTTATCTGCATAGCTTTTCTGTCTGCTTTGGGCGGTCAGCAGCCTTTGTTTAATCAAACGCACCTTTGCTTCGGTCTCCTCCACCAGATCTGGGCCCAGAAACTTTCGCTCACCTAAGTCATCCCAGCATATCGGAGACCGACAGCGGCGCCCGTACAGGGCCTCGTACGGCGCCATCTGAATACTGGCCTGGTAACTGTTGTTGTAGGCAAATTCTACCAGGGGCAGACACCGTGCCCACCCTTCGCCCAAGTCCAGAACGCATGCTCGAAGCATGTCTTCCACGATCTGTATCACCCGCTCCGATTGCCCATCGGTTTGCGGATGAAAAGCTGTGCTGAAGTGCAACTTGGTCCCCATCGCTTGTTGCAAACTTCGCCAAAAGTTCGACACAAAACGTGTGTCTCTGTCCGACGTGATGGATGTCGGTACACCGTGCAACCTTACTATCTCATCGAGGTACGTTTGCGCCAGTCGTTCCCGGGTCCATGTCGTGTGTATGGGCAAAAAGTGGGCCGATTTCGTCAAACGGTCCACGATCACCCATATCGCATCGTGTCCCTGTGGCGATCTCGGGAAACCGGTCACAAAATCCATGGTAATCATGTCCCATTTCCACTCGGGCATCGGTAAAGGTTGCAATTTCCCCGCCGGCCGTTGATGTTCGGCCTTTACCCGTTGGCACACTAAGCAGTGAGCCACGAATCGGGTCACGTCTTCCTTCATTTTGGGCCACCAGAAGGTTTGCTTGACGTCCTTGTACATCTTGGTTCCTCCGGGATGCGCCGCATACGGGGCAGTATGCGCCTCCCGTAGGATTTCTTCCTTGAGTTCCGGTAGATCCGGTACGCAGATTCGTCCGCGAAATCGTATCGCACCGTCGGAGCTCACCACGAAGTCGCCCTCCTTGTCGGCGGTTATTCTACTTCGCACCAGCTGGAGTTGATTATCAGTCGATTGGCCTTCGAGAATCCTGTCCAGCAGAGTAGGTCTGACCACCAGCGTCAGAAGTTGGGCGACTGTCCCTGCAGGTACCACCTCTAGTCTCAATCGCGAGAACTCCGCAATTAGACTATCCTGCTGCGTAATGGCGCTTACATCCGCTTCCGCGGCCTGTCCTTTGCGACTCAGGGCGTCGGCCACCACGTTGGCCTTTCCCGGGTGGTAGTGGATCGTCAGATCGTAATCCTTTAACAGCTCAAGCCACCGCCTTTGTCGCAAATTTAGCTCCCTTTGGGTGAAAAGGTACTTGAGGCTCTTATGATCTGAGTACACATTACAGTGTGCCCCGTACAGGTAGTGCCTCCAGAGCTTGAGCACAAACACCACCGCTGCGAGTTCCAAATCATGCACGGGGTAGTTCCGCTCGTACTCCTTGAGCTGCCTTGATGCATAGGCGATTACCTTCCCCCGTTGCATGAGTACTCCACCCAATCCATTTCTCGACGCGTCGCAGTACACTTCGTAATCCTCCCCAGGTTCTGGCAGGGCGAGGATCGGAGCCCGCGTCAACCTGTCCTTGAGCTCCTCGAAGCTTCTTTGACACTTGTCCGTCCAGACAAACTTTTCCCCCTTTTTCGTCAAACGGGTTAAGGGGGTGGCTATCTTGGAGAAACCCTCCACAAAGCGCCGGTAGTACCCGGCTAATCCCAGGAAACTTCGAATTTCCGTCACCGTGGTCGGTCGGGGCCAGTCAGTCACCGAATCTATCTTCTTTGGGTCCACCGCGACTCCAGCCGCCGAGATTACATGCCCCAAGAAACCGACCTCACGGAGCCAAAACTCACACTTTTTGAGTTTGGCGTAGAGTTTCTGTTCCCGAAGGGTCTGGAGGACTGTGCGCAGGTGTTCTTCGTGTTCCTCATCGGTGCGCGAGTAGATGAGGATGTCGTCAATGAAGACCACTACGAACAAATCCAGGAAGGGCTTGAATACCCTGTTCATCATGTCCATGAACACCGCCGGGGCATTTGTGAGCCCGAACGGCATCACCGTAAACTCGTAATGGCCATAGCGAGTACGGAAAGCTGTCTTGGGGATGTCCTCCCCCTTGACCCGGACCTGATGATAGCCCGACTGCAGGTCGATTTTTGAGAACACCGTCGCCCCCCGCAACTGGTCAAATAGGTCATCGATCCTTGGAAGGGGGTACTTGTTCTTGATCGTCACCTTATTTATCTCCCGGTAATCGATACACAACCGGAGACTTCCGTCCTTCTTCCTCACAAACAGGACGGGCGCGCCCCAAGGTGACGCGCTTGGTCTGATGAATCCCTTGTCCAGAAGGTCCTCCAACTGTGCCTTGAGTTCCTTCAGTTCCGCGAAGGCCATCCTGTACGGTGCCTTCGTGATGGGCTTGGTGCCGGGGGGTAGTTCAATTGGAAAATCTACCTCTCGTTCCGGCGGCATTCCCGGAAGCTCCGCCGGAAACACGTCCGGGAATTCCCTTACTACGGGAATTTCTGTGGGTGAGGGGACGGGTCGGGTGGTTAGTTCCACCGAGGCTAGGTAAGCCACGCACCCGCCCTCCATCATTTTCCTAGCCCGTGTCGCGGAGATGACGGCTAGAAAGGACGTGCTCTTGCATGCCAAGTACACATTTTCTGGGAACCCCGGCTTCTGTAGTTGCACCTGTCGCTTCTCGCAGTCGATGACCGCCTGATACTCGGCGAGCCAGTCCATGCCCAAGACCACGTCGTATTCTTTTAACGGTATGACTACCAGATCCCAGGGGCACGACAACCTTCCCAACCTTATTGGACATGAGGTTACTAAGCCGGTTGCCGTGATGGATCCTCCAGGGGTCTGGACGGTCATTAAGACATCCAGAGGACTACTTTCTAACTGATGAGTTTGCGCAAAGGAACGGGAAATAAAGGAGCGAGTCGCCCCGGTGTCAAACAGAGTTCGAGCTCGAAAACTAGAGACGGAGGTAATACCTGCTACCACTTCCTCTGGCGGTACAGTTCCGTGCTGGTCCATGGAGTAGAGCCTTCCTCCTGGTTGCGGCCGCGACTCCCCTCCTGTTTTTGGCGCCGGTGGGTGCAGAGGGGCTCCCGTAGGGGCTCTACCCCGCCCTGGTGCCTGTGCCGTTGGAGTGGATGCTGCGGAAGAGGCCACTCCAGGGTTCAGGGGACAGTTATATCGAAGATGTCCCTGTTTGCCGCAGCGGTAGCAGTGATCCTGTTTCTTGGGACATTCCGTTACCGGATGCGGCCCTCCGCAAATAACGCACGGCTTGGTGGTTGGTCGAGGCTTCCCGGCCGGCGCACTCCTGTTTCCTTGTTGCGTCTTAGGATATTTCGGGGGTCGACTCCCGCCAGGAGGGCCCCCTCCCGGGTAAGTCTGAGTTCGCTTCTTTTCCCGGTTGTTCTCCGTTCCTTCTCGTCGAGCTCGAGTAATAGCGAACCCCCGCTCCACAATGGTGGCTCTGTCCACCACTTCTCGGAACGTGCGTAGGTCCGCTGCCTGCACCATCTCGAAGATGTCACTTCGCAGTCCGTCGACGAAGAGACGAGCCTTGTGAGGTTCGTCCCGTATGGCAAACGGGACACAATTGACCAACCTCACAAACTCCCTTTGATACTCTACGACCGAGCGGCTTCCTTGCCTAATGTTCTTCAAATCGTCCTCCAGTTGCCGCTTAACGCTATCGGAGAAGAACGCGCCAAAGAGTTCCTCTCTGAAGGCCGACCACGTCGGCAGCGGCTCGTTGGTGGCGGGGTCCGGTCGCACCGTCTTCCACCAGATGCGAGCGTTTCCTTCCAAAAAGTGGACAGCCAGTGGAACCCGCTCTTGTTCTTCCATCATTAAATCTTCAAACAGCTTTTCCATGGTATCCACCCACTTCTCAACGACCCACGGGTCGGTCGTCTCTCCCTCGAAGGTGGGTGGGTCATGCTTTTTGAACGCGGCCAGATTCGTCCTGATCTTCTCCCGCGTCGCTTGCCGCTCCGCGGCTTCTCCTGCGGTGGCGGATCCCCCAAGGGTAGGGGTCATCCCTGCCTCCCCCGTTGCCACTCCCAGCGCGGGCCCCGACGTTGTTGGGGTGAGTACTTCCCTTGGGGCTGGGGGTTGCTCCGTCGTCGTGTCGCCCGCCCCGTGGGGCTCCGCAGTGGGCGCTGTGGTTTCGGGCGGAGGGATTGGTTGACGTTCAGTGGCTGCAGTAGCCTGTCGTTGCGTCAGCTGACGAACCTGCTCCGTCAGCGTCGCTAATTGCCCGGCCATGTCCCGCAGCTGTTGCCGGAGAGTCTGGTTTTCTGCGGCGGCCATGGCCGCTCCGTCCGCGTCTGCATTCTCGGTAGACGACCTGGTCCGTGCCATTGCTTGCTGTCACCAAAGAAACCGTGTCAACCCTAAGGTCACAACCCTAGCCCACCGTTTCACGAATTCACCTATATTACGTCCCCGTTTCCCCGTACTCTCACGTACTACACCTACACCTTGGTTATCTCATTTCCGATTTGCTTGTGGCACCTAGCACTGTGGATGTAAAACACGTCTACTATGGTTGTGGTTGTAATTTCTCTGATACCATTTAATCTGTCACGCCCCCGGGGGTTTTTGAGTCTTTTGATGCGGAAAACGTGTCTATTTTTTTTTTTTCTTTTAATAAGGTAGCTTACACTTCACCCCGGTGCGTGCCAGACCGCCACATACTCGAATTCACTCCGTCCACGGACAGAGTCTCCTTCGTGTATGCACGGCGTCTCTTTACAACTTATAAATCATTCATAAACAACACACATCAACCAACAACCATACAGTAGACATTCAACATAATCAGAGTTTAACCATTTAATCCAAAGTATGTTATTTAAGCGGCGTCCGTGTTTGGAAAAGATAAAACCCAGAGTTGTAAAACCCGTGCCCACACGGCACTTCCCTTTTTAGAAAACATTTTCGCAAACCTTTATCTTCTCATAAAAACATGCCGCGAATGAAGCATAAGGAAAAACACTACTAGTAACATGAAACATAAGGGGTCACCACATCCACAATGCTAACTAAAACATGTCCTGAAATAAAGTAATCCACAAGCAAAACTGAAAGTATCATAAATAGGAAATGAGTCATAAGTACGATAACCAAGATTCCGACTACGATCCTCACGTCGCAGTCCCACCGCCACCCCGGCTAACGCACCTAGAAATACCTGTCACGGAGTGGGTAAAGTCAGTGACAAACAAAGTAGATGTGTAACAGTATCAAGGGGAATGAATCATACAAAATGCACCGACTACACCATAACCTTTCGTTAAACAATTGCAAATTAGTTTACCCTGGGCACCTTTCCCAGACTGTCGGGGAGACTAAAGTCCCCCCTCGTGCACAAACACCTACTTGATGCTTTTACCTCTCACTCGCGGTGCTGATGTGACGATTCAGCTGGCGCGAAGAGGTCCCCGCTTGCACCGTTACCTTTGCGGGGCACACGGGTCATTAGAGACCACTTTTCCGGAAAAGTACACCCATGCGGAGGCCAATCCGCCTGTGTACGTGCAGCATCCGAAACCGGATTGCCAAGATTGGCGTGTACTGGGCACCGCGACCGCAGCCGCACATTTATTAGATAATTAACAACAATCGAAAGGTTAAACTATCCATCTACTTTGTTAGGTAATTTAAGGAGTACTTTTAATGATGATAGATGCACTTACAGCACCGGTTGCACTCATCGCAACCGTACCCACCTTATTGGAGAGAAATCGGAACACCAATATCCTTCGCGCTCTCCCGCTGTGTACCCGGACCTAAGAAAAGTCCGCACGGATAAACTATGGTCAAAACACATACTAACACCTTGAAAACGGAAAACCCCACACCTTACATTTTAACGAAAAAGAACCCGGCACCGTCCGGTCGCAAAACCGGACTTTCGCCCGCACCGCCGTCGCCGCCCGTCGGAGCCCCGCGCGGCTCGGACCCGCGCGGCGGGCTCCGCGGGCGGTGCCCGAGCGGCGCCCGCGCGGCCCCCCGCGCGGGCGGAGCCCCGCGCGGCGCCCGCGCGGGTGCGGGCCCGCGCGGCGCCCGTGCGGCGCCCGCGCGGGTGCAAGCCCGCGCGGCGCCGCGCGGGTGGAGCCCCGCGCGGCGCCCGCGCGGATGCGGGCCCGCGCGGGTGCCCGCGCGGGCGGGGCCCCGCGCGGCGCACCGCGCGGTGCCCGCGCGGGCGCGGGCCCGCGCGGCGCCCCGCGGGCGCCCGCGCGGGCGCCCGCGCGGCGCCCGCGCGGGCACAGCCCGCGCGGCGCCCGCGCGGGTCGCCCACGCGGCGCCCCGCGCGGCGGGGCCGCCCCCCCGCGCGACGCCCGCACGGGTCGCCCGTGCGGCGCCGCGCGCGGGTTCGCCCGTGCGTCGCGCGATCCGTGCGCCTTCCCCGTGCACGATTAATTTTATTTTATTTTATTTTATTTATCTACTCCGCAAAACTAACAACAAAAATAGTTGGAAAAGCCCCAAATAATTTTCTAAAAATTATTTGCTCACCGAGGATTGTTGGGAGGGTCGCCCGGTCTCGTTCTTGCCTTCGAGTCGACGTTTGGGGCGATCGGCTCCTTCCCTTTTCCTTCTCCTTTCTCCGGTTAAGGTTCTTTTCTTTCTTTGGGGTCTCGGTACGTACGAAAGAGGAGGGTTTGGGGAGGCGGAGAAATAAAAATAGGGTTTGCTCGGTAAGCGGGGAAATAAATACCCTATTTATTTATCCTTGCATTCCCTTTCCGCATACGCACCGTCAAAATCCCTTTCGGGTATTTTGACCCGATTAATTAATTTACCAATTAATTAATCCCTACCGATCCGATTAATTAATTTACCAATTAATTAATCCCTACCGATCCGATTAATTAATTTACCAATTAATTAATCCCCACCGATAACCCTATTTAATTAATCGTTTAATTATTATCCTCACCGTCAATTCCCCAAATTGATCGTTAATTTCTTTATTTACGTATGTAGGAACCTATAATCCCCCGATTCTGTTTCTCAAGAGAATATCCAACTGACGAGATATTTCTAACTTTAAATCCTGACCACCGATTAATTAATCACCTTTATTAATTAATCTTGGGAAATCAAATTCCCAGTTGGATTCCAATTACCCGGATATTTAAATCTCAAATATCCGATTCCCGGTCACCGATTATTTAACCACCTTTATTAAATAATCAAGGGAAAAAAAACCAACTCCCAACTTAAATATCCGGATTTTATCTCTTATTCAATCCGTGAGATAAAATCCCTTAATTCAAATCCCTAACTAAAAATATCCTGATTTTATCCCTTCCCAATCCATGAGATAAAATCCCATACTTTTCAATTAAATATCCTGATTTTTATCCCTCTCTTATCCATGAGATAAAAGTCCCACCGATTTAAATCCTACAATTAGTTCGTACGTAGGAGGATTTAAATTTCGTCACCGGATAATTAATTAATTAATTAATTAATTATCCTTACGAGATGACCCACCTTATCTATTTCGGGTGCAAGTTATTTTGCACGGTTTCCGATGCGCGACTAATAACCGCATCGCTAAGGACCCCGTTCCGGGAGATCCCGATATCGGATTTCGAATCCGATCGCACCGTCGGTCATCGTTTTTCGCGCCCTATCGCAGAAAAATACACACACCTCGCCCGGCCGACTTTCAAAAATTAAATAATTTTATTCCGCTTAAGGCCTAAGCGATTACATGTGAGTTCGAAAATGCCCCAAAGGGTCGGGTCACTACACAGGGAGATCGGCCCGTGCACGTATACATAGCTGATTTCAATCAGTTGTTGGCTAGTATGCCTCACGTGGCCAGGGATGAGGCTCATCAGATTTACATGTTCGAGCGAGGATTGCGCCGGGATATTTATCAGCTGGTTCGCTCCTGCAGACTGCAGACTTTGGAGGCCTCGATGGAGCAGGCTTTATATGTTGAGTCAGGAGAGGCAGTGATGGCAGAGGTGGCGCCAGCCCCTGTAGTGACTCCAGGGGCGAAGTGCCCGGTACCGTTGGATGAGGGGCAGTCGAGTCAGCAGGGACCTCCAAGACCTCCACGATCTCATCCTCAGGGTCGTGGGTTTCGTAGGCGTCAGAGATCAGGTGGGCCCCAGCAGCAGCGGCAGGAGCGGTGTGTCATCTGTGGCGGGCCTCATCCACCGTCGCAGTGTGAGCAGAGACAGGGGCGGTGTTTCCTCTGTGGAGAGTTGGGACATTTCCGCGCAGCTTGCCCCCAGGCCATCTTGTCAGTGCTGCCGATTGCGACAGCACCCCCCTTGTCTATCCATGCAGCGGAAGCTTCTCCGGCACACCGTCAGACAGAGTGGGCCACGACATCGGGACAGACGGGACGACGATCTGCGGCACCCAGTGGACGAGTTTATGCAGCCCCGGTGGAGGACACCCCTGCGACAGATCGTGTCGTGGCAGGTATGTTTTATTTTGTTAATTGAGATGAGCATTTCGATACCGCTGCATCCTTTTGCACTATTAGTTGAGTATCTGCATCGGCATCCTTGCATGGGTATGGGTTAGGAATTTTGCTACATGTTTTGGCGATTGGATTCTTCCCTGTATCCTATGAGTAGAGAGAGATCGCGGTGTATGATCGTACAGTTGAGACTTGGGACTTCACCCGCTGATGTGACGATACAAGGACAGCTCCAGGACTTGGATTGAGCACTCAGGTTAGATTAGTTGGTGCGGTGCCGTGCTACGACTGATAATGGAATGAGAGTGGTGACCTTCGGCGAGTTGGACAGGAGGAGTTCGTTCTCTCGGATTGCCGACGTATCCTTCCAGCAACATCGGCTTTAGCGGCTTTGGACAGACGCCACCTCGGGAGCTTTACTTGTTAAGACTAGAGGTTGTGTCCTTAGAGGTTTTGGTTAGGTTATAGCTTCGTTTTGTGGCCACAGCAGGAACGACATCAACGCTTTTCTCTCCCCTTTTCTCGTTATTGTGCTGAAATTTACGAACGGGACGAAAATTTTAAAAGGCTGCTTCAGAAATGGAGACAGTGCCCGAACCTGTTCTTGTTTGATTGGGGCGAAGGCACTGGCCTTTCGAAATTTCTGGACTTTTCGCTAATTTCAGTTGTTTTCTAAATAGAGGGTTGAGAGTTGATGACTTTCCTGCTGGTGGGGCCTTACCTTTCCTGGTTGTTTTAGTTTCGGGGACGAAACTTTCTTTTAGTGGGGGAGGATGTGAGGACCTGGTTTTCCCGCGGGAAGTTTTCTGGTTGTTTGGCTGCTTTTGATGGTCCGCGTGGAGTGTTAGTGGAGGTTGTGCGCAATTTGGACACCAGTGGTGGACTTCGGGCCTTAGAATTGGATCGCGGGAGTTTTGGAGGACCCGTCGGATGTTTGGAAGTGGTTTCATGCGTTTCAGATGTCAAAATTGGACTTCGGGCGAAGTTTGGATAAAGGTTTACCTCTCCGGTCACCTTCGGGAATCTTTAGAGTTGAAATTTGGCAAATCGGACTTCAGATTTGGACCCGACGCGGAAAATCGGATCGACTGGGCATTCGGCAAATTTTCGGACGAGAATTTGGAAAAACGGACATCGTTTTTGGATTCAGCGCGCGAAATCGCTAAGAATGGACTATTTATTTGTTTGATTTGGAGCCCGGTTGAACTGCGCGTTTTTCGAGGCATCGCGGCACGTTTTTTGAGGAAAAAGGGACGCTTGCATGCTTGGGAAGCCACGTGCGGCGCGGAGCACGCGAGGGGCCGCCACGTGGCGGGCCCCCATTCGCGCGCGCGGGCGCGGGTGACACGCGCCTGCGGGCGCGTTGCGTGTCCCGCAGGCGCGCGGTGTAACGCGCGCGTGTGGCGCGCGGGAGGCCGCGCCACACGCGGCGTGCCACGTGGCGCAGGGGCGCTTCCCTGCGCCTGGCGCACGGTCCCCTGCGCTTGGCGCACGGTCCCCTGCGCTGTGGACCGGCCGACAGGGGCCGGTGCACCGTGGACCCGGTGCACCGGGAGCCCCCCCCTCTCCTCTCTTTCCTTTTCTTCTTTTTCTTTTCTCCCCGCAAACTCATTTCTCCTCCTTTTCTTTTCTTTCTTCTTCATCCGAGTGAGAGAGGGAGTGAGGGAAGGGACTTTGTGTGGGTGTGGCGGTGCGTCGTGGACCTCGCGGAGCGCGCAAGATTTTCCTGCTGGACGGATGCGCGGCGCGACGTTCGTCTTATTGTGTTCCCCTTCGTCGCGTTTCGGTGCACGAGCTCCCCCGGCCTACTCCGACCTCTGTTTTAGGCAATTTTTGCGCCGTTGGATCCGCGACTGAGAGAGCTACGAATTTGGTATTTTCCACATCTCTTGATTTTGCACTTTTCGAGGAGTTCTTCCTTGTTTTCTGAGGACCTTGTTTGCTGTGTGGATTTTTGAGGACAGCAGGTTGACAGAATTTTATCTCCGCGCTCGGACATCGGATCGAGGTGATTCAAAAGGCAAAATTTATCTACTTCTCGCGATGAATCTCCTGGATTTTTCTCAGAATTTACTGAGTTGGATTCGAAGGTGAAAATCTTTCTTCTTTCCGAGCTCTTATCTGTGGAAATTTGTACAGTTATGATCGAGGTGTTTCTCTTGCCGGATTTATATCTCAGCGTAGAAAACTCGGAATTGGGCGTGCAGGTACTCGTTTCGAAGCTATCGATGCGTAGATCGCGGGGATATTTTAATTGGATTTTTCTGGGGATTGTCAGCAGGTGATTTTGACACATCTTTGCAGCTGAATTTCAGTGTAAAATTCTGACAGATTTGGGGGAATGTAGGTGTAACGACAGCTCTGTTTTTGTACCCAGGAGCAGTTGTGGACAGTGCTGGACCTGTTAGACTTGAAGTTATTAATTTTCCTGGTTTTCTCAGCTGTACGACCCCGGACAGTTAGCACCTTCAGGTGGGTGGCTTTGCTTTCAGGATCTATGGACTGTGCTCTAATTCTATTGATATAGAATCATACATGATAGTGATGGGACTCGTTAGCATGCTAAAATTTGAGTGTTAAATATTTGTTATCTTGGAACTTGACCTAGCACCCCCGCCATATGTTGCATGTGTAACCAGACCAGTAGAAAACCCTCACTTGGGCTAGGGTTATTTATGTTTAGACATCCACACTGTTCTTTCATTCTTGGACATAGTGTTATCCTCGCCCGGGTAGTGGGCCGAGAGGTCGGAACTTTCTTTTAGTGTGGGATGCATTTGCACTCGTGCTGGGGAGCAGAGTGGAGTCTGGTAGATGTAGTGGGTCGCTTGCCTGTACCGGGAACCGTTTGGGGTAAACGGTGGTCCCGGAAGGTCTTGTTTCCCCTGTTTGGGTTGTCGCCACTGTGTTAATGGCGGTAGTTTACTAGCGTTAGCCAGACCTAGAACCCAAAACCCTTTTTGACATACACATGATTTTAGTCTACCAATGTTTTCTTCCAAGCATCGAAGGGCCGCTGGAGTCTGTTCTTGTTTGATTGGACAAAGGCATCAGCCCTTCGGGGTTTGGGTAAAACACTTGTTTTCTAACTGTTTTTCTAAAAAGAACTAAAATCATTAAATATGAATTTCTTCCAGATCAAAATGATTTTCAATAACAAATGTCACCTTTTTCCTGTAAATCTCCCCACTCGAAAGGATTCGAGTGGTCTGGGTTCTAGGGGCCGTTCCTTGTTGGGCCGAAAGTCACGGGGGCCGAGCCTGGAACCTGTTCTTGTTTGATAGGGTTGTAGGTGTAGGTCTCCCGGAACTTTCGGGCCCTGGTTGGTGTCTTCTGCGTGTTTTATTGGGGTTGTTGTGTCCCCGAACTATAAGGGTCGGAAACTTTGATAGGCGAAGCCTAGAGTCTGTTCTTGTTTGATAGGGTTCTAAGCACCAGCCTATCGGGTTTTCGAACCCTTATGGTGTCGGTCTTACTTGTGAGTTTAGGGTTCTGTTGTGGGAGCCGTCTGGTGGGCGGTGGCCCCGGCTGTGTGGTTTTCCAGCCTGTGGTTGAGCGTTGGTGTTGTTGGTCGATCTTGTTGATCGTGGTTTGGACTATAGCCTGCATGAGCCATTTTGAGCTCGACAGAGATGCGCGGATACTTTCCTCGGTGGGGTCGCGCCCCTCGAGAGCCACTCCGGAGTTGGGCCTGTTACTTGCTATCGCGACTTGTCGACGCCGTCCCTCTGGCTGGGCCAGTTTTCATGGACACCCTACGGTAGACCCGTCCCGTTGAGGATGTGCGGCAGTAGGTGGGCGCAGGTTTGACTGGACCCTATGCGGCAGTCAGTATAGATTGGGTGAGTGTACTGTGTGAGTTAGTAGATGCATCATGTTATCATCTGTTCCACTTTTTGAGCATCTAGATAGAGGCATAGTAGCTGTAGAGTTACTTTTCCAGCCTTTCATTTCAGTTTATATTATTGTTACTTATGCCTCTAGTAGACTTAGTGGGCAGACCGTCGGGCTTGTTGGCGGCACCCACTGAGAACTACTTGGGACGTAGTTCTCACACCCGTCGTGGTGTCTTTCCCCACAGGGACTACTACTCCTGTTCCTGCTGCTCCTGTTGCTGCTTCTTCAGATCGAGGTAAGGGAGTCGCGAGATAGATCCCTACCAGTCGTCGTCCAGAGAGTAGATGTACCCCTCACTTTTGAGAGTTTATGTTGAGAGACTTTGTAGTGAGGTATAGAGTTGTACTTTTATTTTACTGCTTGAGAGATTATGTACTTTTGGTGAGGACTTGGGTTGTATTTTACTAGAGGTGTCTATTTCAGTTCAGCATTTACTTTTCAGCTCTGATATCTGTTTTGGGTAGATGATCTTTTGCAGGTTAGACGCTACGTTCATACGGGGCTTCCTGTATGGGCGGCGGATCTGTTGGCGAGTCCGGGTCGCAGTTTCGACCCGGGGCGTGACACATGTAATGACAGATATACAATAATCACAATGCTGAAATAACAAAGGAGCAGGTAATAGTAGATATACAATAATCACAATGCTGGAGTAACAAAGGAGTAGGTAATGGCAGGTATATAATAATCTCAGTGCTGGAGTAAAAGGGTATTAATAATTATGTACTAAGTCATGCTAAATGAAAGCAATTGTAAATGAAAGAGCAGTAATAAAAAAAACCATGCATCAATACCAGATACCAAAGTACCCAATCAATGTCGTCATCAGTCACGAGGACCTCAGGCTAATGCCACTATCGGCACGTTCGATTGGCATATAACCCTACACCACTCGGTGCTATCGGGACTCACAGGTTGAGGTGACCACTCTACCGGTAAAGAACATCCCTGCGGATAGGTAATTCGCGGGTGTATGTGAAATAAACAGCTAGTGTTATGGCGATCACAATGCTGATGCTCAAGCTTGCGGTCTAAAGACCAGACAGTCGATAATAAGCTAGGAATTCCCAAACGGGATGCTGATCAACTGTGGAATCATCTCATGCTATATATAAAAATTGATCTCCTATACTATCATGCAGTAATGGAAAGGAGATACTGGAATGCTCAAAACTGTAAATAAAACTAGCTAAAGACCAATCAGGTATGGCATATGCCAATGTGAAATCTATAAGCAGATAGATATACAGAAATCAAGGGTAAAGTAACTCAAGGAATAAGACCAAAGGTGGCAAGAGTCATAGGGATCTAACCGAACACGGTGCCCAATCAGGTGATACTATGTTGATATGCGGATTGGAGTACCCACCTCAATGCAGGCGGTCCTGAAATTCACCAGACAGCTCACGAGCAGGCTCCTGAATGGTGGGGCCTAAAACATAACCATATGTCAGTAAAAGACTCACTCATACCTAACCCACTGACTCACAGTGTGTAGAACGATTATACGGCTGACTTCGGCTAAAACCGGGGATTCGCCGTAATTTTCGAAAATCCACCAATGGACCACTAAGGGTCTGAACAGTGTGAACACGCTACCGAATTACGTGAAACCTCTCATGCTGCCCCGAAATGCTTAACTTTAGACGTTCGGGCAGTAACATTTAGCTTTGTGCAATCCTAAACTCAATAGGTGTCATAAAATATCAAAAATCACTTCTGGAAAAGCCAACTTCGGCTCCGGAAGTCGTCGACATAAAACTAAAGTCACTGGGACAATTAGAACAGTGTCGAGAAATAGCCAAGAAACTAACAATCGAAATTGGTCAACCTAGATTAGACCAAATTACCCTACGTTGCAAATAGGAAATTTAAAGAGCACAAAAAGGTTATGGGTGCAGCGTGCACGATTGTTAGAGGATTTTGTGATCTTTTGATCACTATGTAAATAATTTTTAAAATTTATAAAATTTAGTTTCTAAAAAATTTAAATACTCTAGATCAATTTTAATGATTCTGATCATTGATTCGAAATCCCTATCATCGAAAACGATTTAGGAGGACGAAAACCTTCATCCTCCTAAAAGAATAGTAGCTGGACTATATATATATATATATATATAGTCCGAATGGAATGCTATTGATAGCACTAAGTCATTGGTATTATCAAGTTTTCAACACTTATATTAAGGGATATGCGGTTAGGATGATAGTGGTCTCTTAGGGTTTAGTGGGTGGTTCGTTGGATAGTATAATCCACGGGGTGAAAATGATCAAAGAGATAGATCTAACGGTAAAAAAATTAGTACCACCAATTGCTTGGTGCTATCGATAGCATTCCATCCGGACTATATATATATATATATATATATATATATATATATATATATATATATATATATATATATATATATAGCAAAACTTATATACTTTTAAAAATACAAACCCAACTATGCTTGTGAATTTTTTACCATTTGATTTGTTTTGAGATTTGTGCTATTGTAAAGTCAACTAAAGAGAGAGAAAGAGAAAGTATAATAGAATTCACAAGAATAGTTGGGCTAGTACTTTTGGAAGTATAAAAGCTCTACTATATATATATATATATATATATATATATATATATATATATATATATATATATATATATATATATATATATATGTGATGACCCAAATCCCCTTGGAAGAGTTCCGGCTTGGTCGGCAGCTTGTGGAGGCCCTTGTTGATTGTTAGATTTGGGTTGCGCGCAAATCGGACTCAAAATGGACTCAACTCGAAGTTCAAATTATGTTTGCCCATTCGGATGCTTTCGCCGAATTTTTAGAGGTGGATTTTGGCAAAACGGACAGCGGATTTGGATTCAGCGCGCGAAAAGGGTCAAGATTGGCTATTTGCTTGTATTTTTCTGAGTCCGGACACCCGAAAACGGACAACCTGAAGTTTTTGGTGTGATCGGGTGCACGAGGGGAGCGGTGGACCGGGGGTTGGACACGTGGCGGCTTGTGAGTGGCCGGCTCACGCGGCGCGGTTCACGCAGTGCAGCGGGTGCGCAGTCCATGGATCAGGCGCGTGCGCTAGGCGCAGCGAACGCTGGCGGTGGACATGTGGCAGCAGGTGATAGGTCGGGGCAGCGGGGCAGGTGCGGACTGCATGGCGCCCACGCGGGGGGTGCCACGTGGCGCCCCGCCGTTCGCCAGGCACCACCCACCCCGCCCCCTTATCAGGCCACGCGGCAGCGCCTGGGTGGCCCGGCGCCCGCTGTCCCGTGTTCGGGACACGCGGCGTGCCCGGAGCTGTCACGCCCCGGAGTCGAAACTGAGACCCGGGCTCGCTAACAGATCCGCCGCCCATACGGGAAGCCCCGCATAGACGAAGCGTCTAACCTGCAAAAGATAAAACTATAACTATACAAATATCAGAGCTGTAAAATAAACTACTAAAACATAATTGTACAACTCCAAATAGTACAAATCTGAATCTCACAATACAAAAGTCTCTCAAAAATAAAACTCTCAAAAGTAACTATCTACTAAAATCCAGTAGACTATACTACAAAGCTCCAAAAGGGTACCACTATACTCCAAGGACGGGTTAGGAACTAGCTCGCGACTCCCTCACCTCGATCAGCAACAGAATGATCAGCAACTCCCGCAGAAGACTCTGCAAAACAAAGAAGAGGAAAGATGAAGGGGGAGAACCCCCAGCGGGTGTGAGAACTACACCAACACGTAGTTCTCAGTGGATACCGCCACCAAGCCCGACGGTCTGCCCACTAAGTCTACTAGAGACATAAAGTAACAAGTATAGTACTAAAAAGGAAAGGCTAGAAATAACTCTACAGCTACTATACCTCTATCTAAATGCTCAATGAGGTAATACAGAAGAAACATGATGCATCTACTATCTCTCAATAAAACAATCACCCAATCTACACTGACTGCCACATAGGGTCTAGTCAAACCTGCGCCCACCTACTGCCATTACATCCACAGAGGACTGGACTTACGTAGGGCATCCGTGATTGCCTAAAAAAGGCCCAGCTAGAGGGACTGCGTCGACAAGTCGCGATAGTAAAGTAACAGGCCTAGCTCCTGAGCGGCACTCGAGGGGTGCGACCCCACCAAGGAAAGTATCTGCGTACCTCTGTCGAGCTCAATATGGCTTATGCAGGCTATAATCCAAATCCACGATCAACAAGATCGACAGTACCCATATCACATCTCTAACTCACAAGCTGGAAACACTCGACAGCCAAGAGCGCCGTCAACCTAACGGCTCCCCAAATAGGACATTAACTCAACATGCAAACTCACTAACTGATATACTCCACAACCGACGACAATGAAGGGTCCGAAAAGCTCGAAAGGCTAGAACCTACAACCCAAATCAAACAAGAACAGGCTCTAGGCATAGCCTCTTGTTGCTCTCGACCCAAAGAAAAAGACAGCCCTTAAAATCCAGATCACCCGAACTCTCCCGGGTAAGGAAGTTTACATAAAAGGTGACATTTATTACCGAAAACCATTTTCACTCGAACCCACGCAGGGTGAGGACTAAAAGTAGTTTCTTTTTTGTAAAACCATCTTGATTTAAGGAAATCCATTTTAATGAATTTTAGCTATTTTAGGAAAATCGGTTAGAAAACAAGTTTTTATTCCCAAACCACGAATGGCTAATGCCTTCGCCCAATCAGACAAGAACAAACTCCGGCGACCCTTCGACATTTGGAAGGAAAATATTAGTTTACTGAAATCATGTGTGCCCAAAAAAATTATGGATTCAAGGTCCTGCTCTCATTGGTACACCACTGCCACAAACACTGTGAAACCACCGTTTACCCAAACGGCTCCCGTCACTGGTACAAGACTAGCTACATCTACCAGACTCCACTCGGCCCCCAAGTACGAGTGTAACATGCATCCTACACTAAGAGAAATCCCGATCGTTCGGCCCACTACCCGGGTGAGGAAAACACTATGCCCAGGGATATAATGTAAAGTGTGGATGTCTAAAGTATAAAAGAATCTATCCCAAGTGACGGTTCTCTACTAGTCTAGTTAAACATGTAGCATATGATGGGGTGCTAGGTCAAGTTCCAATAATAGTATTTAATTCAATATAGATAGAAAGCATTAACCAATATGATCACAATAATAAGCCAAGAAAGCATCATCTCTCTCTCTCTAACATCCTTCCTAACACCTCTCAAAATTATGCATGTTTACTATATCATAGAATTAGAGAACCGTCCACCGGTTTTGGATACGAAGAAACCCACCTAAAAGTGTGCGTCGATCCAAGGTCCAACTGAACGTGGATAATCCTCAGGTTCCCACGATTCCAATGAGTCCAAGAACACCCAAAAACTCCCCCCCGGTCGCTGCGATACAAACCGAACACCACGGTAAGCACAAATTCCCAAAATCTCAACTCTGTGCACAAACAGCCCGGAAGAAGTCAAAATATCACCTTTGAGACGACCTCCAAAAATTCCAATAAAAATGCGACCGCGATCCTCGCGAAGTGTAGATGCCGATCGAGTCCTCAAAGGCTGAAATTCGACAACCGAGCGCCGAGATAAAAATCAAACAAGCTCCACTATCCAAAAAAAACTAGTAGCAGGAAAGGGGTTCAAAGATGCCTCAAAAACCCCACCAAAACCTCGAAACGGAGCAAGGTAATCAACACGGTAATCGAAGGCGTACCGCTCGTGAATACGCTGCCACAAAAATCGGCTCAAAACTCCATTGGGGTGGTCCAGGGGACCTCGCGGAATGAACTGCAGCGGTAAAGGCCAACGAACGAGGAACGTCGAAGTGCGTCGAATCGCAAAAATCGCCGATGTTGAGATCTCCAAAAATCATCAAATCTCTGTAGGAGAGGGAGCACAGGTGGGAGAAGTCACAGCCAAAAGGGCTCAGCTCGAAATCCTCAAAAAAAAAAATTGAAAGGAGAGGGAGAGAGAAGCTATTTATAAAGGCTGGGGGGGATCACCCCTTTGGGGTGCGTTTTCGGGCGCCCGAAACATTCGGGACCCGAAAAACGCACCCTGGCCACATTTCCGCGCAGCGCCCGAATCAGCTCGGGCGCGACGCGTGTCCTGAACACGGGACAGCGACGCCCGGCCAACCGGGCGCTGCCGCGTGGCCCGACAGCTGGGCGGGGCGGGTCGGCGCTTGCCAATGGCGGGGCGCCACGTGGCGCCCCCTGCGTGGGCGCCATACCGCCCACACCTGCCCCATACCTGCCTCGACCTGCCCTACCAATCAGGAGTCGCCACGTGTCCCGCCTCCGGCCCTCGCTGCGCCTAGCGCACGCGCTAAGTCCATGGACCGCGCACCCAGCGCCGCGTGGACCGAGCCGCGTGAGCCGGGTAATCCCGAGCCGCCACGTGTCTCCGCCCTGGAAATGAATAACACTACAGCTACTATGCCCCTATCTAGATGCTCAAAAGGTGGAACAGATGAAAACATGGTGCATCTACTATCCCTCAACTCAGATCACCCAATCTACCTGACTGCCTCCTCGGGTCGAGTCAAACCTGCGCCTACCTACTGCCGTTACATCCCGGAGGACCGGACTGACGTACGGCGTCCGTAGCTGCCAAAACTGGCTCAGCTAGAGGGACTGTGTCCGTAACTGCCAAAACTGACCCAGTCAGAGGGACGGCGTCAACAAGTCGCGATACCAAAGTAACAGATCCACCCCGGACGTGGCTCTCGTGGGGCGCGACTCCATCGAGGACAATGGTATCCACGCACTCTGTCGAGCTGGCACTGCAGGCTATAGTCAAAAATCCACGCTCATGCTCTGAACGAAAAAAAAAACTCAGGATCCTCAAACATCTCGCACAACGGTCGGAGCACTCTCGACGACTCAGCTGATCAGCTCTCTCGAATCTCAAGACACTAGCAACTCCACCAACTCATGGCACAAAGTTGCATCCACTGCGAGAAACTGCCTCATCAGGCCAAACATCGCATCCACTGCGAAAAACTGTCTCAACAGGCCAAATAGGCCGAACATCGCATCCACTGCGAACAACTGCCTCAATAGGCCAAAATCGCATCCATTGCGAACAACTGCCTCAACAGGCCAAACATCGCATCCACTGCGAACAACTGCCTCAACAGGCCTCAATATACCAACATGCAAACTCACTTACAGGATAAACTCCACAACTGACACAATGAAGGGTCCGGGAACCCCGAAAGACTAGAACCTACAACCCAAATCAAACAAGAACAGGCTCTAGGCATAGCCTCTCGTTGTTCTCGTCCCAAGAAGAAGGCAGACCTTAGAACCCAGACCACTCGAATCATCTCGGGTGGTTAATTTATAGGAAAAAGGTGACATTTCTTACTGAAAGCCATTTGATCAGAAAAAATCCATATTTAATAATTTTTAGTTCTTTTTAGGAAAACAATTGAAAATAAGTTTTATATCCAAACCTCGAAGAGCTAATGCCTTCGTCCAATCAAACAAGAACAGACTCAGGCGACCCTACGATGCTTGGAGGAAAACATTGGTTGACTAAAATCATATGTGTGTCCAAAAAGGTTCTGGGTTCAAGGTCCTGCTGACACTGGTATACAATTGCTACTAACACAGTGGCGACAAATAAAACATCTTGGGACCGCTGTTTACCCCAAACGGCTCCCGCCATAGATAAATGATCAACTACATCTACCAGACTCCACTCTGCTCCCAAGCACGAGTGTAAAATGCATCCCACACTAAAGGAAACCCGACCACTCGGCCCACTACCCGGGTGAGTAACACTATGTCCAGGAAAGAAAAGAAGTGTGGATGTCTAAAGCAGAATAAACCTACCCCAAGTTGGAGTTTTCTACTGGTCTGGCTACACATGCAGCATATGACGGGGGTGCTAGGTCAAGTTCCAAGATAACAATAATTTAACAGATGATAGAAAGCAGGGAGATGACAAAATCATCAGATAATACAAGGAATAGCAATTCCTACATTCTAGGATGTTGTACAAGAATTCACTATCATGCATAGTCCTACAATAGCAGGCTTAATGTACAGTCCATCAATCTTGGAGACAGGGCCACCCACCTGAAGAGCTGAACTATCCAAGGTTCCATAGCTGAAAATACCCAGAAACCCAAATTTCCAACTCCAACGGGTCCAGCAATACCCACAAACTCTCCTGGGTACAACACAAGGTTCACAATTACACTTAATCCCACAATTTACCCAAATAAGTTATAATCTGAATTCAGCCACAAAGATGTCACCTTTTCACCTGCAAACAATGCTCTAAAAATTCCAATAAAAAATACTACGGCGATCGTCGCGTCGAGACCTTCGAAACGGGTACCTGCACGTCCAAATCCGAGCCTCGTAGGCCGAGTTACAAATTCCACAGTACAGGCGCGCAAAACTCACAACCACACAACTGTAAAACTCTACACAGTAAAAGGGGAAACAGTATGCCTTCGGGCAAGCCTCAAAAAAATCCCAAAAAAATACGACGATAATCCTCGCGACGAGTAGATGCAAAAAGTGTACAGGCTCGTCTCGATCCGATGCTCGAGTGCGGAGATAAAATTCCGGCAAGGGGCTGCTGTCCAAAAACTCCACTAGCAAATAGTGGCTTAGAAATGTCTCAAAAACCGTGCCACGAACTCAGAATCCAGCAAACTGATCAACACTAAAGTCGAAGACGTACCTCTCATGAATCCAACACCACAAAAATCGTCCAAAAATACTGTCGGAGTAGCTCTGTGGACCTCTCAGACCGAAATGCGACGATAATGGGCCTCCGAAGAAAGATCGTCGCTCTGTGCTACGATGCCGAAGTCGTCGACGCCGCGGCTTCCAAAATTTTCGGGCCTCTGCCAGAAGATGCGCGATAGGAAGATCTCCAACTTTGGTGAAGGGTCCAAAGGTAGGGGAGCTCGGGAAAAGCCTCACACAAGAGCTGGAAGAGGGAATAAATAGGCCCAGCCCGAGAAAAATCCAGAATTTGGACTTTTGGGCCCAAAACCGGGCGCCCGGGACTATCGGGCCGCTACAGTGTTGGGCTCGGCCCAACACTGTGCGCTCCCGAAATCACCAGGGCCCGCCACGCGTCCTGCCGACATCGCCCGCGCCCGGCGCACGTGCGCCAGCCAGCTGCGCAGCGCCGCGTGTCCCGACACGCGGGCGTGCGCGGCTGCGCCCGGCCAACCGCGTGGCACCACGTGGCGCCCCCACGTCGCCCCCACGACGCCCTGCCGGTACGGACACCTGCCCCTGCCACTGCGTGAACCGCGCGCACAAGGACCCGCCAACCTCGAGCCGCCACGTGGCCACCCCCGGTCCACCGTACACCCGGGCCAAGTCCGTGGACCGCGCCTATAGCACCGGCCACTCACGAGATGACACGTGTCTCAGCCCCACGGTGCACGCCGGCCCCGCGGACCGCGCGCTTGCCCGCGCGCCCGCGCGCCTGCCCGCGACCACTCCGCCGCCTGCCCGAGCCCTCTCCGCCGCCGCCCGCCGCCCGCCGACGCCGGAACAGTACAAGCTGCCTCGAAATCCGTGCCGGGTCATCCGGGCTCTGAAAAATCCAAGTAAATAGCCCGTTTCGATCGTTTTCGCGTGCTGATTCCAAATTCGATGTCCGTTTGTCCCAATTCTGCTTCTAAAATTTTCCAAAGGCCTCCGGTGATACAAACTTGCTCCCAAATTACACCGGGAATCTATTTCTTGGGCCCGACACGCGCACAAACACTCCCAGAAGCCACTAATCCATCAATAAACCCTTAAGTGGGGATTCGGGTCCTCACACCACGGCTCCCCTTGCTTGCTCCCATAGACCGCGCGCGCGTGAGCCGGCCAATCCCGAGCCGCCACGTGGCTCCCCTTGGTCTTATATGAATCGTATGATGAAGTACCACATGAGTGGATATATAGGAGACAGAAATCAAGAATTCAGTGGGGAGACAACAATACAAAATTGATTCATATGACTGTGATGAGCAGTCAGTAAGAGGAACTGTAGTGTCCCAGTTTTTCCCTGTGTTTTTCCCCTGTTCGGGGTGTGGAACACCTAGTGTTGGTGTGTTGGGCCCCAACATGTCAAAGGGATGTGTTGTTTGGACTCAGGGAGGATTTGGGGTCAAGCCTGACCTTCGGCTGCCTTTGCCGAATTTTAGGAATGGAATCAGGCTAAACGGAGGCCGTATTTGGATTCAGCGCGGAAAAACGCTTGAAAACGGCTATTTACTTATTTAATTTGGAGTCCGGATGCCCAAAAACGGACCCCCGGAAGTTTTCTGTGCAAAATGGTGCATGGGGGGACCTGTGGACCGGCCGGGGACACGTGGCGCCTCCTTATTGGGCCGGCGCGCCACTCTCGGTCCACGGAACGGGCCGCCGGTGCACGGTGCACCGGCGGGCCACGTGGCGGCGCCCGTTGGTCCGGTCCAGGGCGCGCGGCGCACGGAGGCAAGCGCGGGCAGGCGGGCAGGCTGGGGCAGCGGCGCGGTGCACGGTGCACCGGGGCGCGCCACGTGGCGGCCCCGGGTTGGCGGGTGCACGTGCGCGCGGCGCACCCGCAGGCGCGCGCCTGCGGCCGTACGCGCACGCGCCGCAGGCGTGCAGGCGGCGCGCAGGGGCCGCCGGCGGCCGTGTCGGGCGGGGAAAGCGGGGGCCACGTGGCGCCCCGCCATTGGCGGGCGCCACCCACCCCGCCGCCCCGCAGGGGGACGCGTGGCGCGTCCCCGCTGGGCCCGCACGGCTGCCGCCTGTTTGGCGGACGCGTGGCGGGCCCTGGGCCGGGTTGGACGGGCGGTCGGACGGGCTGGGATCCCGTGTGCGGCCCGGGTTGGGCTGGGCCGCACTGTAGCCGCCCGAATCTTGCTGGGCCGGGCCGCACTGTAGCAGCCCGAAAGTGCCCCTGCGCCCGAAAGTGGGGACACAGGGGTCATTTTCCCAATTGTTTTGGGCCTATAAATAGGCCCCCTCCCCTCTCTTCTTGGGCTTTTTCCGAGAGAAAGAGAGAGAACCAGGGAGAGGTCTTGAAGAGAAGTTTTTCCTCTCACATTTTTCTACCTCGTGGTGCGTTCCCAGATTTTTGGGAAGATCGACAGCGGCGTTCCGGATTTTACAGTGTGCCTCGGTTTTCCCCCATTTCGGCCCGTTATCGTCGCATTTCAGTCCGAGGAGTCCCCTGCGCAGTACAGGAGTCCGATTTCGACGATTTCTTCGCCAGTGTGTTCCTAAGAGGTAGGGCTTCGTTTTCCGTGTTGATGGTTTCTCTGGATTCCGATTTCTTGGCACGATTCCCGAGGTGATTTGACACCCCTATTTTGCTGTTTGGATTTTTGGACAGCGGCAACTTCGACGATTTGTTTCTCAGCGTAGGAATATCGGATCGAGGCGATTCAAGAGTCGATTTTGGGCGATTTTTCGCGAGGAACGCAACCGTGATTTTTCTGGGATTTTAGGAGCTCGGGACAGAGGTGAAATTCCTCGTTTTGCGTGCTGATTTTAAAACAGCAAATGTGTGTTTGGAACTTGTAATTTTTACACCGTGTACACTTATGTGATGTTGTAGGATATTGTTGCAGCTGACGGTGTGTTTAGAGGACAGCGGGTATTTTCTGGGTACATTGTGCACGCTTTTCGAGGTGGGTGGTTGCGTATCCCTCTTTGTTGATTTGCACACTAGGAATAAAAGAGTTCCCAATTATACATGTGATAGATAACTTGTGGTATATGAACCTATTGCATTTGGCCCCTAAATTAATTTAGTAGCTTCTATGTGATAAATCTGGGACAAGGAAATTGGACAATTGCTATATCGTGAACCGCATGCAATTTAGTAACCCAACAATATTTTTAAAATAGTTCTAAAAGTATTCTTCACATGAAACTTAGTTCCTTTCTAAATGTTTTTAAAAGAGAACACTTGCATGCTCATTGGACAACTAGTTAAGCCACTATTTTATTGCAGCACGATATTATGGGATTTGACTTAGGAGAAAACATCTGTTATTGTTATTCTTCTCTATCGATGCATGATGCTCGAGTCTGATCGGGATTTTGGAGATAGTATTGCTTGGGACAGTTTGGACATGTCTTAGGGGATTGTGGGGCATAGTGGCAACCGCGGATGTTAGGCGGTTGACCAGATGTTTTTACTTTATCAGATTGGGGTCTATGGGTTCAGCGGTAACCGCGGATTTTGGGCGGTTGACCGGGTGTTATTATCACACCAGATTGGGGATCGGGGTTGCATTAGTGGATGGAGTATTCCCACTTTGATCATGGTCATGATCCAGTCCTGCTATTGTGAGACATCGGTTACAGAGATGATTGATACAGAGATACTTTACTCGTGTGGGTCGCTCCCCTCGAGTGCCACTCCGGAGTAGGCTTTTAGACCGTGATGGGTGCCGGTCAGTTGGTGAGTTGTGAGTGATGACAGAGCAGGCAGTGCCAGTATTTCCTGGCCCTCTGATTGGGTTTCTTTGGGCAGTCAGCTTTATAGTTGCATCTATACAGTCATCTTTTGGCACTGCATTTAGAGGCATAGTAGTGGTAGTTTCTTTTCAGCAGTCTTTATTGCATACCACTGTTCTTTCCTTTTTGCCTCTTTATTCCTAGTGGGTGCGTCAGCATCAGAGGTTTTACCCACTAGGGGAGGCTACTGGTTTATCTAGTAGTTCTCACCCCCATTGTTGTTTCTTGTTCTTTTTCCCCCTTTGTTTTGCAGAGTCGACTGTGGGAGCTGCTGGGCCTTCAGCGGCAGATCGAGGTAAGAGGATCGCCGACTAGCTAGATCGTCTACCCCGAGCGAGAGTTTAGCTAGACTATTACTGTACTCCCCTTTTGTATCTCAGACTTTAGTAGTTTACTTTTGGGTCTGGCTGTGGCCAGCTGGTTGTATTATTTATGGTGAGCTGGGAGTATATTGTACTTTTATTTCAGTTTACAGTTTATTTCAGTCTGAGATTACTGTTAGTTCTATTAGTTCAGCTCTGTTATGCTCTTTTATTGTATATTATCTATCTGAGCAGGTTACCAGCGCTTCGTGTACATGGAAAATTCTGTGTACACGGCGGATCTGTTGGCGGGCCCGGGTTCTGGTTACCCCCGGGGCGTGACAGATTAAGTTGGTATCAGAGCTTAGGGATAGGTCAGTTGGGACTTAGGAAACCCTAGGCTTTTGGCAGACCCTAGGATGATAGGGCGTGAGAGGCGTGACACTTCGCGAAAGTCGTTGATTTATTTATTGGACTCTTCCAGTGAGTGAAGAGGGATCGACATACCCAATTTCTGGTGGACCGTTATGTTGGCTGCAGACAACATAAAGTCGCAGAAATTGGGGGATGTCTTTGACTTTCGCTAGATTGGGTCGTGTGGGGTTATGTTACTGATTCGTGTTTTCTTGTGGCAGGATGCCTCCCCGACGTCGGATTCCCGCTCTGGGTGCCCCTACACCCCCTGTTGAGCCGGAGCAGACGGGATCCACTGAGATTGGTGAGTTGCGGGCCATGGTGGCCCAATTGGCGGAGAGCCATCGTCAGCAGCAGCAGAGGATTGATCAGCTGCTTGCTCAGAGAGAGGCACCACCCCCAGCTGTTCCTGAGGCCTTTGTGCCTCCTGTTGCACCTTTTGTGCCGTCAGCGCCATCTTCGAGTAGCGGGGCTCCTGGAGCTATTCAGCCTTTGACTGCGGAGGAGGAGCAGGATTTTGCTGACAAACTCTCCCAGTTTGTTAAGCGGGGACCACCTAGATTCTCAGGGCGGGATGCTCCGCCCTCGGCTGTTGGGAAATGGCTTTCTGCGATGGAGAAGCTTTTTCGGGACTTCTTCATCGACCCGAAGTATCGAGTGCACATGGCGGTGCACTGTTTGGACGGGGATGCAGATTTTTGGTGGCAGCGGGTAGAGCCACCGGAGTTCCGGATTTCTCGGCAGCTGCCCTGGGAGGAGTTCCGACGGTTGGTGCTGGACACCTATTTTTCGACCAGTGTGAAGAAGAAGTTGGAGGACGACTTGAAGAACCTGCAGCAGGGCGAGCGATCGGCCCATGCCTATTTCCAGGAGTTCATGGAGTTGTTGAACTGCGTGCCCTTCGTCGCTCGTGACGGGCCGCACCAGGTTGAGATGTTCGAGGGAGGCCTTCGTCCAGAGATTTACACCCTGGTGCATGCTCAGAGATTTCAGACTCTGGATGCAGCCGCAGAGCATGCACAGTGGGTGGAGAGAGGTGATCAGGTGGTGGCCAGACAGCGGGCCGCGGTCGCTCAGAGCTCCGACAGAAAGCGACCAGCCCAGGATGAGGGGGGACAGGCCAGTACTTGGAGGCCGCCCCGACCGCCACCGCCTCAGTTTCCGGGCCGTGGGCGTTCGGAGCGGCGAGGGCCTGGTGGATCCCAGAGGCCCCAGCAGCAGCAGCAGCAGCAGCAGAATCGCAGTCGTCGCAGCGCGGGTCTCAGCGGCAGCCACAGCGACAGAGACAGTCTCAGCAGCAGCAGTCCCGACAGTCACGGGCCCCCAGCAGTTGTATTTTCTGTGGAGGTCCGCACTTCCCCGGCACCTGCGACCAGCGGTGGGGTCGTTGCTATGGATGTGGACAGCCAGGGCACATTCGAGCTGCGTGCCCCTTTTCGACCTCAGCCGCCCCTTCTTCAGCATCTGCCCCAGCATCATCGCAGCAGCGGTCGACGGCTCAGCGGCCTTATGCTCCAGCGAGCAGGCCATCTTCTTCCCATTCCACAGATTATCGCCCTCCAGCTCAGAGTGGGCGAGTGTATGCTGCACAGGTAGAGGATTCTTCAGCAGCAGACCATGTGGTGGCAGGTATCACTTTACTTTCTGGCATTAGGACTCGCACCTTATTTGATACTGGAGCATCGCATTCTTTCATTAGTAGATCTTTTGCATCATTACATGGGTTAGAGGTAGGACTTTTGCCACGTGCACGAGAGGTACAGATTCCCGATCACACTTTGCTCGTGGAGGAGTGTTGTTGGTCCTGCCCGATGCAGATCGAGTCCTGGATTATGCCAGCAGACCTGTTGGTCTTGAGACAGCTGCAGGATTTTGATGTGATTCTCGGGATGGACTGGCTGGCTCGGTATTTTGCGACTATTGACTGTGCCGAGAGGACTGTCACTTTTAGAGAGCCAGGCCAGGAGGTGTTGGTGTACCGGAGATGTCAGAGCGCTTTCTTTGCCTCTATGGTTTCGACTTCCCGAGCGAGACGGATGATTCACCGAGGATGTGTAGCCTTTTTGGCTAGTGTTGTAGAGGGGCCTACAGCGGCACCGGGACTCGGGGATATCCCTATCGTCCGCGAGTTCCCGGATGTGTTTCCACCTGAGCTGACTTGTATGCCGCCCGACAGAGAGATTGAGTTTGTGATTGACGTAGTCCCAGGAACTGCGCCAATCTCTAAGGCTCCTTACCGGATGGCACCGGCTGAGCTGCGAGAGCTTAAAGCACAGTTGCAAGACTTGATGGATAAGGGTTTCATTAGACCCAGTGTGTCGCCCTGGGGAGCACCGGTGCTATTCGTGAAGAAGAAGGATGGGTCACTTAGACTGTGTGTGGACTATAGGGAGCTGAATAAAGTGACCATCAAGAACAAGTACCCTCTGCCGCGCATCGACGATCTCTTTGATCAGCTGCAAGGGTCTTGTGTCTTTTCCAAGATTGATCTACAGTCTGGTTACCACCAATTAAAGGTGAAGGCCGAGGATATTCCTAAGACTGCTTTCAGATCACGGTACGGGCATTATGAGTTTACAGTTATGCCATTTGGATTGACTAATGCCCCTGCCGCCTTTATGGACTTGATGAACAGGATATTTCGGCCATTCCTGGATCGATTTGTGGTGGTGTTCATAGATGATATCCTGGTTTACTCCCGGAGCGAGGCCGAGCATGAGGAGCACTTGAGGACTGTGCTACAACTTCTGCGGGAGAAGAAGTTGTATGCCAAGCTGGTGAAGTGCGAGTTTTGGCTTCGGGAGGTAGCTTTCTTGGGCCATGTGATTTCCGCCGCCGGTGTAGCTGTAGACCCGGCGAAGATTGAGGCAGTTCGTGATTGGCCCCGACCGACGACTGTATCAGAGGTGCGCAGCTTCATGGGATTAGCTGGTTATTATCGTCGGTTTGTGGAAGGCTTTGCGAAGCTTTCCACACCCCTCACTCGGTTGACGCGTAAAGGGGTTAAGTTTATCTGGAGTGAGGACTGCCAGAAGAGCTTCGAGGAGCTGAAGGACAGACTGATGACTGCTCCTATCCTTTCCCTCCCTGTTATGGGGAAAGGATATGTGATCTACAGTGACGCATCGCACAGTGGACTGGGTTGCGTGTTGATGCAGGATGGGAGGGTAATTGCTTATGCATCGAGACAGCTCAAGGATTACGAGAAGAATTACCCTACCCACGACTTAGAGCTCGCTGCCGTGGTGTTTGCACTGAAGCTTTGGCGCCATTACCTGTACGGGGAGCATTGTGAGATCTACACCGACCACAAGAGTTTAAAGTATCTGTTCACCCAGAAGGAGCTGAACTTGAGGCAGCGCAGGTGGTTAGAGCTATTAAAGGATTATGATGTGGACATCCTTTACCACCCAGGCAAGGCTAACGTGGTCGCTGATGCATTGAGCCGAAGAGCAGTACAGAGTTTGTCTATGTTGATCACAGACCAGGCGCCCCTATTGGAGGAGATGAGACGGCTCGAGATAGAGGTTGTGTCCCCTGGGGTCTCTGCTAGACTGACGTCATTAGTCGTGCAGCCCACTCTGCTGGACAGGATCAGGGAGAAACAGAGTGAGGACCCCCACTTGACCAGGATTCGAGATCAGCTTCCGAGTGATCAGTCAGGGGATTTACAGTGGATGCTGCGGGAGTACTGAGGTACAGGGACCGAGCATGTGTGCCAGTGGATGCTGAGATCAGAGAGCAGATATTGAGAGAGGCCCATTATACACCTTATACCCTTCATCCTGGGGGGACTAAGATGTATAAGGACCTCAAGGCACATTTTTGGTGGAATGGCATGAAGAGGGATGTCGGGAGATTTGTGGCCCAGTGTTTGACTTGTCAGCAAGTAAAAGCTGAGCATCGGGTGCCAGCTGGCAAGTTACAAAGTCTCCCAATCCCTGAGTGGAAATGGGACCACATTACCATGGATTTCGTGGTCGGATTGCCGAGGGCACAGGGCGGAGCAGATGCTATCTGGGTAGTGGTGGATCGACTTACCAAGTCAGCGCACTTCTTGCCTATGCAGACTACGTGACCACTCGATCGGCTAGCCCAGTTATACCTTGATGAGATTGTGAGGTTGCATGGAGTACCCGCCTCCATTGTGTCAGATAGAGATCCGAGGTTTGCCTCGCGTTTTTGGGGGAGTTTGCAGACTGCGATGGGGACTCAGCTCAGATTCAGTACAGCTTTTCATCCTCAGACTGATGGGCAGTCAGAGCGGACCATACAGATCTTGGAGGACATGCTGAGGGCTTGCGTCTTGGATTTCGGCGGAGGTTGGATTCGGCACTTATCCTTGGTTGAGTTTGCGTACAACAACAGCTTTCAAGCGAGCATACAGATGGCTCCGTTTGAAGCGTTGTATGGACGCAAGTGCCGATCACCACTTTATTGGAGTGACGTAGGCGAGAGACGGACCTTGGGGCCAGATATACTGCTAGAGGCAGAGGAGAAGGTCCGGGTGATTCGACAGCATCTTCAGACCGCTCAGAGCCGACAGAGGAGCTATGCTGATGTTCGGCGACGAGACTTAGAGTTTCAGGTTGGAGATCATGTATTTTTGAAAGTCTCGCCGTCCAAGGGGATCAGGAGGTTCGGCATTCGCGGGAAACTCAGCCCCCGATACATTGGACCATTCGAGGTGTTGGAGCGTATCGGGCCTGTTGCTTATCGACTTGCACTTCCCCCGAGACTGGCTGGTGTCCACGATGTTTTCCATGTTTCCACACTGAGGAGGTACGTCTTCGACCCGTCGCACGTCATCGACTTTGCACCCCTCGAGATCAGCGAGGATTTGAGATATGAGGAGCGCCCAGTACGGATTCTTGATCGGGAGGTGAAAGAATTGCGCAATCGGACCATCCCCTATGTGAAGATCCTTTGGAGCAATCATGATGAGCGCGAGGCGACGTGGGAGCCAGAGTCAGAGATGATGGACGCCTACCCCTACTTGTTCGAGGCTCTGGATTGAGGTATGATTTTAGTTTCGAGGACGAAACTTTTGTTAGTGGGGGAGGATGTAGTGTCCCAGTTTTTCCCCTGTGTTTTTCCCCTGTTCGGGGTGTGGAACACCTAGTGTTGGTGTGTTGGGCCCCAACATGTCAAAGGGATGTGTTGTTTGGACTCAGGGAGGATTTGGGGTCAAGCCTGACCTTCGGCTGCCTTTGCCGAATTTTAGGAATGGAATCAGGCTAAACGGAGGCCGTATTTGGATTCAGCGCGGAAAAACGCTTGAAAACGGCTATTTACTTATTTAATTTGGAGTCCGGATGCCCAAAAACGGACCCCCGGAAGTTTTCTGTGCAAAATGGTGCATGGGGGGACCTGTGGACCGGCCGGGGACACGTGGCGCCTCCTTATTGGGCCGGCGCGCCACTCTCGGTCCACGGAATGGGCCGCCGGTGCACGGTGCACCGGCGGGCCACGTGGCGGCGCCCGTTGGTCCGGCCAGGGCGCGCGGCGCACGGAGGGTGCGCGGGCAGCGCGGGCAGGCCGGGCAGGCTGGGGCAGCGGCGCGGTGCACGGTGCACCGGGGCGCGCCACGTGGCGGCCCCGGGTTGGCGGGTGCACGTGCGCGCGGCGCACCCGCAGGCGCGCGCCTGCGGCCGTACGCGCACGCGCCGCAGGCGTGCAGGCGGCGCGCAGGGGCCGCCGGCGGCCGTGTCGGGCGGGAAAGCGGGGCCACGTGGCGCCCCGCCATTGGCGGGCGCCACCCACCCCGCCGCCCCGCAGGGGGACGCGTGGCGCGTCCCCGCTGGGCCCGCACGGCTGCCGCCTGTTTGGCGGACGCGTGGCGGGCCCTGGGCCGGGTTGGACGGCGGTCGGACGGGCTGGGATCCCGTGTGCGGCCCGGGTTGGGCTGGGCCGCACTGTAGCCGCCCGAATCTTGCTGGGCCGGGCTGCACTGTAGCAGCCCGAAAGTGACCCCTGCGCCCGAAAGTGGGGACACAGGGGTCATTTTCCCAATGTTTGGCTGGGCCTATAAATAGGCCCCCTCCCCTCTCTTCTTGGGCTTTTTCCGAGAGAAAGAGAGAGAACCAGGGAGAGGTCTTGAAGAGAAGTTTTTCCTCTCACATTTTTCTACCTCGTGGTGCGTTCCCAGATTTTTGGGAAGATCGACAGCGGCGTTCCGGATTTTACAGCGTGCGTCGGTTTTCCCCCATTTCGGCCCGTTATCGTCGCATTTCAGTCCGAGGAGTCCCCTGCGCAGTACAGAGGTCCGATTTCGACGATTTCTACGCCAGTGTGTTCCTAAGAGGTAGGGCTTCGTTTTTCGTGTTGATGGTTTCTCTGGATTCCGATTTCTTGGCACGATTCCCGAGGTGATTTGACACCCCTATTTTGCTGTTTGGATTTTTGGACAGCGGCAACTTCGACGATTTGTTTCTCAGCGTAGGAATATCGGATCGAGGCGATTCAAGAGTCGATTTTGGGCTATTTTTCGCGAGGAACGCAACCGTGATTTTTCTGGGATTTTAGGAGCTCGGGACAGAGGTGAAAATTCCTCGTTTTGCGTGCTGATTTTTAAAACAGCAAATGTGTGTTTGGAACTTGTAATTTTTACACCGTGTACACTTATGTGATGTTGTAGGATATTGTTGCAGCTGACGGTGTGTTTAGAGGACAGCGGGTATTTTCTGGGTACATTGTACACGCTTTTCGAGGTGGGTGGTTGCGTATCCCTCTTTGTTGATTTGCACACTAGGAATAAAAGAGTTCCCAATTATACATGTGATAGATAACTTGTGGTATATGAACCTATTGCATTTGGCCCCTAAATTAATTTAGTAGCTTCTATGTGATAAATCTGGGACAAGAAAATTGGACAATTGCTATATCGTGAACCGCATGCAATTTAGTAACCCAACAATATTTTTAAATAGTTCTAAAAGTATTCTTCACATGAAACTTAGTTCCTTTCTAAATGTTTTTAAAAGAGAACACTTGCATGCTCATTGGACAACTAGTTAAGCCACTATTTTATTGCAGCACGATATTATGGGATTTGACTTAGGAGAAAACATCTGTTATTGTTATTCTTCTCTATCGATGCATGATGCTCGAGTCTGATCGGGATTTTGGAGATAGTATTGCTTGGGACAGTTTGGACATGTCTTAGGGGATTGTGGGGCATAGTGGCAACCGCGGATGTTAGGCGGTTGACCAGATGTTTTTACTTTATCAGATTGGGGTCTATGGGTTCAGCGGTAACCGCGGATTTTGGGCGGTTGACCGGGTGTTATTATCACACCAGATTGGGGATCGGGGTTGCATTAGTGGATGGAGTATTCCCACTTTGATCATGGTCATGATCCAGTCCTGCTATTGTGAGACATCGGTTACAGAGATGATTGATACAGAGATACTTTACTCGTGTGGGTCGCTCCCCTCGAGTGCCACTCCGGAGTAGGCTTTTAGACCGTGATGGGTGCCGGTCAGTTGGTGAGTTGTGAGTGATGACAGAGCAGGCAGTGCCAGTATTTCCTGGCCCTCTGATTGGGTTTTCTTTGGGCAGTCAGCTTTATAGTTGCATCTATACAGTCATCTTTTGGCACTGCATTTAGAGGCATAGTAGTGGTAGTTTCTTTTCAGCAGTCTTTATTGCATACCACTGTTCTTTCCTTTTTGCCTCTTTATTCCTAGTGGGTGCGTCAGCATCAGAGGTTTTACCCACTAGGGGAGGCTACTGGTTTATCTAGTAGTTCTCACCCCCATTGTTGTTTCTTGTTCTTTTTCCCCTTTGTTTTGCAGAGTCGACTGTGGGAGCTGCTGGGCCTTCAGCGGCAGATCGAGGTAAGAGGATCGCCGACTAGCTAGATCGTCTACCCCGAGCGAGAGTTTAGCTAGACTATTACTGTACTCCCCTTTTGTATCTCAGACTTTATTAGTTTACTTTTGGGTCTGGCTGTGGCCAGCTGGTTGTATTATTTATGGTGAGCTGGGAGTATATTGTACTTTTATTTCAGTTTACAGTTTATTTCAGTCTGAGATTACTGTTAGTTCTATTAGTTCAGCTCTGTTATGCTCTTCTATTGTATATTATCTATCTGAGCAGGTTACCAGCGCTTCGTGTACATGGAAAATTCTGTGTACACGGCGGATCTGTTGGCGGGCCCGAGTTCTGGTTACCCCCGGGGCGTGACAGGAACATACTACAGCCCCAGGTGGCGAAGAGCCGACATCGAGGTGCCAAACCTTCCCGTCGATGTGAACTCTCCATAGCTTCCCCCATGCACCAAAATGCGCAGAAAACTTCTGAGGGTTCGTTTTTGGGCGTGCGGACTCAGAAAAATACAAGCAAATAGCCTTTTTCAACGCTTTCCCGTGCTGAATCCAAATTCGACCTCCGATTAGCCTGAAACCGCTTCTAAAATTCGACGAAAGCAGTTGGAAGACAGGCTTGATCTAGAACCTCACTGAGTTCGTCTAACACGTCCATTTAACGCGTTGCGGGCTCGACACACCAACAATAGGTGTTTCATACCGCGGATCACGGGAGAAAGCTACACGGGGATCTGGGCCTCTACAGAAACGATCCAGGCGCTGCGCGGATCGAGGACCGGAGTCCCCTATTCGGCCCCCGAAACTTTCGGGCGTCCGAAACTTTCAGGCGCCCGAAAGTGTCCCCCAAAGCCTGATTTTGGGCTTTTGGGGTTTCGCCTATAAATAGGCCCCTTGCTCTCCCTTTTTCTGATTTGCTGAGGGCTTTTTGTGGGAGTTTCTTTTTGACAGAGCTCTTTTCCTCTCAATCCTCTTCCTCTCCAAGGATTGTGAGGATTTTTGGAGGCTGCAACATCGACAATTTTTGCGATTCGGCGCACTACGGCGTTCCTCTTTCTGTGGCTTCTTCCGTCGCATTTCAGTCCACAACCTCTCCTGGGCTACCCTGAAAGAGTTTTCAGCTGATTTTTTCGGCATCGATTTCAAGACAGGTAGGACTACATTTTCCGTATTTACCATTTCCCTCCGTTTCGAGTTTTTACTAGATTTTTAGGAGCATCTTTAGACCCCCTTTTTCTGCGGCAACTTTTGGACAGCGGAGGAGTGTTTATGCCTTTTCTCGACCTACGAGTATCGGAACGGGGAGTTTAAATACTCGATTTGCATCTACACTTCGCAAGGATCGCAACTGTGATTTTTTTGGAATTTTTAGAGGGCATTTTGCAGGTGAAAAGTGCCTGTTTTGGGGACTGATGCGCAAACAGCATGATGCAGATGTTCTGGGACTAAGTTTTGCACTGTGTTTGGCTTTTGCTACAGTTTTCACTGAGATTTTGGTATTCTGCGTGGAAGAGGGAAGTTGGAACTTTTTATCACGATCGAGGTGAGCATTTTCCTTTTTGGCCTCGGACAAGAACTGTGCTTGATTTCACATCTGCGCTTTTGTCGCGCCCCCGCTGATTTTTCTGCACTGCATTGTTGGACAGCACCTCACTGTTTTACTCGCCATTGTTGATCCGATAGGAGTTTTTATGAGATTTTGGATTCGTTGGGACTATAGTCACTGGGAGAACGCGCATGCCAGATTATAGCCGATCGGATTTCTGATCTGTGTGTTCCAGGTGGGTGGTTATTGTTTACATCTTGCTACGATTTACTCACTAGGGCTATTGGAGAGACCCCTAATTTATTGATTGTCGGTTTGCCACCCTATTGGACATCATGCATGACTAAAGTATTCTTATTAACTCTCAGCCTATTTTTGTGGAATTGATATACTCTAGTGGTGATATATTATCATGCCATGTTAGCACTTAGCCTTTCATGCAAAATTGATTATTCTATGGGACAATATGATATATCCTATGTGCGGGTACTACTTGATGTTTTTATGGACATGTATAGTTGGATGGTGATTATGACCCGATGATTTATTTCTTTGTGAGATTGTTACATGTTACTATTTCTTCTATTTTTCTTGAGAACCCTTGCATGCTTGTATTGACATCTAAATAGGCCATCTTATATTGCTACACTATCATATTAGGATTTGACTTAGGAGAAACCATGATTGTTCCTGTTCTCCTTTTTATCTAGACTCGGGATTCATGTTGATCGGGTTCGAGCAGGGATTTTGGATAGTGTAGTCGAGATCATTGAGTCTGGGAGATGTTGTACTGGATTTTGGACTTGTGAGGTGTTGCGGCAACCGCGGACATTAGGCGGTTGACCGGATGTTGATTATTTTATAAGTTTGTGGACTTGTGGTGTGTTGCGGCAACTGCGGATATTAGGCGGTTGACCAGATGTCGATCTTTGCATCAGATTTAGGGTGGAGATCTTATTAGTGGATTGAGTTTCCCACTTTGAGCATAGTCGTGACTAAGTCCTGCTATATTGGGATACTTGTGAGACACGGTTACTATACTTGTGAGACACGGTTACTGTACTTGTGAGACATGGTTACTTTACTCGTGTGGGTCGTGCCCCTCGAGTGCCACTCCGGAGTTAGGCTTATGACCGAGCTGCGCGCCGGTCCATTGGTTATCTAGGGATTCGAGCCATGGGCTGATTCCCCTACTTGGTTCTTGAGTTCGGCAGTAGAGCAGGCAGTACCGGTTTTATACCGGTCCATCTGATTGGGTTATTTGGCAGATACTATTCACTGATGCATGCATACAGTTGTTGTTGTTCAGTATTTCATTAGAGGCATAATAGTGGTTATTCCCTTATCAGCATATTATTTCAGTATACCACTTTACTTCATTTCTAGCCTCTAGTAGACTTAGTGGGTACGTCAGATCTTGAGGATTTACCCACTGGGGGCTACTGGTTTTATCAGTGGTTCTCACTCCCATTGTTGTTTTTCCTTCTTCTCTCCTTTGGTTTGTAGAGTCTTCTGTGGGAGCTGCTGGGCCTTCAGCGGCTGATCGAGGTAAGGGAATCGCTGAGTAGATAGATCTTCTACCTGTTAGTGAGTATGTAGCCAGACTTTTGGTGTACCCCTTTTCTCAGACTGATGTACATGTACTTTTGGGTCTGACTTTAGCCAGCTAGTTGTATTATTTTTGGTGAGCTGGAAGAGACTATTGTATTTATTACTGTGATATTTCACTTTCAGTTCCAGTTTCAGTCTGAAATGTTGTAATTTTTAGTTCAGCTCTATACTTGTGCTCTTTTATTGCTTATCTTATATCTGAGCAGGTTTTCGGCACTTCGTGTACGCGAAAAATTCTATGTGCACGGTGGATCTGTTGGCGGGCCCGGGTTTTGGTTTACCCCCGGGGTGTGACAGATTAGGTTTGTATCAGAGCTTAGGATAGGTCAGTTGGGACTTAGGGAATCCTAGGTTTTTGACAGACCCTAGGATGATAGGGCGTGAGAGACGTAATATTTTTCGAAAGTCGGTGATTTATGTATTTGACTCTTCCTGTGATTGAAGAGGGACCGACATGCCCTAACTTCTGTTGGACAATTATGTTGGCTGCAGACAACATAAAGTTACAGAAATAGGGGAATGTCTTTGACTTTCGCTAGATTGGGTCGAGCGTGTTTGTGCTTCTGACTTGTGTTTTTCTGGTGGCAGGATGCCTCCCCGTCGTCATTTTCCTACCCGGGATACCCCCACACCCTCTGAGGAGACTGAGCAGGCGGTATCCGCCGAGCATAGGGAACTGCGGGCCTTGGTGACCAACTTAGTGGCGAGGAGCTTTCGACAGGATCAGCGCTTGGAGCAGCTGTTGGCGTAGAGGGGTGACGTGGCGATCGGGGAGAGGGCTGGGACACCAGAGCAGGGTTCAGTGAGGAAACACCCAGCCCCGGTTGATGAGGGGCAGACCAGTGGATGGAGACCACCCCGAACCCAGCGGACTCGGTCCCAGGGCCATGGTCATTCAAGCCGATGGAGGCCTGAGAGATTCGAGAGACGGCAGCCTAGTCAGAGGCAGTAGCGGCTGGATGACAGGTGTATCTTTTGCGGGGGCCAGCATTTCGCCAGTACTTGTGAGCAGAGGTGGGGTCGCTGTTACAGATGTGGATAGCCGGGGCACATTCGAGCTACGTGCCCCCTGAGGACAGCTGCAGCACCGACTTCGGCGTCTGTTCCTACTACTTCCCACTACGACCGAGAGTTTCACCAACTGACCTCCAAGCAGACCGAGCTACGCCTCCCCGCCCTTCTGATGGGAGGCAGTCGTTGTCGAGCAGCCAGGATTGCTTAGCGTAGGCGGAGGATTCTAGTACAGCTGACTGTGTGGTGGCAGGTATGATTTACTTTCTGGCAGTAGGGTTCGCATTTTTTTTTATGTGATTCAGGAGCATCTCATTCATTTGTTAGTAGCGCATTCGCATTGTTACATAGGTTGAAGTAGGACGAATACCGCATGCTCGAAAGGTTCAGATTCCCGATCATACTTTGCACGTGGAGGAGTGTTTTTGGTCCTGTCCGGTGCAGCTTGAGTCCTGGATTGTGCCCGCAGACCTGATGGTCTTGAGACAGCTGCAGGATTTTGATGTGGTGCTCGGGATGGACTGGCTGGCTCGGTACGTCGCGATAATTGACTGTGCCACGAGGATGGTGACTTTAGGGAGCCAGGCCAGGAGGTGTTTGTGTATCGGGGATGCCAGAGTGCTTTCTTCGTCACTATGATTTCGACTTCGCGGGCGAGGCAGATGATTCGCAGAGGATGCGTAGCCTTTTTGGCTAGTGTTGTTGAGGGGCCTACGGCGGCACCGGGATTTGGGGATATCCCTAATGTCCGCGAGTTCCCGGATGTTTTTTCCCCAGAGTTGACGAGTATGCCGCCGGATAGAGAGATTGAGTTTATGGTTGACGTAGCCCAGGGAACTGCGCCAACCTTTAAGGCCCTTACCGATGGCACCGGCAGAACTGCGAGAGTTGAAGGCGCAACTCGAGGGTTTGATGGATAAGGGTTTTGTTAAGCCGAGTGTATCGCCTTGTGAAGCGTCGACAAGGTTCGTGAAGAAGTAGGATGGTTCACTTAGGCTCCGCGTGGATTATCGAGAATTGATTAAAGTGACCATCAAGAACAACTTTGCCGCGCATTGACGATCTGTTTGACCAGCTGCAAGAGTCTTATGTCTTCTCGAAAATTGATCTGCAATCTGTTTGCCACCAACTGAAGGTGAAGGCCGAGGACATTTCGAAGACAGCTTTCAGGACACCGTACGGGCATTATGAGCTCATTGTCATGTCTTTTGGATTGACTAATGTCCCTACCGTATTTATGGATTTCATGAATAGGATTTTTCGGCCGTATTTGGATCGATTCGTAGTGGTGTTCATCGACGACATCTTGGTTTACTCCGAAGTGATGTGGAGCACGAGGAGCATTTGAGGATTGTGTTGCAACTTCTACGAGAGAGGAAGTTATACGCAAGTTGGTAAAGTGTGAGTTTTGGTTCCGAGAGGTGGTATTTCTTGGGTCATGTGATTTCCGTCGCAGGTGTGGCAGTGGATTCGGCGAAGATAGAGGCAGTTTGGGATTGGCCCCGACCGACGACTATGACTGAGGTGCGCAGCCTCATGGGCTTGGCTGGATTTTGGACTTGTGGGGTGTTACGACAACCGCGGACATTAGGCGGTTGACCGGATGTTGATTATTCTATCAGATTGTGGACTTGTGGTGTGTTGGATATTAGGCGGTTGACCGAATGTCGATCTTTGCATCAGATTTGGGGTGGAGATCTTATTAGTGGATGGAGTTTCCCACTTTGAGCATAATCATGACTAAGTCATGCTATATTGGGATGCTTGTGAGACATGGTTACTGTACTTGTGAGACATAGTTACTTTACTCGTGTGGGTCGCGCCCCTCCAGTGCCACTCCGGAGTTAGAGCCCTGGGCCGATTCCGCAACTGGGTTCTTGAGTTCGACAGCAGAGCAAGCAGTTTGGTTTTATACCGGTCCATCTGATTGGGTTATTTGGCAGATACTATTCACTGATGCATGCATACAGTTGTTGTTGTTCAGTATTTCATTAGAGACATAGTAGTGGTTATTCCCTTATCAGCATATTATTTCAGTTTACCACTTTACTTCATTTCTAACCTCTAGTAGACTTAGTGGGTACGTCAGATTTTGAGGATTTACCCACTGGGGGCTACTGATTTTATCAGTGGTTCTCACTCCCATTGTTGTTTTTCCTTCTTCCCTCTTTTGTTTTGCAGAGTCTTCTGCGGGAGCTGCTGGGCCTTCAGCGGCTGATCGAGGTAAGGGGATTGCTGAGTAGATAGATCTTCTACCTGTTAGTGAGTATGTAGCGAGACTTTTGGTGTACCCCTTTTCTCAGACTGATGTACTTTTACTTTTGGGTCTGACTTTAGCCAGCTAGTTGTATTATTTTTGGTGAGCTGGGAGAGACTATTGTATTTATTACTGTGGTATTTCACTTTCAGTTTCAGTTTCAGTCTGAGATATTGTAGTTTTTAGTTCAGCTCTATACTTGTACTCTTTTATTGCTTATCTTATATCTGAGCAGGTTTTCGGCGTTTCGTGTACGCGGAAAATTTCGTGTGCACGGCGGATCTGTTTGCGGGCCCGGATTCTAAATTACCCACGGGACGTGTATATATATACATATATATATATATATACATATATATATATATACATATATATATATATACATATATATATATATACATATATATATATATATACATATATATATATATACATATATATATATATACATATATATATATATATATATACAGTGGCTCCATACGGTATCAATCTTGTATGGAGCCGATGCACTTATTAAGTGGAAGGACCAAAAAATCTTTATTTTTTGGGAGCAAAAGTACCTGCCTTTCTGGCAGGTGCTGGAAGGGGAAGGGCTGCCCTTATTCCATTGACCTTTTGAGGGTCAATGGCGGGCAGAGGCTTACTTAAAGAGGACATCCCTTATTCCAATTGCATCTAACGTGCAATTGGCGGATGATTTCTTTGCCCATGGGAGGGAAAGGTTTCCCCCCCCTGTGACCCCCCCCTTCCAGGGCTTAAGACTAGAGTATGGAACAGCCCTTTAAACAAGGGCTGATTCTTCATTGGGGCAAGGGGGGAGGTTATATATATGTATATATATATATATATATATATATATATATATATATATATATATATATATATATATGTATATATATATATATATATATATATATATATATATATATATATATATATATATATATGTATATATATGTATATATATATATATGTATATATATGTATATATATATATATGTATATATATATATATATATATATATGTATATATATATATATATATATATATATATATATGTATATATATATATATATATATATATATATATATATATATATATATATATATATATATATATATATATATATACATATATATATATATATATATATATATATATATATATATATATATATATATATATATATATATATATATATATATATATATATATATATATATATATATATATATATATATATATATATATATATATAGAGAGATAGAGAGAGAGAGAGAGAGAGAGAGCTAGGCTGGAATACTATTAATAGTACCAGGTCATTGGTGCTATTAAGTTTTTAACCCTTGGATTAAAATATGTGCGGTTGAGATGATAGTGGGCCCCTTGGATTTAATAGGTGGTTGGGGAAATAGTAAAATCTAACGGGTGAAAATGATCAAAGGGGTTGATCAAAGGTGTGATGACCCGGATCTCCGCAGAGCTGATGCAGTGCATTGGGATGGCTATTGGAGGCCTACACAGTGTGTTGGAGGTGTTTGGGGCATAATTGGACATAAGGGTTGGACGTCGGACTTATATGGATCATGTGAGTGATCAGAGGACCCCGTGGAGGGTTTAGAAGTGGTTTCGCGCGAATCGGATATTAAAATTGGGCTCCGCACGAAATTTGGGCTAAGAACGCATTTCCGGGTGCCTTCGGCAATTTTTAGAGTTGGAATTCGGCAAAACGGACGTCAAATTCGGATTCAGCGCGCGAAAACGATCAAAATGGACTCCTACTTGACTTTTTGGGCACGGGTTACTGTTCACCGCCGGAACAGTAACTCCGGCGATCGCCGGCGGCGGGCAGGCGCGGGCAGCGCGCAGCGCGCGGGCAGGGGCGCGGGCAGGCGCGCGGTCCACGCGCCGGCGTGCACCAGAGCGGGGTGCCACGTGGCATGACTGGATTGGGTGGCTCACTGGTCCCGGTCTACGGAGCTGTGGGGTGCATGGTGGACTGGGCGGGATAACACGTGGCATCTTCCTGTTGGATCGGTGCATGAAGTCGGGTGCACCGGGTGCATCGTGCGTGAGGCGGGACACGTGGCGCGCGGGGATTGGGCGCGCCACTGTGCGCGGCAGGCGCGGGCGGTGCGCGGTGCACGGTGGACCGGGGCGCGCCACGTGGCTGCCCCGGATTGGTCGGTGTTGGTGGTCGCGGTGTACGCTGAGCCGCGCGGCTGCGGCCGTACGCGCGTGGGCGGCGCGCGGCGGACGCAGGGCGGCGGCGATGGCAGGGTGTCGGGCGGCAGCGGCGCACGCGGCACCACGTGGCGCCGCTCCATTGGCGGGCGCCACCCCAGTGCAGGGACACGCGGCGGGCCCGGGTTGGCCCGGGCCGCTATCCCCTGTTCTGGGGACACGCGTCGCGCATTGGGCCGGGTCGGACGGCCCCGCGGTCTGGCCAGGATCCGCTGTGCGGGTGCGGGCCGTGGGCCGGGCCGTGGGCCGGGTACTGTGCGGGCCCGGTTTCGGGGCCCGAAAGATTCGGGCGCCCGAAACCGGGGACTTATAGGGTATTTTGGATTTGTTTTTGGGCCTATATAAAGCAGCCCATTCCCCTCTCTTCTCCTTTCTTTTCGAGCTCTAGAGTGAGAATGGGAGGGAGAGCCTTTTATGAAAGTTGTTCCCCATGATGTTCTTGAGCTCGTGGTGGATCCCCGGAATTTCTGGAAGCTCGGCAACGGCGATATCGTTTTTACAGTTCGCCTCGGTTTTCTCCCATTTCGGCCCATTACCGTCGCAGCTCAGTCAAAAATTCACTGTGAGCAAACCAAGAGGAGTTTTTCGACGATTTCTTCGACAGCGTGTTCCTAAGAGGTAAGGCTTCGATTTCGTGTTGATCGCTTCGCTCTGTTTTGCACTTTTGGCACGTTTCCCGAGACATCTTTGACCCCCATTTTTCTGTGATGGATTTTGGACAGCACTGGCTTGTCGATTTTATATCTCAGCCTAGGAACATCGGATCAAGGCATTTCAGGACTCGATTTTGATCTACTCGTCGCGAGGAACACAGTGGTGATTTTCGTGGGATTTTAGGAAATTGTTTCGAAGGTGATAATTAAGCTTTTCTTGGACTGATTGCTACAGGAATTTTGATTTGGGAGGTTTTGAGATGCAACGTTGTTTTATTTTTACCTGGCCTACAGGTATCAGATCTGGGCGTTTAAACAGTCGTTTTGGGGCTACTTTTTGCGAGGAACGCGACCGTGAATTTTCTGGATTTTCTTGTGGACTGGACAGAGGTGATATTTAGCCATCTTTGGGGCTGATTTGGACAGTTGATATTTGGGCAGTTTTGGGATTAATTATGCGCATTGTTCTGTGCAGTGGGACACAGTTTTTGGTGGTGGTTGTGTTAGAGGACTGCGGGCAGCGAGACGTTTCTTTTGTTGTTGTGCGCGCTTTTCGAGGTGGGTGGTTGTTGCTTGCCTCTACATCTGACTTACTCACTAAGTTTATTAGAAAATCCCACTATTGAATGCATTGTTTGATTATCATGCATAATTGACTGATATAAATGTGAGCCTATCATCTGAGATTAATTTTGTGGATTTAGCATGTTGGGGATATTATTGGGATAATATTACTGTTGGAACTTGATCAGTGGAATAATTTAATAGTGATAGTTAACATGCCGTATTAGTATACAAATCTTATGGAAATTAGTTAAATGAACTAATTGTTGGGACATGACGACATATTTATGTGCGGGTTTCACTCTGGGATTTATTATGGATCAGGGATCTTATACATGTGTAGCTGACTGATGATTTTAGCATGACTGTTTATTTATGTGGATATTATTAATCGTTACACATGTTAAACTGCTACTTTACTTTCTTTCTCTCCCACATTGTATGAGGACTTTTGCATGCTTATTTGGACATCTAGATAGGCCACTATTTTATTGCTACACTATCATATTGGGATTTGACTTAGGAGAAACCATGATTGCTTTCTTTCTCCTTTCTATTTTTGACTTTTGAGTCATGTTGCTCGGGTTCGAGCAGAGGTTTGGGATAGTGTAGCTGGGACCTGAGGGTCAGAGATAGGGAGTACTTGATGTTGGATTGTGGGTTTTTGCGGCAACCGCGGATAGTAGGCGGTTGACCGGATTTGTATTATTTTACCCAATTGAGGGTTGGGGTTATTGCGGTGACCGCGGACTTTGGGCGGTTGACCGGATGTTTACTATTGCATCAGATTGGGTATCAGATTTCTCTAGTGGATGGTGTTTCCTACCTTTGAGTATTATTGCATCAGATCGGGGTTTTTTAGTGGACGGAGTTTCCCACTTTGATCATAGTCTTGATCCAGTCCTGCTATTGTGAGACAGTGGTTACAGAGATGCTTGATACAGTGATATTTTACTCGTGTGGGTCGCTCCCCACGAGTGCCACTCCGGAGTAGGCTTTTCACGGTGCCGTGCGCCGGGCACCATGGTGAGTACAGTTTTGAGTCCTTGGACTCCTTTTGCTTCGGTGTTATGCGTAGGCTGGCATACCCGTCGCGGCAGAGCAGGCAGTACCAGTTTTTACTGGTGGCACTAGATTGGGTCTATTTGGTCAGATACTGTTTCCTGATGCATTCATACCGTCATTTCCTTCGGTATTGCATTTAGAGGCATACTTGTTGTGGTTTCCCTTTTTATTCAGTAGTTCTGTTTACAGCTTTCCTACTTACCCCTTTTCTTGCCTCTAGTAGACTTAGTGGGTACGCCGGAGCTTGAGGCTTTACCCACAGGGGGAGGCTACTGGTTTACTAGTGGTTCTCACCCCCACTGTTGTTTCCTCTTCTTTTCTCCCCCCTTTTTTGCAGAGTCCTCATTGGAGTTGCTGATCTTCGGTCGTTGTTCGGGGCGAGGGAGTCACGAGCTAGATCGTTACCACCCGAGGAGTGTAGCTGTATCCCCTGGTTGGAGATTCCTCGTAGCTGTTGGCTGGTTTTTACTGTTTATCTGGACGAGAGAGATCTTTGGTATTTGGAGAGACTGATGTTAAGACTGATGTACTATAGTTTTAGTTTATCTCCTTTTGTAGTTGAGAGATGCTGTACTGAGGACATTGTATGATGATTATCTATATTTGAGGAAATGGATATTGTACTTTATTTCATATTGTACAGTGATTGGATTTTATTTTACAGCATTTTTATTTCAGCTCTGATATTTGTGTAGCTATAGTACTATCTTTTGCAGGTTAGACGCTTCGCCTATGCGGGTTTTAGCATAGGTGGCGGATCTGTTGGCGAGCCCGGGTCGCAGTTTCGACCCCGGGGCGTGACAAAAGGTGTTGATCAAAGGATAGAAAACTTGATAGCACCAATAACTTGGTACTATTAATAGTGTAGTAGCCGGACTCATATATATATATATATATATATATATATATATATATATATATATATATATATATATATATATATATATATATATATATAGTTGGACAGGGCTACAATTAGTAGTAAAATCCTATTGTTACTATCGATTTTTTTTCGATGATGGAGCATCCGAATCGATGATCAAAATTGTTGAACATGATCTAGACCACTGAAACCATCTAGAAATCAAATTTCAAATCTTTTCGACATCACTAACCTAATGATCAAAGGGTTGCAAAAATTATAATTTTAATGGTAGATACGAGATGTTTGCTCGTTTAACGGTGTAAAGAAATCTAAATTGATTGAATTTTGGTTATAAAATTCTTTAAACTATTTAAAATAAAATCTATACTCTCGATCTTGATTACAATACTCCTATCATCTTTTTTTGAAAGATATTTATTTTCAATCGTTCATTTTTGTGTCCACTTGATGGACAAGAAAAGAATATCGAAAAAGCATAAAATTTAATTTCTAGATAGTTCTAGTGGTCTAGATCATGTTCAACAATGTCGATCATCGATTCAGAGGGTCCATCATTGAAAAAAAATCAATAGTAACAATAAAATTTTACTACTAATAGTACCCCAGTCCAACTCTCTCTCTCCCTATATATATATATATATATATATATATATATATATATATATATATATATATATATATATATATATATATATATATATATATATATATATATATATATATATATATAGTACGTCTCTTACACTTTTGAAAGTATGGAGGCCTCTGTACTTGTAAGTTGTTTTCGATGATGGGACATCTAATTCGACGATTGATTCTATTAGGCATGATCTACGTTATTATAAATATTTACAAACCAAAGTTCATACATTTTCGATATCATTTACTATGTAATCAAAAAGTCTTAGAAATTACTATTTGAACGACCAACGTGGTAAGTTTATAAGTGCAACGGTGTAGAACAATTCAAAGCCTACTAGCAATAATAACTCACTGGGTCTAAACCACAACCCAAAATGCTTAAGCCTAATTATTATTATTAGTGTCTGTGTCTCTTATATACCTAATCACAACTCCATTCCCATCCGATGTGGGACTATTAGGATGTCATAAACTTCTCCCGTTTAGGCCTGACGTCCTTGTCAGCCCAAACACACACACAGCAGCCCAATATCATCAGGCAATGTGAGATTTGTCTCGCTAGCCCCGTCATCTTGACCCAGGCATAGCCGAGACTCGTCACACACTTTCGGCTGGTGATTGGCTCTGATACCAAATGTAACGACCTAACCCACTAGCAATAATAACTCATTGGGTCCAAACTATAGCCCAAAATATTTAAGCCCAGTTATTATTATTAGTGTCCATGTCTCTTGTATACTCAATCATAACTCCATTCCCATCCGTTGTAGAACTATTGGGCTGTTATAAAATTCTACTTATATTAAGAGCAAGATCAATATTTTTGATTTAAAATTTAAGTCTTTTATCATTTCTTTTTATGAATTTTTTATTTTCTGTTGTTCATTTTGAAGCTACTCGTTCACTAGATAAATTAAGCCAAAAAATTTATAAAATTTAGTTTCTAGATAGTTCCAATACCATAGATCGTGCCTAACGAAATTGATCGCCGAATCGGATGCTCTATTATCGAAAACAACTTACAAACACGAAAGTCTTCATACTTTCAAAAACACAGGAGCCTAGCGCTCTCTCTCTCTCTCTCTCTCTCTCTCTCTCTCTCTCTCTCTCTCTCTCTCTCTCTCTCTCTCTCTCTCTCATCTCTCTATATATATATATATATATATATATATATAATATATATAATATATATATATATATATATATAACGTAGGGCTACTATACTCTAATGAGTATAAACTCCTTTGTACTCATAACTTTTTCACCCTTGGATGAAAGAATGTGCGATTAGGATGATAGTGATCTCCCTACGGTTTACTAGGTTGTTGGAAAAATAGTAAAAATCTTAGGAACTACTATAATCCTAACCGCACATTCCTTTTATCCAAGGGATGAAAATTTATGAGTACAAAAATTTTTTACTCATAAGAGTATAGTAGCCGGAACATATATATATATATATATATATATATATATATATATATATATATATATATATATATATATATATATATATATATATATATATATCCGGCTACCGTGCTATCGATAGCACCAAGCATTTAGTGCTACCAAGTTTTTCGCTGTTTAGATCTAATTCTTTAATCATTTCCACCACTTAATTCATACAAATTTTTCAACCACCCATTAAATTTTATGAGCCCACTATCATCCTAACCATACAATTTTTTATCCGAGAGTAAAAAACCTAATATCACAGATGATTTTGTGCTATTAATAATATAATATGCTATATATATATATATATATATATATATATATATATATATATATATATATATATATACTCCTATGCTTATAGAAGCACCAACCATTCACTTAACCCAAGAGCTCCACTATCATTCTAACCATACATCTTTTCATCCAAAGACTAAAAAGTTACAAGCACCAATGACTTGGTATTTTTAAAAATATAGGAGCTCAATTTTATATATATATATATATATATATATATATATATATATATATATATATATACTAGGCTACTATACTATTAATAGTAACAAGTCATCGGTACTATTAGGTTTTTCACCCTTGCATGAAGTGAAGTGCAGTTAAGATAGGGAAGTGCAGTTAAGATGATAGAAGGCCCACAGGATTTAGTGGGTAGTTGAGGAAATAGTGTGATCTAAGGGATGAAAATGATAAAAAAGATAGATCTAACGGAGGAATACTTAATACTATTGACTTTTTAACCAATGAAGGGATGTGCGGTTAGAATTATAGTGGTCCCCTAGGGTTTATACTATTTTACCAACAATCCATTAAATCTTAGAGGACCACAATAATTCTAACCGCACATCACTTCATACAAGGGGTAAAAAATCAATAATACAAAGTGCTTTGTACTATTGCTAGTATAGTAGCCTGATTCTCTCTGTGTCTCACTCTCTCTTTATATATATACGAGAAGAACTGCCCAAATTTTAGCCACATAACGGACGATTTTAGGTTGAAGCCACACAAAAGTAACACTATACGTAGCAAGTAATGTAGTTTAAAGCAGAGACATTTATATATTTCCTCCAATTATTACCGTAACACCCAAGGCCATCCAAAATTGTTGTTCTTTTATATATATATCATCATAGCCAAGAAAAAAGAAAAAGTAAAAAGGAAAAAAAGAAAGAAACGCATAAAACAAATGTGGAAATTAATTAGGAAAAAAGTGTGAATTAAGTAAACAAAATATATAAATTAATTAGAGACAAAACATGAATATTCAAGAAGAACTTAAGTTAAGGGTAAATGCCACATTTCTGAAATTAACCAACATTAAACTGCAAAAACGAATATGAAACACAAAAAGATCGCATCTTATAACAGAAGGAAAGTTCAGCAGTCATAAAGAAAACAGAAGGCCAACAGTAACTTACTATATATAGAATATAACAAAACAAAAATCAAATAAATCCATTTCTAATTTTTCATGATACTAATTAAATAAATGCCAACATGTGAAGCTATATTATATGCAGTTTAGCATTCTAGCTTGAATCCTTGGAGTATACCTCCAAATACATAAACTTCAGATAACCTTCATACATAAACTTAAGGTAAGAATCTTGGAAGTTGAAAGCTCTTCTTAACATATATGGTAAGTACCTTCGACATTTGTTACATTTAAAAAAACTCAACGTGATTATCTCTTGAATTTTATAAGGCTACTTTTCGAATCTGCTCCTTTTGGAATTTGTCTTTACATCCATGGCCTACTTAGGTTCAACTTTTGCTTAATTGGAGTTTTGCAACATGTGCTTTTATTATCTTGTTTTTTTTTTAAACGATTAATATAATATTTCGAATCTACTCCTTTTGGAGTTTCTCTCTACATCCATCTCCTATTTAGGTTCAACTTTTATTTAATAAGAATTTTGCAAATTGTCCTTTTATTAACCTGTTTTTTTTAAAAATTAATATAATAATCCGTGCTCATTAATATATATATGGTCCCCTCAAAACCAACACTTGTAATTAACTTTATGTTAATTTCACATTACAACTTAGGAAACACAAGATAACACCCTGTGCAGTTTGCCACAATTTAGAGGATTTAAGGTAACAACCTCGAGAAACCAACTCAATCAAAGTCTTACATTTCAAAGTCGCCATGTACAAAAGTATAGAAATTCTCAATTCTAACGAAAATATTTGGAAACCCAACTCAAACAAACTCATACATTCCAAAATTGACAAACACAGTAAGAACGACAAAAACAATAATATTGAAAAACCCAACACAAAAATTGTTTTATTGCCAAAAAAATATTAGAGAAAATTGAAACATCATTTCAATCATTAGGCTCAGATAATCTCCAGATTCAATCAAAAGAAAGTACATAATAAAAGATACAATTTATTTCACGAATCATCACTATACAAACAACAATTGGTTGCCAAAGGGTGCTAGCGAATAATTGGATTTTTATGTCATTACAATTGAAGATCACGCCAAGAACTGCTCACATTTTAACAATAACACAACGGAGGATTTTAGGTTGAGGGCAGACGGAAATAACAACATGCGGAGCAAACAATGTAGTTTAAAGCATAAACATTTATATATTTTTTCCAATCATTAACTGAACACCCAAAGGCCATCCAAAATTGATGTTCTTTTGTATGTATCATCATAGCCCGAAACAAAAAACAAATAAACACAATAACGATACATATGTATTAATGAATTAGAAAAGATGCGTGAATTAAGTAAACAAAATATGTAAATTAATTAGAGTCAAAGCATGGATATTCAAGAATAATCTAAGTTAAGGGTAAATGCCACATTTCTGAAATAATTTATTATATATAGCATATAAGAAAACAAAAAGTAAATAAACAAAAAATAGCCAATGTAAGCACGATAAAAAAAACATAAGTCGAACACTAACTTATTATATACATATACCATATAACAAAAATAAAAGGCAGGAAACAAAAGAAAAAAGCATGATAAAGAAAACATAAGTCCAACACTAACTGATTATATACATATACCATATAACAAAAATAGAAGGCAGGAAAAGGAAAAAAAGAAGATCATATTCATTCAGGAGGAGGATTCGGCTTCAGCATGATGGCGGCTAGTAGCGACATGGCCCGTATGGAGGTTATCAATGATTGAACGATATTCATCGATTGTCCGACGCATACTTGCCTGTTCAGCTATGAGACCGGTTTTTTCTGTAAGACCTGTGAGGTAACAATCTTTCAAAAGATTGTATTCTCGTTCCAGATCGTTAAACCGGTTCAAAAGCTCACCGTTCTGCAGAGTTAGGTGATCATACAAATTTTTATAAAGCACAAAATCATCATAATTGGTATCTCTAATTTCGAGTTGAAATTCACTTTTCATCTTCAAGATCGCGGCACGTGATGCATCTTCCTTCGCAGCTTGTAACTGTAAGCATGGAATACCCCAACACCGCACTACATCAACTATCGCACCATCATGGGGAATAGGAAGATCTATATATGCTATAAACCATCCTTCAGCCGCAGCAGTAACTTCGCATTGACGAAGTTCAATCCCCATGAGGTCAATTATTTCATCCAACAACTTACTATAGGACAATTGAACGATCGGCATTGAGACAGACGTAATAAAGGTGGGAATTAAAAGAGGAAAGAACCAAACCCAAAAACAATATCAAGCTGGTAAAGGAAAAATTGAAGGAATAAAATCGTACACATACAATAGCTAACAGATTGAAGAAAACAGGATTACCCAACTCAAGGACCCACAGAATCTTTATCGATTCCTCTTACCTGTGAAATCACGTGGAGCCAAAATGTACGGTAAAGGACCACAGCAGGGTAATAGCTTGTAGTGGGTCCGCTGGTTCTATAAGGACAGTCCCAAATTTTTTTTTTGGTGTTTTATTATTACTAAAATATTAAGCAAATTCGTTCCAAATTTTTTCCATATTTCCTTTCTAAACAGATAATTTTTTTTTGGTGTTTTATTATTACTAAAATATTAAGCAAATTTGTTCCAAATTTTTTCCATATTTCCTTTCTAAACAGATATATAGTAGCAAACTAATCACAGTGTTAGGGCAAGCAATATGAAGAGTAAAAATTAAGCAAAGCAGGGAGATGGGAGATGTGTGCATGGCTCTCCACATTATGGCCTATTTATAGCCAAAATTGTAAAGAGGAAGAGATGAGGATGAACAGACCAGTTAATGATGAAGGTAGCATGTAGATGCCCAGGTGTACAGAGGCAGGCATCCGAAGCAACCACCAGCCATAGGTACCTCCATAAATCACAGACTTGCCTCCACCCACTGCGAGAAGAACAGGGGGCGCCGAACCGAGTGGGAGATGAAGGTAGTAGGCGGCTCGGCGAGGCTCGGATCCACAACCAGCCTATCCATCGGCCCAATAACAGGGGCTCCAAACCACAAAGGGGAGAGAAAGGGGGGGGGGGGGGGGGGGTGGGGGGGGGGGGGGGGGGGGGGCGGGGGGGGGGGGGGGGTGGCTCGGGGAGGCTCGGATCCACGGCCCCACCGCTCGCTCGGGGAATCCGGCGATAACGGGCTCCAAACCACAACGCGGAGAGAGGGGAGGGGGGGGGGGGGGGGTGGGGGGGGGGGGGGGAGGGAGGGCATCATCACACCCTCGCGTACCACGGCACATGGAGGTGGAGAACACGGGCACCGGCAACCGGACTACCGAGCGACAGTGGAAGATGGGCTAGGGCATCTGTAGAAGAGAAGGGCATAGAAGATTCCTTCCATGTGAAGAGGGAGTGCGGGGAAAACCGGGGGAGGAGCGGAGCGCGCGCCGTACGGCTGGCTACGGGAGATTAGAGCGAGGAGATGCGAAAATGGCCTAGGGGAGAAGGCCATCTGTAGAAGGAGAGGGAGCGAGAGAAAAAAGGAGACTCGGGCCAAAGATGAGAAGAGAAAAAGAAGAGAGAGAAGAAGGCAAACCCATGTGGGCACAGGTAACGCCAGAGCGCACAACGCGGAGAGAAGCCAACTCAGCACAAAACGCCTGGGGGCGCTCCGTACATACTGCGCATTTATATTCTTCTATAGATATATATATATATATATATATATATATATATATATATATATATATATATATATATATATATATATATATATTAAGTTGACAGTTAAAATTACGTTTTTAATTTACCAATTATAATTACTACATGATTTAATGGCGTAATTAATAAAGCACTATAAATCATATATAGAGATATACTAAAGTTTCAATTGCATAAAAAGAAACACATTTCTTTTCGTATTTTTCGTAGTATATTATTTTGAAGGTTTTCCAAACTTTTCTCAGACACATCTATCTCAAGGAATAGGAGTCAGAAAAAAAAAACTTTAAATACACTAGTTGTTTTATACATATTGCAAATCTGAACTGGAATTTAAACTTAAAATCTTTTACTTTGCTGTTATGCAAAATATTTTTTTATCTGAACTAAAGACTCAAATTTAGGACCTATACATGAAAACAATGGTTTATCTCTCTAAAAAATAATGCCACTAGAAAATAATATTTTTATAATTAAAAAGAATACTATCAATACAGCACACTTTGGGGCGTGATATCTTAAAATAATATTTTTATAATTAAAAAAAATAAAATCAATACATCACACTAGAAAATAATATTTTTATAATTAAAAAAAAATACTATCACTTCTAGGGTCGGAGCTGGGCCGGGTGTAGATTGAGTCATACTATACCTGAGCTCCGCCAAAGGAAAAATTTTGAGCTTTGAGTAGGACTTCGACTCTATTTTTTAAAAAATTAAGGCCTAACTCAGACCTAAATCCAAAGCCCAATATCCATCGGGCCTTGTTGAGGCCTACTTTGTACATTTGTCACATAGCTCATATATTTTTTATTTTGTATAAAATTAAAATAAAATATTTATTACTGTATATTCATATGAAACTAGATATTTAGTTATATGTATAAAATATCTTCATATATATTATTTTATATATTCTTAATAATACTATACTACATATAATATATTTTATCAATTATTCCTTATATGAATATATATATAGGGTTAATTGCATGCATGTCCCTCCAATTAACCCATATATATATATATATATATATATATATATATATATATATATATATATATATATATATATATATATATATACTTATCTTATTTTGGTAATTAGTATATTGGGCTTTCAGGTGAGGCCATTAATTAGATGGGTAGATGGGTAAAGCGTAAAATTTACGCTTTTTTTTTTTTTTTTTTTTTTTTTTTTTTTTTTGTTTTTGTGGAGGTATGTGGGTGGCATTCTTGAGATCCCCTCAACTTTCGATTTTTTAAAATTAAGTAATTTTGGCTAAATAAATTAAAATTAAATTAAATTAAATTAATTAATTAGTTGAAAGTTGCTAATTCAGTATTATAGTTTAATAAAATATTTTAACTTAATATACTTTTAAAATTTAAATTTAAAAAAGTTGAAGTTACAAAAGTATCAACGAACACCACAACAAAGTAAAAATTAATCAACATTTTCATAGCAACACATAAGGATATTATGTCTACTAATATCATTTAATGATATCTCTTTTGTATCAGAGAGTTTGTAATCAGATCATAACATTTGATGAGATCTTTTTCATATTAATTGTTTGTGATGAGATTATAAAACTCAAATTTGCTAAACGTTTGTGGATATCTAATGTGCATAATAGTTTAAATCAACTTGTAAAATATATATTAGTTAGAAATTTGACTGAATTATATTAATGGAATTACGATTTGTTATTTGGATCCACTGTGATTATAGTGATTGGTCAAAATAATAATCATTTAATATAATTATTTTTAAAGCTATAATTA
>CM054938.1:6323941-6343343 GCA_029168755.2 Tillandsia fasciculata | reverse complement strand
TTGATCGGAGGTGAAAGAATTGCGCAATCGGACCATCCCCTACGTGAGATCCTTTGGAGCAATCATGATGAGCGCGAGGCGACGTGGGAGCGAGTTCCGAGATGATTACTCCCTACCCCTCTTGTTCGGGGATCTGGATTGAGGTATGATTTAGTTTCGAGGACGAAATTTTTTAGTGGGGGAGGATGTAGTGTCCCAGTTTTTTCCCCTGTGTTATTTCCCCTGTTTCGGGGTGTGGAACACCTAGTGTTGTGGGTGTTGGGCCCCACATGTCAAAGGGATGTGTTGTTTGGACTCAGAGAGGATTTGGGATCAAGCCTGACCTTCGGCTGCCTTTGCCGAATTTTAGGAATGGAATCAGGCTAAACGGAGGCCGTATTTGGATTCAGCGCGAAAAATGCTTGAAAACGGCTATTTACTTATTAATTTTGGAGTCCGGATGCCCAAAAACGGACCCCCGGAAGTTTTCTGTGCAAAATGGTGCATGGGGGGACCTGTGGACCGGCCGGGGGACACGTGGCGCCTCTTATTGGGCCGGCGCGCCCGCTCTCGGTCCACGGAACGGGCCGCCGTGCACGGTGCAGAAGCGGCGGGCCACGTGGCTGGCGCCCGTTGGACCGGTCGCAGAAACGCGCGCGCATGGGCAAGCGCGGGCAGCGCGGGCAGGCGGGCAGGCTGGGGCAGCGGCGCGGTGCACGGTGCACCGGGGCGCGCCACGTGGCGGCCCCGGGTTTTGGCGTGTGCACGTGCGCGCGGTGCACCCGCAGGCGCGCGCCTGCGCCGTACGCGCTGTAAGCAAACGCGCCGCAGGCGTGCAGGCGCGCGCAGGGGCCGCCGGCGGCCGTGTCGGGCGGAAAGCGGGGGCCACGTGGCGCCCCGCCATTGGCGGGCGCCACCCACCCCGCCGCCCCGCAGGGGGACGCGTGGCGCGTCCCCGCTGGGCCCGCACGGCTGCCGCCTGTTTGGCGGACGCGTGGCGGGCCCTGGGCCGGGTTGGACGATCGGTCGGACGGGCGGGATTCCGTGTGGCGGCCCGGGTTGGGCTGGGCCGCACTGTAGCCGCCCGAATTGCGGGCCGGGCTGCACTGTAGCAGCCCGAAAGGCCCCTGCGCCCGAAAGTGGGGACACAGGGGTCATTTTCCCAATTGTTTGGCTGGGCCTATAAATAGGCCCCCTCCCCTCTCTTCTGGGCTTTTTCCGAGAGATAGAGAGAGAACCAGGGAGAGGTCTTGAAGAGAAGTTTTTCCTCTCACATTTTTCTACCTCGTGGTGCGTTCCCAGATTTTCGGGAAGATCGACAGCGGCGTTCCGGATTTTACAGTGTGCCTCGGTTTTCCCCATTTCGGCCCGTTATCGTCGCATTTCAGTCCGAGGAGTCCCCTGCGCAGTACAGGAGGTCCGATTTCGACGATTTCTTCGCCAGTGTGTTCCTAAGAGGTAGGGCTTCGTTTTCGTGTTGATGGTTTCTTCGGATTCCGATTTCTTGGCACGATTCCCGAGGTGATTTGACACCCCATTTTGCTGTTTGGATTTTTGGACAGCGGCAACTTCGACGATTTGTTTCTCAGCGTAGGAATATCGGATCGAGGCGATTCAAGAGTCGATTTTGGGCGATTTTTCGCGAGGAACGCAACCGTGATTTTTTGGGATTTTAGGAGCTCGGGACAGAGGTGAAATTCCTCGTTTTGCGTGCTGATTTTAAAAACAGCAAATGTGTGTTTGGAACTTGTAGTTTTTACACCGTGTACACTTATGTGATGTTGTAGGATATTGTTTCAGCTGACGGTGTGTTTAGAGGACAGCGGGTATTTTCTGGGTACATTGTGCACGCTTTTCGAGGTGGGTGGTTGCGTATCCCTCTTTGTTGATTTGCACACTAGGAATAAAAGAGTTCCCAATTATACATGTGATAGATAACTTGTGGTGTATGAACCTATTGCATTGGCCCCTAAATTAATTTATAGCTTCTATGTGATAAATCTGGGACAAGGAAATTGGACAATTGCTATATCGTGAACCGCATGCAATTTAGTAACCCAACAATATTTTTAAATAGTTCTAAAAGTATTCTTCACATGAAACTTAGTTCCTTTCTAAATGTTTTTAAAAGAGAACACTTGCATGCTCATTGGACATCTAGTTAAGCCACTATTTTACTGCAGCACTATATTATGGGATTTGACTTAGGAGAAAACATGTGTTATTGTTATTCTTCTCTATCGATGCATGATGCTCGAGTCTGATCGGGATTTTGGAGATAGTATTGCTTGGGACAGTTTGGACTGTCTTAGGGGATTGTGGGGCATAGTGGCAACCGCGGATGTTAGGCGGTTGACCAGATGTTTTTACTTTATCAGATTGGGGTCTATGGGTTCAGCGGTAACCGCGGATTTTGGGCGGTTGACCGGGTGTTATTATCACATCAGATTGGGGATCGGGGTTGCATTAGTGGATGGAGTATTCCCACTTTGATCATGGTCATGATCCAGTCCTGCTATTGTGAGACATCGGTTACAGAGATGATTGATACAGAGATACTTTACTCGTGTGGGTCGCTCCCCTCGAGTGCCACTCCGGAGTAGGCTTTTAGACCGTGATGGGTGCCGGTCAGTTGGTGAGTTGTGAGTGATGACAGAGCAGGCAGTGCCAGTATTCCTGGCCCTCTGATTGGGTTTCTTTGGGCAGTCAGCTTTATAGTTGCATCTATACAGTCATCTTTTGGCACTGCATTTAGAGGCATAGTAGTGGTAGTTTCTTTTCAGCAGTCTTTATTGCATACCACTGTTCTTTCCTTTTTGCCTCTTTATTCCTAGTGGGTGCGTCAGCATCAGAGGTTTTACCCACTAGGGGAGGCTACTGGTTTATCTAGTAGTTCTCACCCCCATTGTTGTTTCTTGTTCTTTTTCCCCTTTGTTTTGCAGAGTCGACTGTGGGAGCTGCTGGGCCTTCAGCGGCAGATCGAGGTAAGAGGATCGCCGACTAGCTAGATCGTCTACCCCGAGCGAGAGATTAGCTAGACTATTACTGTAGTACTCCCCTTTTGTATCTCAGACTATGTAGTTTACTTTTGGGTCTGGCTGTGGCCAGCTGGTTGTATATTTATGGTGAGCTGGGAGTATATTGTACTTTTATTTCAGTTTACAGTTTATTTCAGTCTGAGATTACTGTTAGTTCTATTAGTTCAGCTCTGTTATGCTCTTCTATTGTATATTATCTATCTGAGCAGGTTACCAGCGCTTCGTGTACATGGAAATTCTCTGTGTACACGTCTAACACGTCCATTTAACGCGTGGGGCGTGACACACCAACATGGTATTTCATACCGCGGATCAGGTGAGAAAGCTACACGGGGATCTGGCTTCTACAGAAACGATCCAGGCGCTGCGCGGGATCGAGGAACCGGAGTTCCTATTCGGCCCCCGAAACTTTCGGCGTCGAAACTTTCAGGCGCCCGAAAGTGTCCCCAAAGCCTGATTTTGGGGCTTTGGGGTTTCGCCTATAAATAGGCCCCTTGCTCTCCCTTTTCTGATTTGCTGAGGGCTTTTTGTGGGAGTTTCTTTTTGACAGAGCTTTTTCCTCTCAATCCTTTTTTCCTCTCCAAGGATTGTGAGGATTTTTGGAGGCTGCAACATCGACAATTTTGCGATTCGGCGCACTACGGCGTTCCTCTTTCTGTGGCTTCTTCCGCGCATTTCAGTCCACAACCTCTCCTGGGCTACCCTGAAAGAGTTTTCAGCTGATTTTTCCGGCATCGATTTCAAGACAGGTAGGACTACATTTTCCGTATTTACCATTTCCCTCCGTTTCGAGTTTTTACTAGATTTTTAGGAGCATCTTTAGACCCCCTTTTTCTGCGGCAACTTTTGGACAGCGGAGGAGTGTTTATGCCTTTTCTCGACCTACGAGTATCGGAACGGGGAGTTTAAATACTCGATTTGCATCTACACTTCGCAAGGATCGCAACTGTGATTTTTTTGGAATTTTTAGAGGGCATTTTGCAGGTGAAAAGTGCCTGTTTTGGGGACTGATGCGCAAACAGCATGATGCAGATGTTCTGGGACTAAGTTTTGCACTGTGTTTGGCTTTTGCTATAGTTTTCACTGAGATTTTGGTATTCTGCGTGGAAGAGGGAAGTTGGAACTTTTTATCACGATCGAGGTGAGCATTTTCCTTTTTGGCCTCGGACAAGAACTGTGCTTGATTTCACATCTGCGCTTTTGTCGCGCCCCCGCTGATTTTTCTGCACTGCATTGTTGGACAGCACCTCACTGTTTTACTCGCCATTGTTGATCCGAGAGGAGTTTTTATGAGATTTTGGATTCGTTGGGACTGTAGTCACTGGGAGAACGCGCATGCCAGATTTTAGCCGATCGGATTTCTGATCTGTGTGTTCCAGGTGGGTGGTTATTGTTTACATCTTGCTACGATTTACTCACTAGGGCTATTGGAGAGACCCCTAATTTATTGATTGTCGGTTTGCCACCCTATTGGACATCATGCATGACTAAAGTATTCTTATTAACTCTCAGCCTATTTTTGTGGAATTGATATACTCTAGTGGTGATATATTATCATGCCATGTTAGCACTTAGCCTTTCATGCAAAATTGATTATTCTATGGGACAATATGATATATCCTATGTGCGGGTACTACTTGATGTTTTTATGGACATGTATAGTTGGATGGTGATTATGACCCGATGATTTATTTCTTTGTGAGATTGTTACATGTTACTATTTCTTCTATTTTTCTTGAGAACCCTTGCATGCTTGTATGGACATCTAAATAGGCCATCTTATATTGCTACACTATCATATTAGGATTTGACTTAGGAAAAACCATGATTGTTCCTGTTCTCCTTTTTATCTAGACTCGGGATTCATGTTTATCGGAGTTCGAGCAGGGATTTTGGATAGTGTAGTCGAGATCATTGAGTCTGGGAGATGTTGTACTGATTTTGACTTGTGAGGTGTTGCGGCAACCGCGGACATTAGGCGGTTGACCGGATGTTGATTATTTTATAAGTTTTGGACTTGTGGTGTGTTTGTCGGCAACTGCGGATATTAGGCGGTTGACCAGATGTCGATCTTTGCATCAGATTTAGGGTGGAGATCTTATTAGTGGATTGAGTTTCCCACTTTGAGCATAGTCGTGACTAAGTCCTGCTATATTGGGATACTTGTGAGACACGGTTACTATACTTGTGAGACACGGTTACTGTACTTGTGAGACATGGTTACTTTACTCGTGTGGGTCGTGCCCCTCGAGTGCCACTGTCACGCCCCCGGGGGTTTTTGAGTCTTTTGAAGCGGAAAAACGTGTCTATTTTTTTCTTTTCTTTTAATAAGGTAGCATATACTTCAACCCCGGTGCGTGCCAGACCGCCGCATACACAAATTCACTCTGTCCACAGACAGAGTCTCCTTCGTATATGCACGGCGTCTCATTTACAACATATCAACCAATTACGAATATCATACAACAATCACCAACCAACAACCATCCAGTAGACATACACCATATTCAGAGTTTAATCGTTTAACTAAAACATGTCATTTGAGCGGCGTCATTGTTTGGGAAAGATAAAACCAGAGTTGTAAAACCCGTGCCCACACGACACTTCCCTTTTTGAGAAAACATTTTCGCAACTTTTATCTTATCGTAAAACATGCCGCAAATGTAAATACTACTGAAAGAATCAACACATAAAACTACACCTCATCCACAGAGCTAATGAAACATGTCCACATATAAAGTAATCCACAAGCAACTAAAAATGGCATAAAGGGAAATGAGTCATAAATACGATAACCAAGAGTCCGACTACGATCCTCACGTCGCAGTCCCACCGCCATCCCGGCTAACGCACCTAGAAATACCTGTCACGGAGTGGGTAAAGTCAGTGACAAACAAAGTAGATGTGTAACAATATCAAGAGGGATAAAACATACAAATGCACCGAATACACCATAACCTTTCGTTAAACACTTGCACTCACATTACATATTTTGTTTACTTTAGTGCCACCGTCCCGTCGGGGTTGTCAACATCTCCCCGAACAGGACCACCGTCCCGTCGGGGTTGTCAACATCTCCCCGAACAGGACAATAGATGCCCCCTCCCCCGGCTAGTGCGGTACCTTTAGCCGCCGTGAAGGGGTCCCCACCTCACGTGGGGGGCACGAGTCATATAGACCGCTTTTCCGGAAAAGTACACCCATGCGGAGGCCAATCCGCCTGTGTACGTGCAGCATCCGAAACCGGATCGCCAAGAATGGCGTGTAGTGGGCACCGCGACCGCAGCCGCACATTTATTAGATAATCAACAACAATCGAAAGGTTAAACTATCCATCTACTTTGTTAGGTAAATTAAAGAGCACTTTTAGTGACGATAGATGCACTTACAGCACCGGTTGCACTCATCGCAACCGTACCCACCTTGTTGGAGAGCAATCGGAACACCTGTATCCTTCGCGTTCTCCCGCTGCACCCCTGGACCTAAAGAAAGTCCGCAAGGATAACTATGATCACAATCGTGTACTAACAACCCAAAACAAAAGTCCCAATTTACTCTTTTTGACGGAAAAGTCCAACATCGTCCAGTTCGCCGAAAATCGAAACCCCGTGCGGCACCCAACATAATAAAATAATGACCAAGTAGGTCCCAAGAGGCCATGACATGAAAGCCACTGAAATAACGATCCCAACGGCGAAAACCGCGCTCAAAACGGTGGAAAAACGGACCCAAACGGAGCAAATGAACTCCGGGCTGTCGTATGGTGCACGGGGGCCACCATAGACCGGGTTTACAGCATTAGGCGGCAGCGGCATGGGCCGGGTGCACGCAGGGAGCGTGCACCGTGCGCTACGGGCCGGGCCGGTGCACGACCCGTGCGTGCACCGGGCTCACGGTTTCGGGCCGCCGCGCCAAGACCGGGCGCACGCTTGGTCGTGGACCGCGCCTGCGGGCTGGGCCGGTGCACGGGCGGAACGTGCACCGGGTCTGCGGCTCCCGCGCCGCGGGCGTGCACCGGGTGCACGCCCAGGCCCGTGGACCGCGGGCCAAGAAACCGTACAGTAACCTTTTTTTTTTTTCTGTTTTTCGCTCCCGTTCGCGATTTCTTCTCCGTTTTCGCTCCCGTGGGATCCCGGCGACGACCCCGCGAACATGGTAACGACGGCGGCGGCCTCCCGTCTAACAACGGCGGCGGCGGCCTCCCGTTAACCCACTATGTCCCGACGAAGTCGCCCCAAAAATTCCCGAAAAGTTCCCGAAAAATTCCCGGAAAATTCCCGGTAATTCTAACGGCTAAACCGACGATCGACGAACGCCCAAAACGTCGATCGGAAGTTCGATAACAAGAAACCCGTTAAAAGCCATCAACTAAAATCCGATAAAAATCCTCGATCACACCCGATCAAGAACGAGGATAAAATATGGATCAAAACCCGACGAAAATCTACGAACGATGTTCCGATTAAAATAATCTAACAAGAACACGGAAAACCCCCGATTTGTTTATCAAACGAAACGATGATAACTCACCTTAAATTTATCGGAATAAAAGATCCGATCTTGTTTTCTCGCGGTGTCGGAAATCCGGATCCGCTCCCCGTAGACGATGGCGTCTCGTTCTCCGATCTCCGGCACGTGAATCGGGGCGATCGGGTTCCTCCGCTTCCTCCTTCTTTTCCTCTTTTCTCCTCCGGTTAGGGGTTTCGGAACGTACGAAAGAGGAGGGTTTGAGGAGGCGGAAAAACAAAATAGGGTTTCGCTCGGTAAGCGGGGAAATAAATAATCCCTATTATGGATACATCCAATTTGTAAGTCCGCACCGTCAAAATCCCTTTCGGGTATTTTGACTCCGATTAATTAATTCGTTAATTAATTAATCCCTACCGATAACCCTATTAGTTAATTGTTTAATTATTATCCTCACCGTCGATCCCCAAATTTGATCGTTGATTTCTTTATTTACGTACGTAGGAAACCCATAATTCCCCGTTTCTGTTTCTCAAGAAAATATCCGACTGACGGGATATTTCTCACTTTTAAATCCTGACCACCGATTATTTGATCAAAAAATCTTGGGAAATCAAATTCCCAGTTGGATTCAAATTACCCGGATATTTAAATCTCTAATATCCAAATCCCGGTCACCGATTATTTAACCACCTTTATTAAATAATCAAGGGAAAACCAATTCCCAACTTAAATATCCGGATTTTATCTCTTATCCCATCCGCGAGATAAAATCCCACCAATTTAAATCCCTTAATAAAATATCCCGATTTTTATCTCTTATCCAATCACGAGATAAAAATCCCACCAATTTAAATCCCTTAATTAATTCGTACGTAGGAGGATTTAAATTCCGTCACCGGATAATTAATAAATTAATTAATTATCCTTTCGAGATAACCCACCTTATCTATTACGGGTGCAAGATATTTTGCACGGTTTCCGATGCGTGACTAATTACCGCATCGCTAAGGATCCCGTTCCGGGAGATCCCAGTATCGGATTTCGAATCCGATCGCGCCGTCGGTCATCGTTTTTCGCGCTCTATCGCAGAAAAATACACACACCCTGCCCGGCCGACTTTTCAAAATTAAATAAATTTTATTTCGCTTAAGGCCTAAGCGATTACATGTGAGTTCGAAAATACCCCAAAGGGTCAGGTCACTACACCACTCACACTTTATAAAAAGTTTCGTCCCGAAACTTAAACTCAAACCTCACTTAAACAACTCGGGAAAACATTCCCTCATCTTTGATTCCAGTTCCCACGTCGCCTCGCGCTCTTCGTGGTTGCTCCACTGGACTTTGACATAGGGGATCGTTCGGTTGCGTAGCTTCTTGTCTTCCCTTGCCAAAATCCGCACCGGCGTCTCCTCGACGCTCAAGTCCTCTCGTAGCTCAATGGTGGAGGCATCCAAGGCATGAGAGGGGTCTGCCAGGTACTTCCGGAGCATCGAAACGTGGAACACGTTGTGGACTCGTTCGAGGTTCGGGGGCAGGGCCAACCGGTACGCCACCGGTCCCACGCGCTCCAGAATCTCGAACGGTCCCACGTATCTGGGGCTCAACTTCCCCTTAATGCCGAAGCGTCGGTTCCCTTTGGAGGGTGAAACCCGGAGCAGAACGTGCTCGCCCACCATGAACTCTAAGTCTCGGCGTCTGTTATCTGCATAGCTTTTCTGTCTGCTTTGGGCGGTCAGCAGCCTTTGTTTAATCAAACGCACCTTTGCTTCGGTCTCCTCTACCAGATCTGGGCCCAGAAACTTTCGCTCACCTAAGTCATCCCAGCATATCGGAGACCGACAACGGCGCCCATACAGGGCCTCGTACGGTGCCATCTGGATGCTGGCCTGATAGCTGTTATTGTAGGCAAATTCCACCAGGGGCAGACATCGTGCCCACCCCTCGCCCAAGTCCAGAACGCATGCTCGAAGCATGTCTTCCACGATCTGTATCACCCGCTCCGATTGCCCATCGGTTTGCGGATGAAAGGCTGTGCTGAAGTGCAACTTGGTCCCCATCGCTTGTTGCAAACTTCGCCAAAAGTTCGACACAAAGCGTGTGTCTCTGTCCGACGTGATGGATGTTGGTACACCGTGCAACCTTACAATCTCGTCGAGGTAGGTTTGCGCCAGTCGTTCCCGGGTCCACGTCGTGTGTATGGGCAAAAAGTGGGCTGATTTCGTCAGACGGTCCACGATCACCCATATCGCATCGTGTCCCTGTGGTGATCTCGGGAAACCGGTCACAAAATCCATGGTAATCATGTCCCATTTCCACTCGGGCACCGGTAAAGGTTGCAATTTTCCCGCCGGCCGTTGATGTTCGGCCTTCACCCGTTGGCACACTAAGCAGTGAGCCACGAATCGGGTCACGTCCTCCTTCATTTTGGGCCACCAGAAGGTCTGCTTGACGTCCTTGTACATCTTCGTCCCTCCGGGATGCGCTGCATATGGGGCAGTATGCGCCTCCCGTAGAATCTCCTCCTTGAGCTCCGGTAGGTCCGGCACGCAGATTCGTCCGCGAAATCGTATTGTACCGTCAGAGCTCACCATAAAATCACCTTCCTTGTCGGCGGTTATTCTACTCCGCACCAGCTGGAGTTGATCATCAGTCGATTGGCCTTCGAGAATCCTGTCCAGCAGAGTAGGTCTGACCACTAGCGTCAGAAGTTGGGCGACTGTCCCTGCAGGCACCACCTCTAGTCTCAACCGCGAGAACTCTGCAATTAGATTATCCTGCTGCGTAATGGCGCTTACATCCGCTCCCGCGGCCTGTCCTTTGCGACTAAGGGCGTCGGCCACCACGTTGGCCTTTCCCGGGTGGTAGTGGATCGTTAGATCGTAATCCTTTAATAGCTCAAGCCACCGCCTTTGTCGAAGATTTAGCTCCCTTTGGGTGAAAAGGTACTTGAGGCTCTTATGATCTGAGTACACATTACAGTGTGCTCCATACAGGTAGTGCCTCCAAAGCTTGAGCACAAACACTACCGCTGCGAGTTCCAAATCATGCACGGGGTAATTCCGCTCGTACTCCTTGAGCTGCCTTGACGCGTAGGCGATCACCTTCCCCCGCTGCATGAGCACTCCACCCAATCCATTCCGCGATGCGTCGCAATATACTTCATAGTCCTCCCCAGGCTCTGGCAAGGCGAGGATCGGAGCTCGCGTCAACCTGTCCTTGAGCTCCTCGAAGCTTCTTTGACACTTGTCCGTCCAGATGAACTTTTCCCCCTTTTTGTCAAGCGGGTTAAGGGGGTGGCTATCTTGGAGAAGCCCTCCACGAAGCGCCGGTAATACCCGGCTAATCCTAGGAAGCTTCGAATTTCCGTCACCGTGGTCGGTCGGGGCCAGTCCGTCACCGAATCTATCTTCTTTGGATCCACCGCGACTCCAGCCGCCGAGATCACGTGCCCCAAGAAACCGACCTCTCGGAGCCAAAACTCACACTTTTTGAGTTTGGCGTAGAGTTTCTGTTCCCGTAGGGTCTGGAGGACTGTGCGCAGGTGTTCTTCGTGTTCCTCGTCTGTACGGGAGTAGATGAGGATATCGTCGATGAAGACCACCACGAATAAGTCCAAGAAGGGTTTGAACACCCTGTTCATCATGTCCATAAACACTGCCGGGGCATTAGTGAGCCCGAATGGCATTACCGTAAACTCGTAATGGCCATAGCGAGTACGGAAAGCCGTTTTGGGGATGTCCTCCCCCTTGACTCGGACCTGATGATAACCCGACTGCAGGTCGATCTTTGAGAACACCGTCGCCCCCCGTAACTGATCGAAGAGGTCATCGATCCTTGGCAGGGGGTACTTATTCTTGACGTGACCTTATTTATCTCCCGGTAGTCGATGCACAACCGGAGGCTTCCGTCCTTCTTTCTCACGAACAGGACGGGCGCGCCCCAGGGTGACGCGCTTGGTCTGATGAAACCTTTGTCCAGAAGGTCCTCCAATTGTGCCTTGAGTTCCTTCAGTTCCGCGAAGGCCATCCTGTACGGTGCCTTCGTGATGGGCTTGGTGCCGGGTAGTAGTTCAATTGGGAAGTCAACCTCCCGTTCCGGGGGCATTCCGGGAAGCTCCGCCGGAAAGACATCCGGGAATTCCCTTACCACGGGAATTTCTGAGGGCGAGGGTACGGGTCGGGTAGCTAGATCTACCGAGGCTAGATAAGCCACGCACCCGCTCTCCACCAGTTTCCTAGCCCGCGACGCGGAGATGACGGCTAGGAAGGAAGTGCTTTTGCACGCCAAGTACACGTTTTCTGGGAACCCTGGCTTCTGTAGCTGCACCTGTCGCTTCTCGCAGTCGATGACCGCCTGATACTCGGCGAGCCAGTCCATGCCCAAGACCACGTCGTATTCTTTTAGCGGTATGACCACCAGATCCCAGGGGCACGACAACCTCCCAGCCTTATTGGACATGAGGCTACTAGGCCGGTTGCCGTGATGGGTCCCCCAGGGGTCTGGACGGTCATTAAGACATCCAGAGGACTACTTTCTAACAGATGGGTTTGCGCGAAGGTACGGGAAATAAAGGAGCGAGTCGCCCCGGTGTCAAACAGAGTTCGAGCTCGAAAATTAGAGACGGAGGTAATACCTGCTACTACTTCCTCTGGCGGTACAGTTCCGTGCTGGTCCATGGAGTAGAGTCTTCCTCCGGGTTGCGGCCGCGACTCCCCTCCTGTTTTTGGTGTCGGTAGGTGTGGAGAGGCTCCCGTAGGCGCTCTACCCCGTCCTGGTGCCTGCGCCGTTGCAGCGGATGCTGCGGAAGAGGCCGCTCCAGGGTTTAGGGGACAGTTGTATCGAAGATGTCCCCGTTTGCCGCAGCGGTAGCAGTGGTCTTGCCTTTTGGGGCATTCCGTCACCGGATGCGGCCCTCCGCAAATAACACACGGCTTGTTTGTCGGTCGAGTCTTCCCGGCCGGCGCGCTCCTGTTTCCCTGTTGCGTCTTGGGATATTTCGGGGGTCGGCTCCCGCCAGGAGGGCCCCCTCCCGGATAAGTCTGAGTTCGTTTCTTTTCCCGGTTATTCTCCGATCCTTCACGTCGAGCTCGAGTTATAGCGAACCCCCGCTCCACGATGGTGGCTCTGTCCACCACCTCTCGGAACGTGCGTAGGTCCGCTGCCTGCACCATCTCGAAGATGTCGCTCCGCAGTCCGTCAACGAAGAGACGGGCCTTGTGAGGTTCGTCCCGTATGGCAAACGGGACACAATTGACCAACCTCACAAACTCCCTTTGATACTCCACGACCGAGCGGCTTCCCTGCCTAATGTTCTTCAAATCGTCCTCCAGCTGCCGCTTGACGCTATCGGAGAAGAACGCGCCAAAGAGCTCCTCTCTAAAGGCCGACCATGTCGGCAGCGGGTCATTGGTGGTGGGGTCCGGGCGCACCGTCTTCCACCAGATGCGAGCGTTTCCTTCCAAAAAGTGGACGGCCAGTGGAACCCGCTCTTGTTCTTCCATCATTAAATCCTCGAAAAGTTTTTCCATGGTATCCACCCACTTCTCGACGACCCACGGGTCGGTCGTTTCTCCCTCGAAGGTGGGTGGGTCATGCTTCTTGAACGCGGCCAAATTCGTCCTGATCTTCTCCCGTGTCGCTCGCTGTTCCGCGACTCCTCCTGCGGTGGCGGATCCCCCAAGAGTAGGGGTCATCCCTGCCTCCCCCGTTGCCATTCCCAACACGGGACCCGAAGTCGTTGGGGTGGGTATTTCCCTTGGGGCTGGGGGCTGCTCCGTCGTCGTGCCGCCCGCCCCGTGGGGCTCCGCAGTGGGCGCTGTGGTTTCGGGCGGAGGGGTTGGTTGACGTTCGGTGGCTGCGGTAGCCTGTCGTTGCGTTAGCTGACGAACCTGCTCCGTCAGCGTCGCTAACTGCCCGGCCATGTCCCGCAGCTGTTGCCGGAGAGTCTGGTTTTCTGCGGCGGCCATGGCCGCTCCGTCCGCATCTGCATTTTCGGTAGACGACCTGGTCCGCGCCATTGCTTGCTGTTACCAAAGAAACCATGTCAACCCTATGGTCACAACCCTAGCACACCGTTTCGCGAATTCACCTATATTACGTCCCCGTTTTCCCGTACTCTCACGTACTACTCCTATACCTTGGTTATCTCATTTCCAATTTGCTTGTGGCACCTTGCACTGTGGATGTAAATTATGTCTACTATGGTTGTGGTTGTATTTTCTCTGATACCATTTAATCTGTCACGCCCCCGGGGGTTTTTGAGTCTTTTGAAGCGGAAAAACGTGTCTATTTTTTTTTTTTCTTTTAATAAGGTAGCATATACTTCAACCCCGGTGCGTGCCAGACCGCCGCATACACAAATTCACTCTGTCCACAGACAGAGTCTCCTTCGTATATGCACGGCGTCTCATTTACAACATATCAACCAATTACGAATATCATACAACAATCACCAACCAACAACCATCCAGTAGACATACACCATATTCAGAGTTTAATCGTTTAACTAAAACATGTCATTTGAGCGGCGTCATTGTTTGGGAAAGATAAAACCAGAGTTGTAAAACCCGTGCCCACACGACACTTCCCTTTTTGAGAAAACATTTTCGCAACTTTTATCTTATCGTAAAACATGCCGCAAATGTAAATACTACTGAAAGAATCAACACATAAAACTACACCTCATCCACAGAGCTAATGAAACATGTCCACATATAAAGTAATCCACAAGCAACTAAAAATGGCATAAAGGGAAATGAGTCATAAATACGATAACCAAGAGTCCGACTACGATCCTCACGTCGCAGTCCCACCGCCATCCCGGCTAACGCACCTAGAAATACCTGTCACGGAGTGGGTAAAGTCAGTGACAAACAAAGTAGATGTGTAACAATATCAAGAGGGATAAAACATACAAATGCACCGAATACACCATAACCTTTCGTTAAACACTTGCACTCACATTACATATTTTGTTTACTTTAGTGCCACCGTCCCGTCGGGGTTGTCAACATCTCCCCGAACAGGACCACCGTCCCGTCGGGGTTGTCAACATCTCCCCGAACAGGACAATAGATGCCCCCTCCCCCGGCTAGTGCGGTACCTTTAGCCGCCGTGAAGGGGTCCCCACCTCACGTGGGGGGCACGAGTCATATAGACCGCTTTTCCGGAAAAGTACACCCATGCGGAGGCCAATCCGCCTGTGTACGTGCAGCATCCGAAACCGGATCGCCAAGAATGGCGTGTAGTGGGCACCGCGACCGCAGCCGCACAATTATTAGATAATCAACAACAATCGAAAGGTTAAACTATCCATCTACTTTGTTAGGTAAATTAAAGAGCACTTTTAGTGACGATAGATGCACTTACAGCACCGGTTGCACTCATCGCAACCGTACCCACCTTGTTGGAGAGCAATCGGAACACCTGTATCCTTCGCGTTCTCCCGCTGCACCCCTGGACCTAAAGAAAGTCCGCAAGGATAACTATGATCACAATCGTGTACTAACAACCCAAAACAAAAGTCCCAATTTACTCTTTTTGACGGAAAAGTCCAACATCGTCCAGTTCGCCGAAAATCGAAACCCCGTGCGGCACCCAACATAATAAAATAATGACCAAGTAGGTCCCAAGAGGCCATGACATGAAAGCCACTGAAATAACGATCCCAACGGCGAAAACCGCGCTCAAAACGGTGGAAAAACGGACCCAAACGGAGCAAATGAACTCCGGGCTGTCGTATGGTGCACGGGGGCCACCATAGACCGGGTTTACAGCATTAGGCGGCAGCGGCATGGGCCGGGTGCACGCAGGGAGCGTGCACCGTGCGCTACGGGCCGGGCCGGTGCACGACCCGTGCGTGCACCGGGCTCACGGTTTCGGGCCGCCGCGCCAAGACCGGGCGCACGCTTGGTCGTGGACCGCGCCTGCGGGCTGGGCCGGTGCACGGGCGGAACGTGCACCGGGTCTGCGGCTCCCGCGCCGCGGGCGTGCACCGGGTGCACGCCCAGGCCCGTGGACCGCGGGCCAAGAAACCGTACAGTAACTTTTTTTTTTTCTGTTTTTCGCTCCCGTTCGCGATTTCTTCTCCGTTTTCGCTCCCGTGGGATCCCGGCGACGACCCCGCGAACATGGTAACGACGGCGGCGGCCTCCCGTCTAACAACGGCGGCGGCGGCCTCCCGTTAACCCACTATGTCCCGACGAAGTCGCCCCAAAAATTCCCGAAAAGTTCCCGAAAAATTCCCGGAAAATTCCCGGTAATTCTAACGGCTAAACCGACGATCGACGAACGCCCAAAACGTCGATCGGAAGTTCGATAACAAGAAACCCGTTAAAAGCCATCAACTAAAATCCGATAAAAATCCTCGATCACACCCGATCAAGAACGAGGATAAAATATGGATCAAAACCCGACGAAAATCTACGAACGATGTTCCGATTAAAATAATCTAACAAGAACACGGAAAACCCCCGATTTGTTTATCAAACGAAACGATGATAACTCACCTTAAATTTATCGGAATAAAAGATCCGATCTTGTTTTCTCGCGGTGTCGGAAATCCGGATCCGCTCCCCGTAGACGATGGCGTCTCGTTCTCCGATCTCCGGCACGTGAATCGGGGCGATCGGGTTCCTCCGCTTCCTCCTTCTTTTCCTCTTTTCTCCTCCGGTTAGGGGTTTCGGAACGTACGAAAGAGGAGGGTTTGAGGAGGCGGAAAAACAAAATAGGGTTTCGCTCGGTAAGCGGGGAAATAAATAATCCCTATTATGGATACATCCAATTTGTAAGTCCGCACCGTCAAAATCCCTTTCGGGTATTTTGACTCCGATTAATTAATTCGTTAATTAATTAATCCCTACCGATAACCCTATTAGTTAATTGTTTAATTATTATCCTCACCGTCGATCCCCAAATTTGATCGTTGATTTCTTTATTTACGTACGTAGGAAACCCATAATTCCCCGTTTCTGTTTCTCAAGAAAATATCCGACTGACGGGATATTTCTCACTTTTAAATCCTGACCACCGATTATTTGATCAAAAAATCTTGGGAAATCAAATTCCCAGTTGGATTCAAATTACCCGGATATTTAAATCTCTAATATCCAAATCCCGGTCACCGATTATTTAACCACCTTTATTAAATAATCAAGGGAAACCAATTCCCAACTTAAATATCCGGATTTTATCTCTTATCCCATCCGCGAGATAAAATCCCACCAATTTAAATCCCTTAATAAAATATCCCGATTTTTATCTCTTATCCAATCACGAGATAAAAATCCCACCAATTTAAATCCCTTAATTAATTCGTACGTAGGAGGATTTAAATTCCGTCACCGGATAATTAATAAATTAATTAATTATCCTTTCGAGATAACCCACCTTATCTATTACGGGTGCAAGATATTTTGCACGGTTTCCGATGCGTGACTAATTACCGCATCGCTAAGGATCCCGTTCCGGGAGATCCCAATATCGGATTTCGAATCCGATCGCGCCGTCGGTCATCGTTTTTCGCGCTCTATCGCAGAAAAATACACACACCCTGCCCGGCCGACTTTTCAAAATTAAATAAATTTTATTTCGCTTAAGGCCTAAGCGATTACATGTGAGTTCGAAAATACCCCAAAGGGTCAGGTCACTACAGCCACTCCGGAGTTAGGCTTATGACCGAGCTGCGCGTCGGTCCATTGGTTATCTAGGGATTCGAGCCATGGGCTGATTCCCCTACTTGGTTCTTGAGTTCGGCAGTAGAGCAGGCAGTACCGGTTTTATACCGGTCCATCTGATTGGGTTATTTGGCAGATACTATTCACTGATGCATGCATACAGTTGTTGTTGTTCAGTATTTCATTAGAGGCATAATAGTGGTTATTCCCTTATCAGCATATTATTTCAGTATACCACTTTACTTCATTTCTAGCCTCTAGTAGACTTAGTGGGTACGTCAGATCTTGAGGATTTACCCACTGGGGGCTACTGGTTTTATCAGTGGTTCTCACTCCCATTGTTGTTTTTCCTTCTTCTCTCCTTTGGTTTGCAGAGTCTTCTGTGGGAGCTGCTGAGCCTTCAGCGGCTGATCGAGGTAAGGGAATCGCTGAGTAGATAGATCTTCTACCTGTTAGTGAGTATGTAGCCAGACTTTTGGTGTACCCCTTTTCTCAGACTGATGTACATGTACTTTTGGGTCTGACTTTAGCCAGCTAGTTGTATTATTTTTGGTGAGCTGGAAGAGACTATTGTATTTATTACTGTGATATTTCACTTTCAGTTCCAGTTTCAGTCTGAAATGTTGTAATTTTTAGTTCAGCTCTATACTTGTGCTCTTTTATTGCTTATCTTATATCTGAGCAGGTTTTCGGCACTTCGTGTACGCGAAAAATTCTATGTGCACGGCGGATCTGTTGGCGGGCCCGGGTTTTGGTTTACCCCCGGGGTGTGACAGATTAGGTTTGTATCAGAGTTTAGGATAGGTCAGTTGGGACTTAGGGAATCCTAGGTTTTTGACAGACCCTAGGATGATAGGGCGTGAGAGACGTAATATTTTCCGAAAGTCGATGATTTATGTATTTGACTCTTCCTGTGATTGAAGAGGGACCGACATGCCCTAACTTCTGTTGGACAATTATGTTGGCTGCAGACAACATAAAGTTACAGAAATAGGGGAATGTCTTTGACTTTCGCTAGATTGGGTCGAGCGTGTTTGTGCTTCTGACTTGTGTTTTTCTGGTGGCAGGATGCCTCCCCGTCGTCATTTTCCTACCCGGGATACCCCCACACCCTCTGAGGAGACTGAGCAGGCGGTATCCGCCGAGCATAGGGAACTGCGGGCCTTGGTGACCAACTTAGTGGCGAGGAGCTTTCGACAGGATCAGCGCTTGGAGCAGCTGTTGGCGTAGAGGGGTGACGTGGCGATCGGGGAGAGGGCTGGGACACCAGAGCAGGGTTCAGTGAGGAAACACCCAGCCCCGTTGATGAGGGGCAGACCAGTGGATGGAGACCACCCCGAACCCAGCGGACTCGGTCCCAGGGCCATGGTCATTCAAGCCGATGGAGGCCTGAGAGATTCGAGAGACGGCAGCCTAGTCAGAGGCAGTAGCGGCTGGATGACAGGTGTATCTTTTGCGGGGGCCAGCATTTCGCCAGTACTTGTGAGCAGAGGTGGGGTCGCTGTTACAGATGTGGATAGCCGGGGCACATTCGAGCTACGTGCCCCCTGAGGACAGCTGCAGCACCGACTTCGGCGTCTGTTCCTACTACTTCCCACTACGACCGAGAGTTTCACCAACTGACCTCCAAGCAGACCGAGCTACGCCTCCCCGCCCTTCTGATGGGAGGCAGTCGTTGTCGAGCAGCCAGGATTGCTTAGCGTAGGCGGAGGATTCTAGTACAGCTGACTGTGTGGTGGCAGGTATGATTTACTTTCTGGCAGTAGGGTTCGCATTTTTTTTATGTGATTCAGGAGCATCTCATTCATTTGTTAGTAGCGCATTCGCATTGTTACATAGGTTGAAGTAGGACGAATACCGCATGCTCGAAAGGTTCAGATTCCCGATCATACTTTGCACGTGGAGGAGTGTTTTTGGTCCTGTCCGGTGCAGCTTGAGTCCTGGATTGTGCCCGCAGACCTGATGGTCTTGAGACAGCTGCAGGATTTTGATGTGGTGCTCGGGATGGACTGGCTGGCTCGGTACGTCGCGATAATTGACTGTGCCACGAGGATGGTGACTTTAGGGAGCCAGGCCAGGAGGTGTTTGTGTATCGGGGATGCCAGAGTGCTTTCTTCGTCACTATGATTTCGACTTCGCGGGCGAGGCAGATGATTCGCAGAGGATGCGTAGCCTTTTTGGCTAGTGTTGTTGAGGGGCCTACGGCGGCACCGGGATTTGGGGATATCCCTAATGTCCGCG
>CM054938.1:6291441-6318941 GCA_029168755.2 Tillandsia fasciculata | reverse complement strand
ACAGCACTGGCTTGTCGATTTTATATCTCAGCCTAGGAACATTGGATCAAGGCGTTTCAGGACTCGATTTTGATCTTCTCGTCGCGAGGAACACAGTGGTGATTTTCGTGGGATTTTAGGAAATTGTTTCGAAGGTGATAATTAAGCTTTTCTTGGACTGATTGCTACAGGAATTTTGATTTGGGAGGTTTTGAGATGCAACGTTGTTTTATTTTTACCTTGGCCTACAGGTATCAGATCTGGGCGTTTAAACAGTCGTTTTGGGGCTACTTTTTGCGAGGAACGCGACCGTGAATTTTCTGGATTTTCTTGTGGACTGGACAGAGGTGATATTTAGCCATCTTTGGGGCTGATTTTGGACAGTTGATATTTGGGCAGTTTTGGGATTAATTATGCGCATTGTTCTGTGCAGTGGGACACAGTTTTTGGTGGTGGCTGTGTTAGAGGACTGCGGGCAGCGAGACGTTTCTTTGTTGTTGTGCGCGCTTTTCGAGGTGGGTGGTTGTTGCTTGCCTCTACATCTGACTTACTCACTAAGTTTATTAGAAAATCCCACTATTAAATGCATTGTTTGATTATCATGCATAATTGACTGATATAAATGTGAGCCTATCATCTGAGATTAATTTTGTGGATTTAGCATGTTGGGGATACTATTGGGATAATATTACTGTTAAAACTTGATCAGTGGAATAATTTAATAGTGATAGTTAACATGCCGTATTAGTATACAAATCTTATGGAAATTAGTTAAATGAACTAATTGTTGGGGACATGACGACATATTTATGTGCGGGTTTCACTCTGGGGATTTATTATGGATCAGGGATCTTATACATGTGTAGCTGACTGATGATTTTAGCATGACTGTTTTATCTATGTGGATATTATTAATCGTTACACATGTTAAACTGCTACTTTACTTTCTTTCTCTCCCACATCGTATGAGGACCTTTGCATGCTTATTTGGACATCTAGATAGGCCACTGTTTTATTGCTACACTATCATGTTGGGATTTGACTTAGGAGAAACCATGATTGCTTTCTTTTTTCTTTCTATTTTTGACTTTTGAGTCATGTTGCTCGGGTTCGAGCTGAGGTTTGGGATAGTGTAGCTGGGACCTGAGGATCAGAGATAGGGAGTACTTGATGTTGGATTGTGGGGTATTGCGGCAACCGCGGATAGTAGGCGGTTGACCGGATTTGTATTATTTTACCCAATTGAGGGTTGGGGGTTATTGCGGTGACCGCGGACTTTGGGCGGTTGACCGGATGTTTACTATTGCATCAGATTGGGTATCAGTTTTCTCTAGTGGATGGTGTTTCCTACCTTTGAGTATTATTGCATCAGATCGGGGTTTTGCTAGTGGACGGAGCTTCCCACTTTGATCATAGTCTTGATCCAGTCCTGCTATTGTGAGACAGTGGTTACAGAGATGCTTGATACAGTGATATTTTACTCGTGTGGGTCGCTCCCCTCGAGTGCCACTCCGGAGTAGGCTTTTCACGGTGCCGTGCGCCGGCACCATGGTGAGTACAGTTTTGAGTCCTTGGGACTCCTTTTGCTTCGGTGTTATGCGTAGGCTGGCATACCCGTCGCGGCAGAGCAGGCAGTACCAGTTTTTACTGGTGGCACTAGATTGGGTCTATTTGGTCAGATACTGTTTCCTGATGCATTCATACCGTCATTTCCTTCGGTATTGCATTTAGAGGCATACTCGTTGTGGTTTCCCCTTTTTATTCAGTAGTTCTGTTTACCGCTTTCCTACTTACCCCTTTTCTTGCCTCTAGTAGACAGTGGGTACGCCGGAGCTTGAGGCTTTACCCACAGGGGGAGGCTACTGGTTTACTAGTGGTTCTCACCCCCACTGTTGTTTCCTCTTCTTTTCTCCCCCCTTTTTTGCAGAGTCCTCATTGGAGTTGCTGATCTTCGGTCGTTGTTCGGGGCGAGGGAGTCACGAGCTAGATCGTTACCACCCGAGGAGTGTAGCTGTATCCCCTGGTTGGAGATTCCTCGTAGCTGTTGGCTGGTTTTTACTGTTTATCTGGACAAGAGAGATCTTTGGTATTTGGAGAGACTGATGTTGAGACTGATGTACTATAGTTTTAGTTTATCTCCTTTTATAGTTGAGAGATGCTGTACTGAGGACATTGTATGATGATTATCTATATTTGAGGAAATGGATATTGTACTTTATTTCATATTGTACAGTGATTGGATTTTATTTTACAGTATTTTTATTTCAGCTCTGATATTTGTGTAGCTATAGTACTATCTTTTGCAGGTTAGACGCTTCGCCTATGCGGGTTTTAGCATAGGTGGCGGATCTGTTGGCGAGCCCGGGTCGCAGTTTCGACCCCGGGGCGTGACAAAAGGTGTTGATCAAAGGATAGAAAACTTGATAGCACCAATAACTTGGTACTATTAATAGTGTAGTAGCCGGACTCATATATATATATATATATATATATATATATATATATATATATATATATATATATATATATATATATATATATAGTTGGACAGGGCTACAATTAGTAGTAAAATCCTATTGTTACTATCGATTTTTTTTCGATGATGGAGCATCCGAATCGATGATCAAAATTGTTGAACATGATCTAGACCACTGAAACCATCTAGAAATCAAATTTCAAATCTTTTCGACATCACTAACCTAATGATCAAAGGGTTGCAAAAATTATAATTTTAATGGTAGATACGAGATGTTTGCTCGTTTAACGGTGTAAAGAAATCTAAATTGATTGAATTTTGGTTATAAAATTCTTTAAACTATTTAAAATAAAATCTATACTCTCGATCTTGATTACAATACTCCTATCATCTTTTTTTGAAAGATATTTATTTTCAATCGTTCATTTTTGTGTCCACTTGATGGACAAGAAAAGAATATCGAAAAAGCATAAAATTTAATTTCTAGATAGTTCTAGTGGTCTAGATCATGTTCAACAATGTCGATCATCGATTCAGAGGGTCCATCATTGAAAAAAAATCAATAGTAACAATAAAATTTTACTACTAATAGTAGCCCAGTCCAACTCTCTCTCTCCCTATATATATATATATATATATATATATATATATATATATATATATATATATATATATATATATATATATATATATATATATATATATATATACGTCTCTTACACTTTTGAAAGTATGGAGGCCTCCGTACTTGTAAGTTGTTTTCGATGATGGGACATCTAATTCGACGATTGATTCTATTAGGCATGATCTACGTTATTATAAATATTTACAAACCAAAGTTCATACATTTTCGATATCATTTACTATGTAATCAAAAAGTCTTAGAAATTACTATTTGAACGACCAACGTGGTAAGTTTATAAGTGCAACGGTGTAGAACAATTCAAAGCCTACTAGCAATAATAACTCACTGGGTCTAAACCACAACCCAAAATGCTTAAGCCTAATTATTATTATTAGTGTCTGTGTCTCTTATATACCTAATCACAACTCCATTCCCATCCGATGTGGGACTATTAGGATGTCATAAACTTCTCCCGTTTAGGCCTGACGTCCTTGTCAGCCCAAACACACACACAGCAGCCCAATATCATCAGGCAATGTGAGATTTGTCTCGCTAGCCCCGTCATCTTGACCCAGGCATAGCCGAGACTCGTCACACACTTTCGGCTGGTGATTGGCTCTGATACCAAATGTAACGACCTAACCCACTAGCAATAATAACTCATTGGGTCGAAACTATAGCCCAAAATATTTAAGCCCAGTTATTATTATTAGTGTCCATGTCTCTTGTATACTCAATCATAACTCCATTCCCATCCGTTGTAGAACTATTGGGCTGTTATAAAAATTCTACTTATATTAAGAGCAAGATCAATATTTTTGATTTAAAATTTAAGTCTTTTATCATTTCTTTTTATGAATTTTTTATTTTCTGTTGTTCATTTTGAAGCTACTCGTTCACTAGATAAATTAAGCCAAAAAATTTATAAAATTTAGTTTCTAGATAGTTCCAATACCATAGATCGTGCCTAACGAAATTGATCGCCGAATCGGATGCTCTATTATCGAAAACAACTTACAAACACGAAAGTCTTCATACTTTCAAAAACACAGGAGCCTAGCGCGCTCTCTCTCTCTCTCTCTCTCTCTCTCTCTCTCTCTCTCTCTCTCTCTCTCTCTCTCTCTATATATATATATATATATATATATATATATATATATATATATATATATATATATATATATAACGTAGGGCTACTATACTCTAATGAGTATAAACTCCTTTGTACTCATAACTTTTTCACCCTTGGATGAAAGAATGTGCGATTAGAATGATAGTGATCTCCCTAGGGTTTACTAGGTTGTTGGAAAAATAGTAAAAATCTTAGGAACTACTATAATCCTAACCGCACATTCCTTTTATCCAAGGGATGAAAATTTATGAGTACAAAAATTTTTTACTCATAAGAGTATAGTAGCCGGAACATATATATATATATATATATATATATATATATATATATATATATATATATATATATATATATATATATATATATATATATATATCCGGCTACCGTGCTATCGATAGCACCAAGCATTTAGTGCTACCAAGTTTTTCGCTGTTTAGATCTAATTCTTTAATCATTTCCACCACTTAATTCATACAAATTTTTCAACCACCCATTAAATTTTATGAGCCCACTATCATCCTAACCATACATTTTTTTATCCGAGAGTAAAAAACCTAATATCACAGATGATTTTGTGCTATTAATAATATAATATGCTATATATATATATATATATATATATATATATATATATATATATATATATATACTCCTATGCTTATAGAAGCACCAACCATTCACTTAACCCAAGAGCTCCACTATCATTCTAACCATACATCTTTTCATCCAAAGACTAAAAAGTTACAAGCACCAATGACTTGGTATTTTTAAAAATATAGGAGCTCAATTTTATATATATATATATACATATATATATATATATATATATATATACTAGGCTACTATACTATTAATAGTAACACTATACGTAGCAAGTAATGTAGTTTAAAGCAGAGACATTTATATATTTCCTCCAATTATTACCGTAACACCCAAGACCATCCAAAATTGTTGTTCTTTTATATATATATCATCATAGCCAAGAAAAAAGAAAAAGTAAAAAGGAAAAAAAGAAAGAAACGCATAAAACAAATGTGGAAATTAATTAGGAAAAAAGTGTGAATTAAGTAAACAAAATATATAAATTAATTAGAGACAAAACATGAATATTCAAGAAGAACTTAAGTTAAGGGTAAATGCCACATTTCTGAAATTAACCAACATTAAACTGCAAAAACGAATATGAAACACAAAAAGATCGCATCTTATAACAGAAGGAAAGTTCAGCAGTCATAAAGAAAACAGAAGGCCAACAGTAACTTACTATATATAGAATATAACAAAACAAAAATCAAATAAATCCATTTCTAATTTTTCATGATACTAATTAAATAAATGCCAACATGTGAAGCTATATTATATGCAGTTTAGCATTCTAGCTTGAATCCTTGGAGTATACCTCCAAATACATAAACTTCAGATAACCTTCATACATAAACTTAAGGTAAGAATCTTGGAAGTTGAAAGCTCTTCTTAACATATATGGTAAGTACCTTCGACATTTGTTACATTTAAAAAAACTCAACGTGATTATCTCTTGAATTTTATAAGGCTACTTTTCGAATCTGCTCCTTTTGGAATTTGTCTTTACATCCATGGCCTACTTAGGTTCAACTTTTGCTTAATTGGAGTTTTGCAACATGTGCTTTTATTATCTTGTTTTTTTTTTAAACGATTAATATAATATTTCGAATCTACTCCTTTTGGAGTTTCTCTCTACATCCATCTCCTATTTAGGTTCAACTTTTATTTAATAAGAATTTTGCAAATTGTCCTTTTATTAACCTGTTTTTTTTAAAAATTAATATAATAATCCGTGCTCATTAATATATATATGGTCCCCTCAAAACCAACACTTGTAATTAACTTTATGTTAATTTCACATTACAACTTAGGAAACACAAGATAACACCCTGTGCAGTTTGCCACAATTTAGAGGATTTAAGGTAACAACCTCGAGAAACCAACTCAATCAAAGTCTTACATTTCAAAGTCGCCATGTACAAAAGTATAGAAATTCTCAATTCTAACGAAAATATTTGGAAACCCAACTCAAACAAACTCATACATTCCAAAATTGACAAACACAGTAAGAACGACAAAAACAATAATATTGAAAAACCCAACACAAAAATTGTTTTATTGCCAAAAAAATATTAGAGAAAATTGAAACATCATTTCAATCATTAGGCTCAGATAATCTCCAGATTCAATCAAAAGAAAGTACATAATAAAAGATACAATTTATTTCACGAATCATCACTATACAAACAACAATTGGTTGCCAAAGGGTGCTAGCGAATAATTGGATTTTTATGTCATTACAATTGAAGATCACGCCAAGAACTGCTCACATTTTAACAATAACACAACGGAGGATTTTAGGTTGAGGGCAGACGGAAATAACAACATGCGGAGCAAACAATGTAGTTTAAAGCATAAACATTTATATATTTTTTCCAATCATTAACTGAACACCCAAAGGCCATCCAAAATTGATGTTCTTTTGTATGTATCATCATAGCCCGAAACAAAAAACAAATAAACACAATAACGATACATATGTATTAATGAATTAGAAAAGATGCGTGAATTAAGTAAACAAAATATGTAAATTAATTAGAGTCAAAGCATGGATATTCAAGAATAATCTAAGTTAAGGGTAAATGCCACATTTCTGAAATAATTTATTATATATAGCATATAAGAAAACAAAAAGTAAATAAACAAAAAATAGCCAATGTAAGCACGATAAAAAAAACATAAGTCGAACACTAACTTATTATATACATATACCATATAACAAAAATAAAAGGCAGGAAACAAAAGAAAAAAGCATGATAAAGAAAACATAAGTCCAACACTAACTGATTATATACATATACCATATAACAAAAATAGAAGGCAGGAAAAGGAAAAAAAGAAGATCATATTCATTCAGGAGGAGGATTCGGCTTCAGCATGATGGCGGCTAGTAGCGACATGGCCCGTATGGAGGTTATCAATGATTGAACGATATTCATCGATTGTCCGACGCATACTTGCCTGTTCAGCTATGAGACCGGTTTTTTCTGTAAGACCTGTGAGGTAACAATCTTTCAAAAGATTGTATTCTCGTTCCAGATCGTTAAACCGGTTCAAAAGCTCACCGTTCTGCAGAGTTAGGTGATCATACAAATTTTTATAAAGCACAAAATCATCATAATTGGTATCTCTAATTTCGAGTTGAAATTCACTTTTCATCTTCAAGATCGCGGCACGTGATGCATCTTCCTTCGCAGCTTGTAACTGTAAGCATGGAATACCCCAACACCGCACTACATCAACTATCGCACCATCATGGGGAATAGGAAGATCTATATATGCTATAAACCATCCTTCAGCCGCAGCAGTAACTTCGCATTGACGAAGTTCAATCCCCATGAGGTCAATTATTTCATCCAACAACTTACTATAGGACAATTGAACGATCGGCATTGAGACAGACGTAATAAAGGTGGGAATTAAAAGAGGAAAGAACCAAACCCAAAAACAATATCAAGCTGGTAAAGGAAAAATTGAAGGAATAAAATCGTACACATACAATAGCTAACAGATTGAAGAAAACAGGATTACCCAACTCAAGGACCCACAGAATCTTTATCGATTCCTCTTACCTGTGAAATCACGTGGAGCCAAAATGTACGGTAAAGGACCACAGCAGGGTAATAGCTTGTAGTGGGTCCGCTGGTTCTATAAGGACAGTCCCAATTTTTTTTTTTGGTGTTTTATTATTACTAAAATATTAAGCAAATTCGTTCCAAATTTTTTCCATATTTCCTTTCTAAACAGATAATTTTTTTTGGTGTTTTATTATTACTAAAATATTAAGCAAATTTGTTCCAAATTTTTTCCATATTTCCTTTCTAAACAGATATATAGTAGCAAACTAATCACAGTGTTAGGGCAAGCAATATGAAGAGTAAAAATTAAGCAAAGCAGGGAGATGGGAGATGTGTGCATGGCTCTCCACATTATGGCCTATTTATAGTCAAATTTGTAAAGAGGAAGAGATGAGGATGAACAGACCAGTTAATGATGAAGGTAGCATGTAGATGCCCAGGTGTACAGAGGCAGGCATCCGAAGCAACCACCAGCCATAGGTACCTCCATAAATCACAGACTTGCCTTCACCCACTGCGAGAAGAACAGGGGGCGCCGAACCAAGTGGGAGATGAAGGTAGTAGGCGGCTCGGCGAGGCTCGGATCCACAACCAGCCTATCCATCGGCCCAATAACAGGGGCTCCAAACCACAAAGGGGAGAGAAAGGGGGGGCGGGGGGGGGGGGGGGGGGGGCGGGGGGGCGCGGAGCGGGGCGTAGGTGGCTCGGGGAGGCTCGGATCCACGGCCACCCGCTCGCTCGGGCCGATAACAGGGGCTCCAAACCACAACGCGGAGAGAGGGGAGGGGGGGGGGGGGGGAGAGGGCATCATCACACCCTCCGCGTACCACGGCACATGGAGGTGGAGAACACGGGCACCGCGCAACCGGACTACCGAGCGACAGTGGAAGATGGGCTAGGGCATCTGTAGAAGAGAAGGGCATAGAAGATTCCTTCCATGTGAAGAGGGAGTGCGGGGAAACCGGGGAGTACGGCGTGGCTACCGGGAGATTAGAGCGAGGAGATGCGAAAATAGCCTAGGGGAGAAGGCCATCTGTAGAAGGAGAGGGAGCGAGAGAAAAAAAGGAGACTCGGGCCAAAGATGAGAAGAGAGAAAAGAAGAGAGAGAAGAAGGCAAACCCATGTGGGCACAGGTAACGCAGAGCGCACAACGCGGAGAGGAAGCCAACTCAGCACAAAACGCCTGGGGGCGCTCCGTACATACTGCGCATTTATATTCTTCTATAGATATATATATATATATATATATATATATATATATATATATATATATATATATATATATATATATATATATTAAGTTGACAGTTAAAATTACGTTTTTAATTTACCAATTATAATTACTACATGATTTAATGGCGTAATTAATAAAGCACTATAAATCATATATAGAGATATACTAAAGTTTCAATTGCATAAAAAGAAACACATTTCTTTACGTATTTCTCGTAGTATATTATTTTGAAGGTTTTCCAAACTTTTCTCAGACACATCTATCTCAAGGAATAGGAGTCAGAAAAAAAAACTTTAAATACACTAGTTGTTTTATACATATTTGCAAATCTGAACTGGAAATTTAAACTTAAAATCTTTTACTTTGCTGTTATGCAAAATATTTTTTTATCTGAACTAAAGACTCAAATTTAGGACCTATACATGAAAACAATGGTTTATCTCTCTAAAAAATAATGCCACTAGAAAATAATATTTTTATAATTAAAAAGAATACTATCAATACAGCACACTTTGGGGCGTGATATCTTAAAATAATATTTTTATAATTAAAAAAAATAATATCAATACAGCACACTAGAAAATAATATTTTTATAATTAAAAAAAAATACTATCACTTCTAGGGTCGGAGCTGGGCCGGGTGTAGATTGAGTCATACTATACCTGAGCTCCGCCAAAGGAAAAATTTTGAGCTTTGAGTAGGACTTCGACTCTATTTTTTAAAAAAATTAAGGCCTAACTCAGACCTAAATCCAAAGCCCAATATCCATCGGGCCTTGTTGAGGCCTACTTTGTACATTTGTCACATAGCTCATATATATTTTTATTTTGTATAAAATTAAAATAAAATATTTATTACTGTATATTCATATGAAACTAGATATTTAGTTATATGTATAAAATATCTTCATATATATTATTTTATATATTCTTAATAATACTATACTACATATAATATATTTTATCAATTATTCCTTATATGAATATATATATAGGGTTAATTGCATGCATGTCCCTCCAATTAACCCATATATATATATATATATATATATATATATATATATATATATATATATATATATATATATATATCTTATTTTGGTAATTAGTATATTGGGCTTTCAGGTGAGGTCCATTAATTAGATGGGAAGATGGGTAAAGCGTAAAATTTACGCTTTTTTTTTTTTTTTTTTTTTTTTTTTTTTTTTTTTTTGTGGAGGTATGTGGGTGGCATTGCTTGAGATCCCCTCAACTTTCGATTTTTTAAAATTAAGTAATTTTGGCTAAATAAATTAAAATTAAATTAAATTAAATTAATTAATTAGTTGAAAGTTGCTAATTCAGTATTATAGTTTAATAAAATATTTTAACTTAATATACTTTTAAAATTTAAATTTAAAAAAGTTGAAGTTACAAAAGTATCAACGAACACCACAACAAAGTAAAAATTAATCAACATTTTCATAGCAACACATAAGGATATTATGTCTACTAATATCATTTAATGATATCTCTTTTGTATCAGAGAGTTTGTAATCAGATGTTCATAACATTTGATGAGATCTTTTTCATATTAATTGTTTGTGATGAGATTATAAAACTCAAATTTGCTAAACGTTTGTGGATATCTAATGTGCATAATAGTTTAAATCAACTTGTAAAATATATATTAGTTAGAAATTTGACTGAATTATATTAATGGAATTACGATTTGTTATTTGGATCCACTGTGATTATAGTGATTGGTCAAAAATAATAATCATTTAATATAATTAATTTTTAAAGCTATAATTATTAACTACAAAAAATAAAAAATTTAATTCGAAAATAATTAGCTCCATTTATTAGTGCAAGAATTAATTAAATTAAATTGTATACACTGCCATTTAGAAAATATCTTATTATATTTTTTTATAACAATATTTATTAAGCGTTGCTAATTATTTAAAATTAGTATTAGTTTTTTAATACGTTGCTAAAAAAATTCGGCAACATAGGCATAAACAATAATAAAATTTAAATATTGCTTAGGCAACATATAGCAATATTCATTTATATCACTTAATTTGGCGGCCGGGATGGAGAATTGACTTAACGAAAACGATGATGTTTAGAATTATAAGTTACTAAAGAAATCACGCTGCGACTAAACGTATATTTAATTAAGTTTTCAAACTAATAAAATATAAAACTCTACATCTTATACTACTATTTACTTACACGGAAAATGACAAAAACAGTTTTTGGATTTTGTCCTGAGAACACTTGACTGTTCATCAAAGAAAACGTGATCAACTTTTTCAATTCATGAATGTGTAATGTTTAGAGTCTTATTTGGCCTCTAGTGTTTGGAACTGCAGAACAATTCCAGCTACTGCACGGCAATTCCAACGCATAGCCTATATATGTACGAAGATAATGCTCATAAATATAGGCTTGTTTGGATTCGGTATAGAACCGAGAATAAGAAGGATATCTCTCTTATTTTTTCAAACGCACCAGGAATAAATCGGTATAGTTTGTTCCTGTACAACTAGAATAAGTAAGAATTACTGTTCTCACTCTCTCCAACCATCCTCTTACTTTTTTCTTAAATACCATTCCACGTCTACCGAAGCACCATCTCTCACCTCATTATTACATAATAAAGTTTGAGGGCAAAAAAGTAATTTATCTTAATTAAAACTCTTTATTTCTTTTATTCCTCATTCTCATACCAAACACAAAATCTCTTATTCCTGTAACCATCCCAAACGTTTTTTTACGCTAGTTCCGTACTTTATACTTATTTCTGGAATAGCTAGTTCTATCTTATCCCGTTACCAAACGAGCCAAATTATTAAAAGGTTATGTTTGGTTGTGGGATATATAAAAGAAGAATAATCTCTTTATCCCACAATTTTTGCCAAACAAAAAAAAAAAAAATCTTGAAATATAGGTTTAAAATAATTCATGCTTAATGGGTTATTTTAGAATAATCCGTTAAGCTTTATTCCAACCCCCTCGGAATAAGCTTTATTCGTGAGAGGCAGTGAATGGAATTTTTTTTTTTCTTTATTTTATTTTACCTTTCAATCTGAGACTTTATAAATATGAAGCTATGCGATTTTTATTTATTTCTTACTTTTAATTTATTACTTCCCATCTGAGTTTATATGATTTTCATTTTTTCCTAGCTTTACTAATGCAAATTGATGTTTTGTGACGACTACATTTTTCATTTTTTTTCTGTATAAAACTGAGGCTACGTGATTTTGCATTTACTAAAATATATTATAAAATATAAAAAATTATTTTGTTTAGGTAAGATATAATTTATTATTTACAATTAAATTATTATTTTAATTAATTTATAATAATTAAAATTAATTTATATATATAGAAGGTAAGGATAAAATTGGCATTTTGATATAAATTTTATCTTCTTTTTTCACTATTCTCTACTATTTCATAATTTTAACCAAATACAATTTTAGCTATTCCAGAGAATACCAACTTTTGAACCAAACGCAATTTAACTTTTATACTTGATTATCCCCAAATAGCAAGCTATCCTAGGTATAAAAAAATTTATACCTATTAAATTTAAACTCGAACCAAACGATACCTATTAAATTTAAACTCGAACCAAACGATACCTAAGAGCCATGATTATCCCGAAATAGCAAGCTATTCTAGGTATAAAAAAACTTATATCTATTAAACTTAAAGTCGAACCAAACGATACCTAAGAGCCATGCGTGAAAATATAGATTGAGATAAAGAACAATGGAATAATTTCAACGTGGCAAGATATCAAATAAAAACTATTTTGACATACTTTTTATGAGATGTTGCAATTTTTAATTAGTTTGGATATACTATTATTTTTGTATGTAATATTTAGTAGAACATATTTGAAATATTTTTTAAAATGGATCAAATATGATATATATAAAGAATAAATATGATAGAAATGTAACATATTTTTTTATATTTTAATAGGTGATTTTTTTTAAAACTTGGAAGTCGAGTTTATACAATTGAAACTTTAGAAACACTTAATTTGTGGTATATAGGACCAAACGAATTAACTTAATTTTTTTTTTTATATTTTAGCAAAGTGATGTCAACTAATAAATCAAAATAGGTCAATTATAAGATGATTCACACGTTCGGAGGAAAGTATTTTTTTTATAATTTTTTTTTTTGGATCAGTAGAGTCGACTGACCACAGCGGCGGGCATATGGACACATGGGTCCCCTGATGGTGCAACTTAAGGGTTGGAAGTAATGTAAAGTGAAGTTAATTTTTTCCTTGCTTTTTTTATTCTAAACTTCACCTCTCCGTAGTAGCAAAATCAACATCTTCCGCTCCTTACTTTTCATAAACTATTAAACGATTATTTATATATATCGAATTATATGTCAAAAATTTATTTAAATATCTAAAAATATTGAAATTATGTATATACGGTAAAACAAATACTAATATGTCAAGGTATAGATGATTAAGTTTGAATAAAACAAAATAGAAAAAATGGTGAAATCATAAATGATTTTCAAAAACACATCAACTAAATAAGAAGTTCCAAAAAATAAAAAAATTGCATTTGTTTACTAGCATTATAGTTTTCTCAATCCAAATTATGTTCTAAAGAGTGGACTCTGCTTATTATTTATGTATTCACAAACTTATTATTACATCTTGCAATTCATGTATAAACGAATCAAAATTTGTTTCTACATTATGTTTGCTATAATATTAACAATATGTAAATAGAATATTTTGAAGGATACTTACACGTACTCATGGGCGTTAATATAAATGTTAGGAGCATTATAATTGGCTTAACAGGTGGAACTCTATTTGCAACAAGTGGAACTACAAAAGTTAGACCTAATAGAAAAAGAGAAGAAGTTTCTTCCATTTTATTATTAAGAGTATTTTTAATCTATTATCTACATGATTGATCTCTTGGGTAATAAATAAAACAAGAGATTCCTAGCTAGTTCAAATTTTCGTATAAATTCACATTTAACTTTCTTATATTTATATTTAATTTATGACTTATGGTTAACATCTAGTCACATGTAAGAATCATATATTTTTCTCTAACAACTTTAGTACTCTTGGAGATATGCGATTTTTTTCTTTTAAATGGTATCAAAACTTGACCTAAGTTTTGATTACTTTTGGAGATCTAGTCATGTGTAATATGATACTAGTAGTATGTGATAGATAATTTATATTTATCTGATTATGGGTTGATGAATGAGTATATGGGTAGTAGAACTGAGCTACTTTAGATGTATTATGTCTCTACTGTTGAATTTATAGTTGAAAACTGTGAGATGCCGAGAAGGTCATTGGATAGTAGAGTAATATCGCCACTGTATGTATAAAAAGTTGCCACCTTTTTTAAAATACGGTGATTTTTAAAGTCGTCACAAGCCGTCACCAAAAGCCTTGCCACTAAATAAAATTGTGGCGAAGAATGAAAAGTCGTCACTTTATTAAAGATAGCGTGGCGACATTTTTTTGCCATCAAATATGATTTTTAGTGGCTACTATAAGTCGCCACCTTTTATAGAGATAAGGTGGCAGTATATTTCGCCACCAAATATATGCTTTAAGTGGCAACCACCACGATCGCCATCTTAGCTGAAGATAAAGTAGCAACTTAGAGATAAGGCGACAATACATTTTCGCCACCAAATATATGTTTTAAATGGCAACTACTACGGTGGCCACCTTAACTGAAAATAAAGTGGCAACTTTTTGTCACCACCAACTGTGCGAGTAAAATAGCCACCAATAATAAATAAAATTATCAACAACAATAAATAAGTAATAAAACAAAATATACACAAAGTAACAAACAATACATTTAGGTAAACAAAATTATTTTTTTAACAAAAATTAAAAATGCTAATTAACTTCTGATCTACAAGAGCTTAAAAAACAAATTAATAGCAACATCAGTTTAAAGACAAAAGAGTTATAATATCCGATATATAGTTTAACATCATTTATGACTCTTTATAGTTGAAAAATAAAAAACACTTAAAAACAACGAAAAAAAACTTCAGATCCTAACTTAACAGCCATTCATTTCCTGCTTGGATCTGTCTTAAGTGAAGCTACTTATTGAAAAATAGAAAACTTGAAAAAAAGTTTTTGTACGTTAAATTAAAAAGAAAATGCATGCAAAATAAGAAATTATGTCTTAAGTGAAGCTAAAAGAATGTGATCTGTCTCGGCAATGACCCTCCTCACATGATCTACCATCAACTAGGTCAAGGTCGTATGTCATGGAAAGTAGAGCTAATTTTGCATTGATTATGAAACTAATGAGTGCACAAGCATTCCTAGTAGTTATATATAATAATAGTAATATTCTAGAGTATACCATCAGTTATAAGATCAAAACACACTATCATTCTAATGTAAATTGTATACTAAAATGTTTACTCATAACCTGCTAAAATTGTTAGGAAAATAATCGCACTAACTTTAATTGTGATTAAATTATCTAACTGTTTTTTATTTAAAATTGAATAACATAACTTATCTTTAATCGCTATTAAAAATTCCAAAAATTGTAGATGAAAGAAATTGATCCGGAAGTGTGCGAGGCACTGCCCTAAGGCGTATTTTCGTCCTTCGTGCGGATTAATCGGAGACACCACCTCAAGGTACGATCGGAATTCTTCTTCCGACGAGCACGACCGGAAAAAAAGTTGACGGAGATTCTCTCAACACTCAATAATTAAAACCGAAGAAAAAGAAAATTATAAGATGAAGTAAAATAAATATTTCTCTAAATCCTTCTCTTTTGTTTTTTGTTTTTCTTTTCCCTATGCTATACTGTATAATCAGTAAGCATATATAGAGAGGACGGGGAGTAGACCGTTGGAAAAAACCAACGTACACCATGTTCCAATTAAAGATTACTTTAATTAGCATGGAGTCATAATTAGCAAAAAGGAGAAACGCTTCACTGCATAAAGCGTGCGCGTGAGAAAAACTTCCATAATAAAAGCATAGAGAAAACCTACGTAATAAAAGCATAAATTAATGAGAATTTAAAATAATTAAATGATAAAATAAATTGAAAATTAATAATAAAAGTATTGTTGAAATTTTGAATTTATTCCAACAATCCTCCACAAAATTTAAAATTTTGAAATAATAATTAAATTCAATAATTAAAAAAAATTTATTATCGAGTGTTTATACTATGTAATAGGTAAGGTGTCTTTAAGAGACTTAACCTCATTTAGTGTAAGCAATTTTCATCAAAAGGAATCGGAGTGAATCAGGTCTTGAACTACGTTCATTTGACCCTAACTTCAACTACCACACACACAGTACAGAATTCTCCATCGCGAGTCTGTGCATTAAAGGCCATGCACAGTACCTTGATTTTTCATAAGAATTTCTATGGACAGCCCACATCTCATAGTCGCGGCCTTATACGAATATTTTTATATAGGTGGTCTCCTCCAAGGATGTGTGTAGAGTCACATCTCGCAAAAATTATTGCCTCGGATTCCATTAAGAGCCATAAGCTCAACCTCAACCACTACACAGAGCACAACTCACCATAGGGATGGAATTGGAACTAAAGTTCCTCTGAATAAACTATAGAAAGTGCTCTTTGGCCAATCTGACAGCTTATTTTTACCACATTGAACCTTCTTCAAGAGATCTCCTATCACAAAGGTTGGGTTCCCACTGTAGGAAGGCCCTTTATGGGCAAAGTCCCACCCCCCTCAATGACTCTAGGACCTTAGTCCTATTCAGGCCTTTCGTCAAGCAGTCTGCAAGATTCTGTTCAGATCTGATAAAACTTAAAGAAACAACATCATGAGAATTTAGCCATCTAATAGACTTTTGTCTCAATTTAATATGTCGACTAGCTTTAGAATTTATTAATTTTTTTTTTACAAAAATCAATTGCAGCTCGAGAATCACACCGAATAGAAATAGGTGGAATAGGAGTAGAAATCAATGGAATCGATGACAAAAGGTTCTTGAGCCACTCGGCTTCAAGACAAGTAGTGTCAAGGGCAACCAACTCAGCCTCCATAGTGCTTCTGGCTATTATAGTCTGTTTGGTGGATTGCCAAGAAACTGCACTGCCACCAAGAATAAAAACATAGCCAGAAGTAGATTTAATATCCAAAGAATCAGAAATCCAATTGGCATTGCTGTATCCCTCAATTACAGCAGGATAGCCAACAAATTTAAGAGCAAAAGAAAGATTACCTTTAAGATAACGAAATACTCTTTCCAGCGCAATCCAATGAATCATATTAGGACTACTAGTATATCTACTCAATCTTGATATGGCATAGGCAATGTCAGGTCTAGTTCTATTGGTTAGATACATCACAGAACCAATGATCTGGGCAAATTTCTCCTGATTTATTGGATTACTAGTGTTCTTTACAAGTTGAACACTAGGATCAAAAGAAGTAGAAACAGGAGAACAATGGGAATATCCAAATTTAGCAAGTACCATTTGGGTGTAATGAGATTGGGTCAGGATAATAGAATCAGATGATTTAAGAATTTTCATTCCTAAAATCACATCAGCTTCACCAAGATCCTTCATATCAAAATGGTCTGATAAAAATGATTTAACTTGGTTAATGAGATCAAGATTCAGTATTTAACACAATAGAAGAAGAAGTAGAAACTGAAGGAGAAGAATTTTTATTATCAACAAAAGAAATTACATTCAATTTGAATAAACCCTTAGATACAAAACCTTTTCCAATAAACATTTCCTCCTTAGAGATTACAACTTTATTAGATTCAAGTACAATCTTATAACCTAATTGCACTAATAGAGATCCACTAATCAGGTTCCGTCGGATCTCGGGAACATGCTGCACATTGTGAAGGATCAAAGTCTTTCCAGAAGTTAACTTCAGTTTGATTGTTTCGATCCCCAGCACATTGACAGTTTTTCCGTCTCCAACGGTCACACATCCTCCACCTGAGTCCTGATAGGAGGAGAATAGGGACCTATTAGTACAAACATGGACATTGGCTCCTGAATCTAACCACCAATCTAAATCATGATAGGTGAGGTTAACATTAGGTATAAAGGGGACTGACCTAAAAGTGGAGTTCGAAGGTTCACCCTCAACCATGTTGACTTGAGATTTAGGATAATTGTTCTGATTGTTTTGGCCCTTCTTGTAAACAAACTTCTCTTTCTTCCGATAAAAATATTTTGAAGCAAAATGATTGTCCCGGCCACAGACATAACAGAATCCATCCTTCTTTTTATTCCCACTAGATTGGTTGGTGTTGGATTTATGGGTATAGTTTTGATTTCGGTTTGGGTTCTTGCCCTTAAAGCCTTTACCCTTAGGTTTAAAATTTTTACCTTTGGGTTTAGACTGATGGCTTTGGTTCGAAATCTCGGTCAAGTTTAAGTTTGATCTGTTGTTGGTCGGTTTAACCCCTCTAAGTCGATATTGGTCTTCTATTCTAATAGCTTGAATTACAGATCTAGGTTGAAGAGTTCCCTGAGTTCTTCTAAGTTCATGGGCAAATTTTGACCAGGAATGGGGTAATTTGTCCAATAGGCAGGTAGCTTGATAGGTATCATCTAAAATTGAACCATTTCTATTAATCTCTTGGACAAAATTCTAAAATGGGTGAATTTGATCGTTTATAGGAATGTTCTCTACCATTCTAAAATTGTTAAAATCAGTAATAGTGAATCTAGCAGCGCCTTCATTATCTCTAATGTAAGCATCTTTTAGAGCACACCATAAATCTTTGGCAGTTAGGTATTTTCTATAAGTTTCATATAGTTCATCGGATAGACAACTTAGTATTCTAAATCTACAGTGAAATTCAATTTCCTCGGGGGATCTGTCAGATACAGGTTCAGTAACTGAGGTAGTAGTAGATTTAGAAGAATCAACAGGAGGAGTAGAAGAAACTTTAGAAGTAGGAAAAGGAGGTGTTTTGCCAATTGCAGTTATAAGGCCTAAGGTAATTAACCAAGCCTCTAACTGTTCTTGCCACCTCAAAAATCCTACCCCTCTAAATTTTTCTGGCTTAAGGCTAGAAGAATCATCATAAGTCATTTTGGACAATCTAGTTGAGGGAATAGCGAAATTAAGAATAATAAGAATGAGCTCCAAAAAAGATTCAAAAAATCTTTTTAGAAAAACAAACATGTTGTTTAAGGTTTCTACCCTAGTCATCCAAAATATTTTAAGTGTTCAAGTTGTTAATATTAACCTTTTATCTCAGTTTGTTCAATAGCAAACAGATGACCAAAACAATTAAAATTTGAATTTGATTTAAATATTTTCGGATGTAAGTTCAATCAAATAAAATATGTAAGCTGCAGAACAATATAAAAGATTAGACTACTTTAAAATATATAAAGTAGGTTTTGTGATTATTGGTTATGTGTCTTTATCTTAAGACTAAGATTGTAGGTTCAAATCTCACTTAAAATAATTTTAAAAAATAACGTACTGTAGATAAAACTATATATATATACATTTTTTTTTCTCTGAAGCTAAAACAGTAAATAATTTATTATTATTATTATTATTTTATTTTATATATTTATTTTACTGTAGCTAAAAAGTGAAAATAGTAAATATATATATATGATAATTTTAAAGAGAGCAAATAAATCACAATAATCTATATGCAATTAAAATTTTAAAATGCTAATCACAATGTGTTTAAGTTTGAATGTCAATCATACAAACAAGTTGACAACACAATTATATATAATATGCAATATATATTTTCTTTTCGGATTAGCACTCGTTAGATCGTTAATCACAATCAAATCGAAGAATTACGCCTTAGACTATTAGGAAAATAATCGCACTAACTTTGATTGTGATTAAATTATCTAACTGTTTTTTGTTTACAATTGAATAACATAACTTACCTTTAATCGCTATTAAAAATTCCAAAAATTGTAGATGAAAGAAATTGATCCGGAAGCGTGCGAGGCACTGTCCTAAGGCTTATTTCCGTCCTTCGTGCGGATTAATCGGAGACACCACCCCAAGGTACGACTGAAATTCCTCTTCCTACGAGCACGACCGTGGAAGAAGTTGACGAAGATTCTCTCAACACTCAATAATTAAAACCGAAGAAAAAAAAAATTATAAGATGAAGTAAAATAAATATTTCTCTAAATCCTTCTCTTTTGTTTCTTGTTTTTTTTTTTTTTTTCCTATGCTATACTGTATAATCAGTAAGCATATATAGAGAGGACGAGGAGTAGACCGTTGGAAAAAACCAACGTACACCATGTTCCAATTAAAAATTACTTTAATTAGCATGGAGCCATAATTAGCAAAAAGGAGAAACGCTTCACAGCATAAATTAAGCGTGCGCATGAGAAAAACTTTCATAATAAAAGCATACAGAAAACCTACGTAATAAAAACATAAATTAATGAGAATTTAAAATAATTAAATGATAAAATAAATTGAAAATTAATAATAAAAATATTGTTGAAAATTTGAATTTATTCCAACAAAAATTAGCAAACCTCTACTTCCATAACTAGTGTATTCCAGAATTTATTAAGTTCGTGCCGCCACACATGCACCTTAGTATCTATGAAGCAGGATTTGAAACTTAGTTGCATGCTAATTATTATTTGGATGTGTGATCTTTAATTAGTAACCTTTTCTTTTAATATGGTGGTGCATACATATTTTGTTTATCAAGCTTGGTCAATATTAATTATCTACTGAAAAATAAAAATAAAAGATTATATACCTCTCTATTAAATCATAATCATTTTTTTTGATTAAACAGGGGTATACCCTATTTGAACAGTACAGGCTAGGACTGTAAGGAGAGACTAGAAGGAGACTCAACACATTACAAATCCCCAGACAAGACAAAACAAACAAAAGGATTGTCCGCTCCCGCCCCACAATCGGAACGGGCTCACATTTAGACAAACCCAAGAAAAATTGAAATAGGCTTCACAGTGTAAAAACCCAGTCCTAAACTTTAAGCCGCAAGCACACTTAACAGACTCCAAAATTCCAGCTATCTATTGAGAAAATTCGGTAGCCAGTCACAGTTCTAGCGAAGAAAGAGACAGCATTCGTCTACCCGGTGCCGCAGTAATAGTCAAAGCATGTTGTCGTTGAAACTCTTTTTCCATTCCTCCAACTTGCCCGGCCAATAACGGAATCATCCAGCTTCATATAGCAATCCGCAACAACCCGTCGGCGAAGCCCTCACCGATTTCAGTACCCAACAGATAATTGGTAAAAGAGTGCACAACTTGGCGCACCAACATTGGAACAATTAGAAGGCAAAGAAAGCACCGAACCGCAGTAGCTCGGTTCTTGAACCCAGAATCGATCTCCAATATTTGGGCCGTAACCCTTGAGAAATGACTTTGATGCCGGAACACTAGGGACAGTTGGAAGGATCACTTGCCGCGCCAGTTCCTACTTCCATCTCTCGCTTGACAGATTCAGCACAACCAACCAGTGGAAAGATCCATATCCCAATCTGCAGAGAAGACAACGGCCACAGTAGCTGCCACCACCTCGGTGTCCATCCAAGCCGACGAAATACCCAGAGAAAATCCATTATTGATGGCTCGGCTCAGCCTTGTGGAATAATCTCTCTTATTTAGTCTGCTCCACTCGTGAATCCAGAACATCCAACCCCATCGCGTTTACTGTGCAGTACCCATAGTAAGATGCCTTAAAACCGGACATCTGAGGATAAATGCAAGGGACAATTGTCACATCAGTTTTTGCTGCCTACCCTCATGGCGCTGCGTCTCCTCAATTAACTACCCTCCCAGTGCCCGAGCCTTTCTCCATAGTATCAAATTGTTGAAAATCCTCTTTGTGCACTCTCCCGAACTGAATGTCTGATTCTCGAAGATCCTGTTATTTCGCTCCATCCACAATTCCCAGCATGTAGCAGCGACACATGCATCGAGGTGATCCTGTTCACTCTGTGCTGTCGTCAGTTTGAGTCTCTTCCATTTGTCCGCTAAGTCCCCTGTTCTACTTAGCAGCGCTGATAATCGAAATTGGTTACCTTGAAGGATCCGACTCCATATCGATCGTGCGAAGGGGCAGTTAAATAGAAGATGGTCCAGTGTTTCTTCATCGGCATAACAGCAGGCGCAGAAATTAGGTCCCTGCCATCCTCGCTTGATCAGTCGGTCGGCTGTCAGCAATCTATTCCTAGCAGCCAACCAAAGGAAAATCAGGATGCGGAGGGGTGCCTTGATGTTCCAAAGATGCAGTATCCGGCGTTCATCGAGACCGTCGCTAACCAGAAATCTATATGCACTCGACGCGCTGAAATTTCCATTTTTATTCCATCTCCAGACCAAGGCATCCGCTTCGTCCTTCAAGGTGGTGTTTCGTATCTCATTGCGAAGGATCACTATTTCATTTTGTCCCACAGAGTCGTGTGCCAGCAGATTGCACAAACCAAAATTGGCCCTGTCCGCGAATCTAAGCATCCAATTTTTCACCGAAATGTGCCTGAGCGAAGATAACGCGAACAGTGTCGGGAAGCTCTCTCGCAGCCTTTTGTCCCCCGTCCAGTGAGCATGCCAAAATGGGGTATTCGCCCCGTCTCCCAGTCTGAAGGAAACGGAAGTGTGGAATGGCCCCGAGGTGGTGAGTATACCCTTCCACACGGGCGCGCATTTCCTGGGTGTAGCCCCTCCCGCACAAGGCAGTTTACGCCTGTAGTGCTTACCACGTAAAAGTCGAACCCAAGGTCGCTCTTTGTCGTTGTAGAATTTCCAAAGACCCTTCATGAGTAGCGCACGATTAGCCGCGACGAGATTTCGGATTCCGAGGCCACCAATCGCCTTAGGGCGACAAACCTGTTTCCAATTAACCAAGCTGTGGAAACCGCTGATGGCACCCTTGCCTTTCCAAAAGAAGGCCCGTCGCGTTCTGTCGATTTCTTTAATCACCCAAGTCGGGATTTTGAAAGCAGAACAGAAGAAGGAAGGGACGCTCGAGAGTACCGAATTTACCAGAATCAAGCGTCCCGCTCTAGACAGAAGCCGGCCTTTCCAACCCGCCAGGCGGTTACCGATCTTCTCAATAAGTGGTAAGAAATCCCGTTTTCTCAGCGGCCTTGGTGAGAGAGGGAGGCCCAAATAAGTAATCGGAAACCCTTCAACGGAACACCCGAACAAGTTAGCCAGTCTGGTGGCCTGCCCCGACTCCAGATTCACCGGGATAATGCGGCTCTTAGAAAAGTTAATCTTTAATCCAGAGGCCTTCGAGAAGGCCTCGATAACAATCTTGATCACCTCGGCCGATTTCAGGCTGCCGTCGAAGAATAGGAGCAGGTCGTCGGCGAATTGAAGGGTATGGATAGCGACACCGCCCGCGCCCACCGGCTGTAGCAGTGAGTTAGAGACCGCCGCTTGTAGCATCCTGAACAGGACGTCGATACAAAGGATGAAGAGTAAAGGGGATAATGGATCACCCTGCCGAATCCCCCGTTTACAATGGAAGAATTCGCCCGGGGTACCGTTTAGTAAAACCGCATTAGTGGCAGATTGTAGGATCGCTTGAATCCAATTGATCCATTTGTCCCCAAAACCTCTCGTATACAGTAGCTCGACCAGGAAAGACCAATTAATATGATCAAAAGCCCTCTCAAAATCAATCTTGAATAAAGCAGCCTGATGGCAGGAGGAATAAAGATGATGCGTCAGGATGTGTGCCGTGTAGAAGTTATCGAGGATCGAACGACCTTTGACGAAAGCAGTTTGAAAAGGGTTAATGAGATCCTCCAAGAAAAGTTGCATCCTTGTCGCTAGCACCTTGGAAATAATTTTGGATAAGCCGTTAACCAAGCAAATTGGTCGAAATTCCCGCACATCCTCAGCTCCCGCCTTTTTCGGAATGAGGCAAATCCAACCTTTGTTGATCTCTCGCAAGTCCAGAACTCCATGGTATAGTTTCTGAAAGGCCTCCACCAAATCAGACTTGAGTACCTCCCAGAAACGCTGATAGAAGATAAGTGACAGCCCATCGGGTCCCGGCGCCTTATCAGGCCCGCAAGTAAAAACTGCACGTTTAATTTCCTGCTCCGAAAAGGGAACCTGCAGACTCCAGAGGTCAGCAGACTCAGGTGCAAAGAGAGAGGGTAAATGTAACCGCGAAGGGATGTGAGCCTCCGTGCCAAGTTGTGCGGAGAAGAAGGAGAACAGAAGTTCGGCCATTTCCGCATGACTAGAAAATGAAGAGCGCCCATCAGTCAAACGGGTTATAAAATTCTTGCTCCTGCGACCGTTCGCGCATTAGTGAAAAAATTTGGTGTTTGCATCCCCCGCCCTCAACCATTGAATCCTAGACCTTTGTTTCCATTTGATCTCTTCCTGAAGCGAAATTTCCCGATTCTCTCTTTGAGTGTGTTTCTCAACAAAAACTCCCCCGTCGTAATCGCCCTGACCTCTTCTGCCCTATCAATCCAACTGATCCAGGCATAGCACTTCTCAGCTTGCGTCTTGAGGGTAGAAGCCAGCCCAGCACTCCACTCTTTGAGAGCCGAGGTAACCCGCCTGATTTTCGAATCGAAACCCCCCACTTGCCCGCCCCCCGCGGTTCCCTCATTCCATGCCTTGGCGATAACATCCACAATCGTCGGGTAGCGTAACCAATAGTTCTCGAACCTAAATAGATGCGGTGCTGGAATAAAAGAGTAAGCCGAAAGCACAATAGGAGTATGATCTGACCTCGGTCTCGGGAGTGCTCGAAGCACCAATCTAGGAAAGGAAGCCTGCCAAGCTGGAGAGATAAACGCCCTGTCCAGGCGCTGTAAAGTTGGGGTGCGCCTTCCGTTCGTCCAGGTGTAAGCTTTGTTGGCGATGGGAAGGTCTAAGAGCCCAAGCTGGTCGATGACGTTCCTGAATTCCAACATTTCGGCGACATGTGTAGACGGGCCATTCCTATCCTCAACCGAGAGCAAAAGGTTAAAATCCCCCAGTAGGCCCCACGCCCCCACGGAATTCGAACCCAGCGTAATAAGCTCGCGAAAGAAACACCTCTTGAGAGAAGGAACAGTGGGTCCGTAAATATTGGAAATCGTAAAAGTCGCTCCATCGACCCTTCTTCTCAACACTGTGTTAAGCGAAAATCTCCCGACCCATTCTAAGGTGCAATCAAAGAGCGCCGGATTCCATGCTGTCAGCAGGCCCCCCTTGGTGCCCTCCGCGTCAAGTGTCCGGTAGTCTCTGAGGTGGAAGCCGCAGAAAGAGAAAAATTTGGTAGCGGAGGTGGTCGCCAATTTAGTTTCCTGAAGACAAACCACTCCGCACTTACTTCTTCTAATAAAAGCTCGCACAAGGGTGCATTTGTCCCTCCCATTAAGTCCCCTCACGTTCCAAGAGAGAAAGCGAAAAGTTCTGTTGCGAGGCATTGAAAGAAGGACAGACTCAATCTACGACAACCAGGACAGCCAACTTACTCCTCTAGAGACCGCTCGCTCGATCCCCCGAGGGTTCCCCTGGCGATGTCCCTGCCGGGAGGTGGGGATCCCGGATGGCGATGTGCTCCCTCCCATCCTCCAAGATCCCGCAACAAGCCTTGATTCTAATAATCTCTTCAGTCGTCAGCGGCGATCCCAGGTCCTTGTTGCCAGGCGACTCGTCGTCCCTCGTCTTCGCAGGGTCGATAGGCGCCGCTTGCGTATCCTCCGCCCGCGAAGTCTCGAGAATTGTCGGGGGCGCGTCCAAGGCGAGGACGGACGGAGCGCTAATTCCGCTTGTAGACCTCCCCTCCGAGTTTCTCCTGCTCGTCAGGGCTTGGGCCCGGAGCAGAGGGGAAATGTGAAGACCCTTGTGTTTCTTGGCGAGCCTCAGACTTCTACTTGTGCAGGTATTCCTCTTTGGGCCTGGACTACCACAGTCTTGTAGTGGCAGCGAAGTCTGGAACTTGTAAGCAAAGCCCTCCTTGGGCCCCCTTCTAGACCCAGAAAAGGGACCCCGTGCCGCCTCAAAAGCAAGGCCCGATGAGGTAGTAGCGTTAGAGGGTCGGCCCGACTCACACAGGCCACACCTTGAAGGCCCGCCACTTGAAAACTGTGGTCCCTAGGTTTCCGCGGAGTTGGACTCGGGGCCTCCCAGGGGAGATTCTTGGCCAAGAGGGGGTGAATAGGTTGTAACAATAAACACTCAAAAATAATGTGCGATAACCCAAGCGGAAAAAAAAGAACACACAAGATTTTTACGTGGAAAAACTCCAAACGGAGTAAAAAACCACGGGAGGGTTTGTCTCGGCGAAATCCCACTAGAATTGACACACCGTACAAGGTGATAAGAACTCACCACGACTCAACCTCTTACCATACGCCGCCGAGATCCGCCGCTCGCCCACGACGCTTCTCGGAATCCCGCGATCCCCGCCCCACGCTGATCCACAGCGTCAAACGTCGAATCCACGACGTCCAACCGAATCCACGGTTCTTCACCCAATGGCACGCTTCGAATCCACGAACGCACCTCGCTCCGAATCCACGAGAGCGATGCCGCCTTGAATCCACAAGGCCAGCGAGTCCCCCTGAGCTCGATGGATTTGGGATAAGCGTTGCGTTTGGGTGGTGATGATCCGCCGAATACTTAGATTCCCCGATAGATCGGAAATCGTCATCTAAGTATTCATTGATTTGATTCTACTCAAAATGTGAGTATGGAAAACCTAGAATCAAATCAATCAATATAGATGAAGAACCATGAATAGATCTAATGCTTTCCGTTCTTCTTATATATGTGGAATTTTCTTTTCGGCTATCTTTTCTTAATAGCCGATCTATTGCGGATCCCCTAGAATGAAATGGAAGGGCTATTTATAGGTTCAGAAACCCTAGGAAGAATATTCGGTCAAAAACACCGTTCTGGAAAGAAATCCCGACGGCGATCCGGATCAGATCTGGCGATCCGGATTGCGAAGCATAAACCACGATTTCCAGAAAATTGCTTGTTCGGGATCGAGATCGTAGTCCCCGATCCGGATCGTTCATACAGTTTTACCAGAATATCATGCTTCGGGATCCGATGGCAATTCTGGCTCGGATCGAAGAAGCACACAGGTAAAACTAGGTTCGGGGATCCGGATCAGAGAGTGCTGCGATCCGGATTGAACCAGTGTATGAACAAACACCTTTCGGGATCCGGATTGAAAGCCACGATCCGATCCTTACATGTCCCATGTCCAGTTTTGATGAATAAAGCAATTAAAACCTCTTCCAGGTGTTTTACACTATAATAAGTATTCGGATCATCAAAATTCTTTAGTTAAACGTACCTGATCCTTTTGAATTCTCTTTCTTGAGATTGAGGTAGACGATAACATTTCTTCCTCTTCAATCTTCAAGACTTACCATT